>JABTXL010018586.1:2580014-2610888 GCA_025134845.1 Neodon shergylaensis
CTCTCTCTCTCTCTCTCTCTCTCTCTCTCTCTCTCTCTCTCTCTCTCACACACACACACACACACACACACACACATAATCCTCCGGCAGCCTCCTATTCCCCACTCCTTGGTGTGCTAGCACAGAAGAGACCGCAGCTCCTGCAGGGGGCGCTGCTGCTCCCTCCCGCTTTCCCCTAGTTCTATGGCAGCAAGCCAGGGAGGGCCATTTGTTTCCTTTCCGTCATCTGGGGCCCTGGAACGCAAGTTTTTACTCAAACTCTACCTCTGTCACCTTGGCAGCAGTGGTAAGAGCGGCATATGAGAGAACAGTGCCGCCCTGGGAAACCGGGGCTTCTGGGGCTGAGGCAGGAATAGCGCGAGCATCCCTGGAGCAGGGGCACCTCTGCGGTATCCCAGAACACAGAGGAGAGTAAGACAAGGCGTTCCTCTGTCAGAGGAGACTGTCCTGCAGGAGCAGGGAACTGACATGTCAAGCTAAGGTTAGATAATGTTTGTCCTGGGGGAGCAAGTAAAATAAGTCCTGGGTACAATGGCGCGGGCAGGGTGGACAGCCTGGACTGAGAGGTGACAGTTACATGGCAGCCTGGATGGGACGAAGCTGTCCGCTTTGGGAAGAACATTCAAGCAAATGTGGAGGCCCCGAGGTGGAGATTGTGTGGTGTGTTCAAGAACTACAGAGCTGGAGAGATGGCTCAGAGGTTAAGAGCAATTGACTGCTCCTGCAGAGGTTCTGGGTTCGATTCTCAGCACCCACATGGCAGCTCACAACCATCTGTAACTTCAGTTTCTGGGGATCTGATGATGCCTTCTGGCCTCTGTGGGCACTACACACCCATAGTGCACAAATATATATGCAGGTAAAACACTATACACATAAAATAAAAATAAGTACATCTCAAAATAAATACAAACAAAAGATCAAAGAAGGCAGCGTGACTGGTGGGGAGAGTATCAGCAGCAGAGGACCTGGGGACATCAAGGTGGGGACATCAAGGCTCTTGCAGGCTATGGCCACAAGTTTCCTTCCAAGCACGACACACTCTCCCCCACAACATCCCAAAGACAGGGTGTTATATATCCAAAGTGACTTCTAACTTGCCATGTGACCTAGGATGACCTTGAACTCACTCCTGGTCCTCTTGACTCTGGCTCCTGAGTGCTAGGATTACAGGTGTGCATCATCATGTCGGATGAACTTGTTATTACCTCTTGAAATGAGTCTCCTTATGCAGACCGCACTGGCCTTCTGCTGTGACTCAGTGTCCTGAGAATTGGATGGCAAAGCATGTACTATGATGGTCTGCTGTGACTTAAAGAAAAAAAAACAAAAACAAAAAGAAACAAAGTCAGGCGGCGGCACTCACCTTTAATCCCAGCACTTGGGAACCAGAGGCAGGTGGAACTCTGTGAGTTCGAGACCAGCCTGATCTACAGAGCGAGTTCCAGGATAGTTAAAGCTACATAGAGGAGCGCTGTCTTGAAAACCAAACCAAACACACAAACTCAGGAAAGCTCAACACAACAACCCTTGCACTAGCCAAAAGAGAAGAAACAACCAGGTTTTCGCGGTTGAATGCAAATGACAGCGTAGCTAAGCCTTAGGGAATGTAGCCAGATGCAGAGGCCATTAACAGGAAATGTCCACAGTGGGCAGACGCATGAAGACAGAGTGGAGAGGGGGGTGCTGCGTCCTGGGGTGGGAGGATGTGTGCGACTCCTAATGGGGACAGTTTTTGTTTTTGTTTTGTTTTGTATTCTAAAATTAGATGAGGGTGATGACAGAGTGACTATAAATATACTAAAAATATTAATTATGCACCGCAAATGGATGGATTTTGTGGCATGTAAATGATATCAGCACAGCTACTGGGGATTTTTTTTTGAGAGATCTCTTGTACCTCTGTATGACCTGGATCTCACTAGGTAGCTGAGGATGACCTTGAACTTATGACCCTCCTGCTTCCGTTTCTGAGTGTTGGGGTTACCAGCATGCATCACTCTGTTCTAATGAGAAGGGAAAGGGGGAAAAGAAAGGCTGGAGCTGTCTTTTTGAGATCAACATCACCTGGGCTGAGCCGGTACAGGTACAGGAGAGAGGCTGGAAGGTGCAAAGAAGGTTCTAGAGCCAGAACTGGCACCTGCTGGTGACTTGGAGGGAGAGAGGAAGCAGTGTGGCTCTGAGTTCTGACTCTGGCCTCTAGCTCACCGGCTGCTGGTGCCATCCCGAGGGAGAAGCCTGCTTGGTCCAGTTTGCCAGGCTGGTTCACACAGCTAGTGTTGGAGGTCACCTTTCTGTGTGACTGTGGGCCACAGGGAAGAAGGCCGTGGGCTACTAATTCCAAAGGTGCCTGTGAATGGCATCTAAAACCACGAGATCCCGTGAGGTCATTGGAGGAGGCTGAGGAGAAGTGGGCCTTTGGCTGGTGTGGCAGCAGATCACTGTACCTGGGGGTGCCAAGTGGCTTTGGCGGGATTCACAGGCACAGGCGGGGCCAGGACTGCTTAGCTAGAAAGAAGGTCTGTATTGGGGATCTGGATGAGCTTGGCATGGCTCCTGTGGTGTCCAGGGACAGGGAGAGATTTGTTTCCTGAGGCTCCTGTGTGGTTCTTCAAAGGAAGGAGGCAGATGCCCAAAGATACCCCAAATGGACGTCGATTCTAGACCAGTGGGAACAGAGGCCTTGTCTTGGCTAACCTTACTACCCACTAGATTACTGGGGCCTTTGAAAAAATAAACAAAGAAACACAGTGAGCTGGACACACCCCCAGATTGTGGGTATCACTGGGCAGGGCTGAGAACCAGCTGACTTCCCTGGCGAGAGCTTTGGGGTGCTGGTCATTGAATGTCCGATTTGAGTTTTCCTTTACGTACCCCGCCCCCCGCCCGTCACACACACACACACACACACACACACCCTGGTGCCGTCTAGGACTAGAGTAGGCAGGAAAATGGAGATAGCCGAGACTCCCACACAGGCTCCCAACATCGGTTTGAATCTGGGGCCTTCCACAAGTTAAAGTCAGATGGGCAGCTGGCAAGAGACTCACCGTCCCAGGTTCCTCTCTACATCATACTGAGGGCATCATGGTCCTGTTGAATCAAAGGTCACAACTACACAAGAAGTTTAAGGCCAGCCTAGGATACATGAGAGAGACCCTGTTTCAAAATCAGCGAAACCCAACTGTCCTGAGCCAGTGAGTGGAATATGAGCTGTGTAGACTTGGGGTGCTGGGCAGAGCCTATAGGGCACAGCCGCCTCTGGGGGACCGCTGACTGGCTGTCCAGCTGCCCCTTTGCAGGTGAGGTACTAGCTTTCCCTGCCTCTCCCCACTCCCAAGCAGCAGGAAGGATCTAGAACCAGAGTGCATTGGGTCTCCAACACCCCCCAGGTGGAGGGGCCTCCGGGTCAGCCCTTTCGCTCCTCCACCTGACTTCAGCTGGAGTCCCTGGGCAGCTAGCAAATCTTCATCTCCGTTTCCCAGTGTCGACGAACTCGGGCTAATGGCAAAGGCTTGCTCAAGGAGAAAAGCAGAAAAGCACTTGGATTCATTGCTTGGAGAGTTTGTTCCGTCTCCTGGGCCTGCTTCGTGCTGTTTTCTCTAAGTTTCGAAGCATTGTGTTTAAAAGAGGAGAACTTCCGATGGCAGTGTTTTGTCTCACATTTAAGCGGGGCTTTACAGTTTACAAAGACGTTGGCATAGTAACAATAACAACTGTCGCTGCTGTGAACGGCATTCCCGCAAGGGTCTACTCAAGTAATCCCAATGTCTCCACCAACCGAGCAGCTTTGCTCAGAGAGGTTAAGGGGTTTGCCCAGGGCCACACAGGCCAGGGCAGGGGCCACCTGGCTTCAGAGACCGGGTTGGCCCTCTGACGCCTTCCTCTCTCTGCTTACCCTGACCTATCTCAGCCATCTGCAGATAAACTGCAAGCAAGAAAAGCCAAAATGGGACAAAACCCAGGGGTGTCCTTGGCAAACAGCCAAAGGAGAAAACAGTATAAAAATAACCACTTGTGTACCAGGGGGCGCCTGAGATCCCAAACAGAACGTTTTGTGCTCAGATCATTTTTGCGATGGAGCCGAGGCTGAGGGCCGGGCAGGGTCTGAGCAGGACATTCGCCATCCAAGTTCTAATTCCATGCTTGGAATCACATGTGGCTGTTTAAACAAAATGAAGAAAATTAAACCTGTACTTGGGTCACACCTGCCAGAACTTCAGCCTTTCATCTCCGAGGCACGTGGCCAATCCTGGGCCACAGAACCTCAGGAAATCCCTCTGGCCAGCTCTGCCTCAGGCACCAGCTGCCCGCTCCTGTCTCCTTGCCCTTCTGTCTGTTCAGAGGTGACGACATCGTGGGTCACTTCTGTTTTGATGTAGGTCCTGTGTACAGATCAGGCACCTATAGATGTCACCCCAATAATGGTCCCTGGACTCCATCCTAGTGCCACTGAAGCTTCAGGGGTGCAAATGGAAGCCAGCCAATCAAGGGGTGGCCCCAGAGCAGGCCTGGCTGCTCGGAGTCCTGGTCCAGTCATATCTGCAAGAGATCAGGACATGCACTATCCTGCTCGTGTGTGTGTGTGTGTGTGTGTATGCACACACACAGAGACCAGAGGTCAACATAAGGCATCTCCCCGAGTTGTGCTCAACCTTATCTTTTGAGAAAGGCTCTTTACATGGGTTCTGGGGATCTGAACTTAGGGACTCACGCTTGGGAGGCAGGCACTCTATCCCCTGAGCTAGCTCCCCACCTTGCTCTTTAATGAGGTCCCCAGGTGCATCATGTGAACATTTAGCTCGAGAAGGTCTGATTTAGGAGCCAGGCTGAGCAGGTGTAAACATTTTTCAAACCTAGGAAGCCAAGCGTGCTTCTAGCCAAACAACCCGAGTGTTCCGCCAGCAGACACCTGTGAAGCAGGTACTCCCACAGGCCCACTCAGCCCCTGTACCGTGTGACCCCACCGACAGGTGCAGGGATAGCTGCAGCCCCATGTCACAGTGACTGCCACCTCCCAAAGCAAAAGCACGAGGAAGCCCATTTCTTTGTGGATGCTGGGGACGGAACCCAGGGCCTGGCACAGCTTGGATAGTGTTCTGCCACTGCTCTGTGCCCGTAGTGTGAGACTCATCTGAGCCTTAGGGTGTTCCCCGAGGATCTCCATTTGCTTTGTGTGAGGTGTGTGGGTATGTGTGTGTCAAAGGTTAACGTGAATGTTTTTCTCTATTATTCCACCATCAAAAAAGAGAGAGAAAAGAAAAAAAGATTTATTTTTCTGTGCGTCTGTGTGTGGGTATGTGCATGTGTGAGTGTAGGTGCCCAGGGAGTCCAGAGGAAAAGCCACTGGATTACGTGGAGCGAGAGTTACAGGCAGGTGTGGAGTGCCAGCACAGGTTCTGGTAACCAAACCTGGGTCCTGTGAAAGAGCAGTACGTGCTCTTAACCCCCATCACTTCTCCAGCCTCCACTCCACTGCAGTTTTGAGGCAGGGTCTCTCCCTGAACGTCACTAGTTTGGTTAGACTGGCTGGCCAGGGAGCTTCAGGGAGCCACTGGTCCCCCTCCCCACCTCTGGGATTACAAACAGGTGCGATCCAGTGTGGCCCTCACGTGGGTTCTGGGATCTGAACTCAGGCCCTCATGCTTGTACGGCAAGTGCTTCACCAACTCAACCATCTCTCCAGCCACCGGTTTTACCTCCCTGACGCCCAGCATGGATGGCTATCTGACCACATGCACAGTTTGACGGAGGTGCCCGGCCAGACTGTGCCCTTTGCTTACCATGATGCCCCAGGCTCGGGACCTGAGCAGGGGGTGAGAGGCTGGCACAGAGCTGTTGCTGAGCTGCAGGAGGTGCAGGCTGCTGCAGGGGGTGCAGGCTGCTGCAGGAGGTACAGGCTGCTGCAGGGGGTGCAGGCTGCTGTACGGGGTGCAGGCTGCTGCAGGAGGTACAGGCTGCTGAGGGGGTGCAGGCTGCTGTAGGGGGTGCAGGCTGCTGTATGGGGTGCAGGCTGCTGTAGGGAAGGGTAGCCTGGGGCTTGCCACAGGCCCTCTTCTGCCTCTTGGGTCTGAATCATCCCCAGCGCTTGTCTCTTTCTAGCCGCCTGGGGCTTTCCTTCTGTTTTATCCCTGGTACGGTGGTCTATGCTGACAGGGAGGTGGCTCACTGCCTGCAAGAGCACTCACTCCTGGAGGAAGGAGGCTAAAGCAGTCAGTTTTACACACTGCTCCCAGCAGAAAGGACATGGACCCAGCAGGGAGCTTGGGGGCTTTGGAGGGAGAGACATTCTAGTTGACATACCCAGGGATGATTGGGCAGGGTGGGGGGAAGAGAGGCCAGGGGACTCTTCACAGCTCTCTACCTTTCTGGAAAAAGGCAGGCAAATGGAACCACCTGCTCTCCTTACCACTCTGTTCAAGGCCCCTTACGTAGGTAGTGACCTCATTTACGTCCTCCACGAACACCTGAGGCTCAGGCCTTGGTGGTTGTGCCAGTCACCTTGACTATGGGCCAGCTAGCACTAAGGCCAAGCTCAGTGGGATGAAGACAGAGAAGGACCTGGGTGCTTTGGGCTCAGCCATCTATTGAGGACCTGGAAGGCCACCCCTGGTCTTGAAGGACCCGGGCCACCAACTCCTCTTTCTTGTCTTTGTGTGTATGTGTGTGAGTCTGCCATACGTGTGTGGGTACCTGTGGAAGCCAGAAAGCGGTGTCAGATCTGCAGGAGCTGTCTGACATGGGTGCTAGGGGTCAAAGTCGAGTCCTCTGGAAGAGCAGTAAGTGTCCCTAACCATTGAGCCATCTCTCCAGACCGCTTGTCCTTCTTGAGATCTAGCTGTTCCCTCGTTCCCAAGATTCTGGGAGTGTCCGTCCCACTGGCAATTCATACATGCTTTCGTTGCTGTTTAACTAAGAGCCCCAGAGACACGGACCCAGATGCCCAGCCTCAGGGCATCGGATGCACAGCGTGAGACGGCACGCAGTGGAAAACCACACAGCCAGGACGAGTGCTGAAATACGTGTATATTTGTGGACATGGAAAGAGGTTCACAATATATAGTTAAGTGCAAAAGCAGGTTATAAGAAAACAGTATGCATCAGGCTGATACCATGTTTGTAAAATATATATTCTATATATTCATAGAAAAGGGTCTAGAAGAAAATATAAATTATTCATTCCAGAGAGTGGGATGGTGATCGTGTTCTCCTCCTAATTATCTTGTTTTTTTTTTTTTAATTCTCCTACAGTGTGCAAGAAGTTTGTGTGGTGAGTTTCCCTTTTCTTTTGACGTGTGTGCTGTGGGCTGCAGGAGACCCCGTTCTGCGACCCCTGATTAAAGTGTGACCGATGCTCTGAGGGCCAGGGGCTCCTGCTCTGGGGACTGCACATGCACAGCCCTGCTCAGGAAGAGCTGCAGTGTCTGAGCCTGCAGAACAAGGAGGCCGTAGATCCTGGACCATAGGGTACCAGGGGCATCTCATCGGTTGAATCTGTGCTGGTGAATAAGAGAGGTGAGGTGACTTGCCTGGGCACACATGGTGGGAGAGGGGGGTCACCAGATTCAGAGCTCCAATACCTCGATGGCCAGCTGACAATCGCAGCCCAATGAAGGACTCAACATTCCTGAGGATCTCAGCTGTGGCCAGGCTGCAAGCAGGACCAGCTTGGAAAGGAAATCCTGGCACCTCAGTGTAGTGACGTGGACTCCTTGCCATGCAGATGGCCTCTGGGTTCACAGGGCAGCGGAGGTTGGCATAGGGAGGGTGGGAAGGGGGTTTGGATCGGCAGACCTCACCCCACTATGTCCTTTCCTATAACTTCCTACTTATCTTGGCTTAAAAGTCGCCTTATTGTCCCTAACCCCTGAGCCAGGTCCTGGCTACTGTTGGCTCAGCCTCATGTCTTGTTGGTACTTCCAATGATTTGAAGTTATTCCATTGACCTAGGGGCACCGTCTGATCTGAGTCCCTGACCGTAGGACAGTGACTGACTCACTGCCAGCCTTGCCCTCGGTCTGAAGTGCAGCACCTGGTCACGAAAGTTGCTCCCCAAGCATTGCTGAATGGCAGCAGATAAACAACGGGCTGGGGTGGCCAGGAGATCCCAGAGGAAGATGCACTTCTGCCTTTTTCCTGGCTGTGTGACCTCGGGCAGACAGCTTCACCGCTCTGGGCTTCTTCCAATCCTCCATCTGAGCGTGCATACCCAACTCTATCCAAAGGGCGAGCCTCACACTTCCTGGATCTACTCGGGCCAATTAAAGGGAGGTTACAGAGGCAGGAATGGTTGGCTAAATCACACCTCAGTTTCTGATGACATTGTTTGAACGCTTTTCCCAGGAGCCACTGGTGGGCAATGAGTCCAATCTTATCTCTTATTCAATAAACTCCTTTTATTCTACTTCGCATATGTTTCCATGACAGTAATGAAAATAGCATTAGTGACTGGTAACATTTGGGACCAACTCAAAGGGGAGCACCTCCTCAAATGATAAAGCAGGAGACACGTGGTAGAACAGGTTGGTGCTGGGGTGAGAGGCGTTGAAAACAGACGGGTCAAGAGCGTGAGCGAGTGTGCGACACTCAAGGTCTCCTCGAGTTAGGGGACGCCGTTTCAGAAGGTGCATGATTATGATTCTGAAAACTGTATTTGTAATCGTCATAAAACTCAAGTGGGAAAAAAAATGCAAAATCAAGCAAAACCAACTCCCTAAACCAAAAAGGAAGCAAATCAAATCCATGTGTGGCTATGCAAACCTCCAGTCCTTTGGCCCTGTGACAGCAAGTGGGGGGGGGGTGCAGAAATCCCCCCATAGAAAGGAACGTATGGGCTCCGGGGACCGCAGCCTGGGCCCGATGCTGGTGCAGCCACCAGCTCCTGTCTCCTCACAGAGGAAAAGTAGTCGCCTGTCCGACACATCCGTCCAGGGTTGGCCCACGGTGGGCCTTCCGTCCCCAGTGCCTCTGAGAACGGTCCCGGATCCCAAGAGAGTAGAGGCATCCCTGAGACACGGGCGTGGAGACAGTGGGTTAGTGGCGGTGCCCGGCCATGGTGGAGCTGTCCCAGTGACTGATGGGCAGCGGGTGGGCCTCGGTGTTGAACACCCAGTCCTCTGGCGATAGCACGTTATCTTCAGAGAACAGAAGATAGAGGTATCTGTGTGGTGGGGCGGGAGTGAGACAGTGATTAGTGCCCAGGGGGAGGAGGGCCATAAGAGGGGACACCCATACCTGCCGGGGTTGGCCCTGGGAAAGCACAGGGATTCGGAGCTCTGGGGTCAGAGGACCTGATAATCCTGGCCCACATCCTTGCTTCATTCGCCTGACTGCCCTGTTGTGAGCCCTGCAGACTTGGGCATCAGGTGACACAGGGTCTGCACCTGCCCAAACTCTGGCCCAGTTCCCAAGAAATAGTTAAATTTCTGCAGCAGTGATACAGCCAGGCTTTAGGGACCCCAGACTCTGGTGGGGGGGGGCTTACTGGAAGGGACCATGAGTGTAAGAAGCATAGAGGGGTAAGCAGGACAGAGTGGACTATACCCGGAAGCAGGCAGGAGACCGCCATGCACTCCCTGCTGGGCTGCAGAGGTCACAGGGGGACACCCCCAATGGTGCTCAGTATCAGTGTCACATGGAAGGTGGCTGAGAGGCAAAGGACCAGGTGAAGGGGTTTGCAAAATCACCTCTGTGGTCAGTGCTGGGGCCTGGCCGGAGCTTGGCCTGCTGGGTAGCCCTAAGCCTCCAGCCCTCATGGGCTCCCTCCCTGTGACTCCTGAGTCGCTGGCCTGACCCAGGAACAGATGCACTCACTTCAGCGTCTCAGCCAAGAAGAAACTTTGCTGCCTGTTGTCGTGGTTGGGGTTGCTACTGTACACATCCTGGATCCCTGAGAAGCCAGCTTCCGTCCGGCAGTGTTTCTCCAGGGCCTGGAGGAAGGGAGCAGCCTTGGTGTGAGGAGGAGATGCCCGGTGGCCAGAGCTCAACAACACACAGATGCCAACCCTTGGCTGGCCACCAGGGAGTCCAGGCCAGGTCCTTCTCCCAGGTTCAGCCTGCCCACACTGCCCTCGCCCACTCTGGGAACTCGGCCCCTATACTTCCCCCGAGGAACTGAGCAATTCACTGTCTGAATCTAGCCCTGGCTTCTCCACCTTCCAGGGGCCCGGGTGACCAGGTGACTGACACTTTCACCACAGAGGTGAAAGGTCAAGGACTCTTGCTGGCAATCTGCAGGGGCCACTGGGATTGAGAGCAGACTCAGGAGCCTGGAGGGGAGGCTTCTGCATCAGGGTGGATGTGGGCTTCCTGTTCCACACAGAAACAGTTTTGTACATTGTAGGGTCTGTGGGCCAGGCATCCTGCTGGGGATGACAGGCCACTTGCAGTGGCTACTATTACAAAGGGCAACATGGATCTCCCCCTTTCCTTGCCACTTGGAAATCTGACTGCAAGAGCGCATTACAGTCTACTTAGAGACTATGTGGTGTGGGCCTTCCCCTTTCTTGAAATCCTCCAACAGGGAAACCCCCACATCTGTGGGGCTAAACTCTCTTCAGAACCCTGGCACTCCTACAACTAACGAATCTTCATTATAGCTTGCCTCAGTGACCTCTTGATCCCAACCTTATATATGGTGCTGTGTTTCAGAGAGAGGGAGGCACTGCTGAAGTCCATTGCCTTTTGGGGTACCCTCAGAGCCATTGCTGAGAAGCCTTTTGGGGGCTCTTCTGTTCTTCTCCACATGCAACACTGGCCCCTTCTGCTCTAGTGATGCACATGAACACAAAACATTTGGCCCCTCTGGGGGCCTGGAGAGATGGCTCAGTGGTTAAAAGCATTGCTTGCTCTTTCAAACGTCCTGAGTTCGATTCCCAACAACCACATGGCGGCTCACAACCATCTGTAATGAGATCTGGCGCCCTTTTCTGGCCTGCAGGTATACATGCAGGCAGAACATAAATCTTAAAAACCTTTCAAAGTCAAGATCCAGGGCTTCAAAGCCCAAAGTCAATGCTTTCTCTCTAAGAATTGCCTTGGTCATGGTGTCCCTTCACAGCAACAGGACAGTGACTAAGACACTCTGGGAGGGCCAGGATTCTACCTAGTGCTTGGGATGGAGGGAAGACCATGGGGCAGGGTGAGCTGCTGGCTGACAGCTGGTCCTGTTTCAAAGGAGGCATCTCTAACAATTCATTCAGGCTCCAGGGCCAGAGCATAAAACTAGATGGTACTGGCTATGGCCACCAGCCATGTCCCCAAGGTCACAGACACTTGGACTCTCCTTAGCAATTTCAGCCTCACCTCAGGGAGGCTTTGCCAGAGCTGCACTCTTGGCTCTGCAGCCTCCTGAACAATCCTATCCCTTGGCCAGAGGACGGCCTGGTTGCCGAGCCAGAGGCTTTAAGCCCCCGCGACTGTGGCTTCCCAAGGACACCCGCTACCCCCACACTCACCATCACCACCTCCCAGCCCCACTCCCTGTAGATGGGGTCATGTGTTTGCCGCCACAGGTACATGTAGCTCTCCACCACTTCAGGTCGCAGGATGTAGTAGCTCTCGCTTAGCTGTGTGGCCACTGCCTCTCGGCCAGAGTTGAACCAGAAGGCCTCAGGCCCCAGCTTGGTGTCTGTGGGAACAGATCCGCAAAAACTGTCAGAACCCCTGTTTCCTGCTTCTGAGCCACTGTCCAGGATAGACCTGGATGCCTCTTGGGGCTGTGTCAAACTGTGCAGAGCCTCCACGGCAAGTTCCCTGAAGCTTGAAGAATTTAGCAGTTTAGCTGGGTGTGGTGGTGCACACCTATAATCCCAGCACTCAGAAGGAAGAAGCAAGCAGATCGCTCTGATTTTGAGGCTAGCCTGGGCTACATAATGAGTTATAGGCATTTTAGAACCTGACTCAATCCTCTCAAACCAACAAAAAAAGGACTTATCAGATCTTTATTGTCCACCAATCCTTCTGCCAGCTCCCTGCCTTCCACACAGCCACCACCACCCAAGAGAACACTGAGCAGGAGCTCCCGGAGCATCAGGGTTGGTGGGCTGGTTATGGTCTAGACATATCTGGGGGGGGGGGGGGCGGGAATCTTAACTGAGAAACTGTGTCTCTGCGGTTGGCCTGGAGGCAAGTCTGTGGGGTACTGTATTGATGATTGATGTGGGGGGGCCCAGCCCAAGGTGGGGGCTGTGTCACCCCTGGACAGGAGGTCCTGGGGCAGATAAGCAAGCTGAGCAAGCCTTGGAAAGAAGCCAGTAGGCGATGCTTCTCCGCGGACTGTGCTTCAGTTCCTGCCTCCAGGGTCCTGCCCTGGCTCCCCTCAGTGACGGGGCGTGACCCGAGAGACGTAGGGTGAAATGGATTCCTGCTCATGGCATTTTATCACAGCCGTGGAAACCCTAACCACGACAGGACCCGGGAAAGCCCGTGCCCAAGCAGAGGGCGCTTGCCTTGATGGGGCCCAGGTTTTGTTTGTGAGGAGTCTACTGCCATTTGGTTTTCTACAGGACCCAATGTGTACAGATCAGCACAGCCGCCCCTGTGATCTCAAGGGCTCCGCCGGGCGCTTTACATCATCCCAGTCCTCCATTTTCCTTTCTCCTTTGCTAAGGGCAAGTCTTCTCTCACATATATGGAAACAGGATCAGAGAGGCTAAGCATTTTAGTAAAGGCCACACAGCGAGGCGTGGCTGAGCTGGGCTGGTTGTGTTCTCCCCATCCTGCCTGGCCTTGGCACCCACGAGGCCCCAAGGTGTGGGATTTCCTCTAGAGCCTGTTGGCACTTTGGAGGCTTATCTTCTCAAAAGAAGAGTCAGCTGGGCTCAGCTTCTTCAGCCCCGGCCCTCATGCAATCTTAGTTGGCCCTGAGGCTCTGCCACTGGGAAACAATGCTTTTGCCAAGTTCCTAATGGGGTGAGGGAGGAGGAGGCTGTCCAGCCTGCGGCTGGTGAGCCAGCCTGGCTGGGACAAGCTGCTCAATTAAGCTCCTGTCTTTCACAGCCCTGGATGATTGTCCAGACAAACAGCTCTTTATTATTCCTGAGATTTCCCATTTGTTTATGGCCCCGGCCCAGCCAGTGCTGTGGAAAGAATGGGAGACCTGATTTCAGGCCTAGCACGAATATGACTTCCTAGGTCCCACTTGGAACCAGCTCCAGCCCCAGACATGTCAAAGCCTCTTTCTGCAGGGTGGCTTGGAATCTGGCATGGCTCAGGCAGCTGCATGCTGTTCTCCCATTGGACAGAGGGGAAAACGGAGACTCAGTGCAGCATGAAGCCTCCCATCCACCCAAGGTCAGGACTGTGGCTCAGAGAGACAGCTCCGTTGCCTAAGAGAGGCTGGGCAGTACGCTTTTAGAGGGGGACAATGCGGGGTGTGTGTGACTGGCTGTCAGGGCCTGGTTCTCAGCCAGGGGACTTTCCCTAACTAAGTCAGTTCCTCTTCTCTGGGCTGACTGTTTCACGAAGTATAAAATGAGGCTTGGGTCTCACACCCCTAGACTGACCATTTGCCAGGTGTGTGTAAATGGCAACTTGGTGGTGGTCATGAATCAAAGAGTGGCTAGACACGGGGTGAGAGCCACATGGGTGCAGAGGACAGGTAGAGGGACCCGTGCAGGCAGGGGATTTGCAGGGTCAGTTGTCAATCTGCCATGGATGTTGGAGGGGGGCTGGGGACTGGGGGTCCGAGGGCGGGGCTCAGTAGTGACACCTATCAGTGCTGGACACAGTCAGTGCCAGGACTGCCTCTCACTCAGATTCTGGTAACTTCCCAGGGCAGATGATACTAAGAGTTCCCCCTGCCCCCCCACTGCTCTATTGCTCTGGTCAGTGCTTCCTGGTATCTAACCTGGGTATCAGCTGCTGCTTTCCCCCCTGCAGGGTTACCTGAGCGGGCATAGGACTCGTGGCATGTTCTGGTGATCTGGGCTGCGAGGTCTCGGTAGTAGGCCTTCTTGTCTTCCCTAGCGTCCTCAGCACCAAGGGCGATCATGCCCCCTGAGAAGCAGGCCAGGTGTCCCATCTTGTGATCCAGAACTCCCCCTCGCCACTCGGCAATGTAGGTCAGACCCCCAGGAGAGACATTCACCAAATAGGTATCTATGGCCTGGGGGGGGAGGAGCACCGCAGTGGGGGGAAGGAGAGAAGGGGAGACACAAGTGAGCTACAGGGAAACGGGGGCAGGGTTGTCCTTCTGGAAGCTAGGATGTAACTCAGGCCTTTTAAATCTACATTTTGAGGGGAGAGATGGTTCAGTGGTTAAGAGCACTGGCTGCTCTTCCAGAGGACCCAGGTTTGTTCCCAGCACCCATATAACAGCTCAACACTGTGTAACTTTAGTTCCAGAGGATCTGACGCCCTCTCCTGGCCTCTGCAGGCACTGCATGCACATGGTACACAGACACACCCAACCCATAAAATAAAAATAACAAGTAAATCTCTAAAGGCTGAAAAACAAAACAAACAACAACAACAACAACAACAAAACAACGGAGTTTTAAAGATTATTTAAAAATCCTTACAATGGGACCCGTGAGATGACTCCGCAGGTAAAAATACCTGATGTGCAAACTTGTCCACCGAGTCAGATTCCCAGATTCAACAGTAATCACAGTGAGTAAAATAAAGATCAACGAGGCTTCCTTCCTTTCCACTGCAGTGTCTGCTAAGAAGGCCTTGGCCTGAAGGCTGCTGGCCTGTCTGGGCTCCAGCATAGAAGGCTCTGGAGTTCCCAGCCCTCCTGTGGCTACCGGCCTTTGTGGGAGGGAGGCCCCTGTGTCTCATTAGAAAATGAACCTCGCTGGGCGGTGGTGGCGCACGCCTTTAATCCCAGCATTCGAGAGGCAGAGGCGGGCAGATCTCTGTGACCTAGCTCCACTACAGGCACTAAAGCTACAGAGAAACCCTGTCTCACAAACAAGCAAGCAAGCAAACAAACAAAAAAGCAAAAGGAAAAAGAAAGATATAAAGAAAATGACCCTCTGCCTCTGTCCAGGGCTTCAGCAGTGCTTTCTTCCTCCGTGCTGGCCGTGGGAGGATCGGCTCTCCCTCGTCACCCACGGGAGCTCCGCTCCTTCTCCTAGCTCTGTAGGCTCCTTTTAGTACAAAGGGGCCCCTGAGAAATGACTCATGATGTTGGGGTACTGTCTGCCAATAGTTCCAGGAACTCTGAGCTGACCTCCATAGGTCCATGAGTCCTGGCTTTAGCTGAAGACCCATGGGAACATTACTGGTCCTCTGTCTTGCATGTATGCCTGCAGGCCACAAGAGGGCACCAGATCTCATTACAAATAGTTGTCAGCCACCATGTGGTTCCTGGGAATTGAACTCAGAACCTCTGGAAGAACAGCCAGAGTTCTTAACCTCTGAGCCATCTCTTCAGCCCTCCAATCTACTCTTAAATGAATGGATCACATCATAGGCCCTTATGCAACCTCAACAGATTCTTGGCACCATTGAAAGAAGGCCCCACTAGGCCTCAAAAGTATCCTGACCTGGATGGACCCCAAAGAGTCACTGGTTTTCAAGACTGGTTCCTGGGCACACAGTCTGTGAGCTCAAATCTCTTTTCTACCAGTTCTGCTGTGTGACACTGGGCAGGTTACATGCTTTCTCTGTGCCATGTCAACTTTGTCTCTGTATCAGAGTCCCCAAGAGCTGCTGCCCATAAGTCCTCACAGCCGTCTCCTGCCCTCTATCCACAGCCTCTCCAGCCTCATTGGCCTTTCCCCGTTCATGCCTGCCCCCGTTTGGATATCCCAAGAGGGCCAGAGTCTTTTGGGGAGACCAAGGGCTAGGGACACAGTAGCACTGTGGATGGGCTTAGCTCTGGGTGCAGCGGTCTCTGTCAAATGCACGCAGGAATGACTGTCTGTGACCAGCAGTCAGGAAGAGAAAAAATGAGGGTTCGAGATGAAAAATATGGATGTTCTACTTTGTAGAATGAGGTCAGAGAGGTCTCTTGTCTCTGGCTGTGTATGCCCACTCTGCATTCTGAGCCCTGGAAGGCCTCCTCCAGCACATTGGGGTTCTTGGAGGGTCAGCCCTCTTGTGCCTACCTCCTGACTCTCCACTTGGAGCATGATTGCACCCAGTGCCTTATCCCCGCCTCGGAGTGTCGCCTGACACAGCTGTCAGCCACCAGCCAGGACCTGGCACACGAAGACGGCCTTGGCTTCTGGATCTGTTTTTCCTTCTCTCCTGTCGGGGCCAGGGCTGGGAGTCTGGCTGCGGAACCCTCGCTGAGTGGCAGATGGGAAAGGAGCTGATGAGGTGCCTTGCTGGGGCACCAGCTCCACGTGGGGAGTGTGAGGCCTGGAGTGCGAGCAGCTGCTAGGCGGGGCTGCTCTAGGTTCAGCACTGGCTTCTGGGTAGAGGGGGTCCCAGCAGCTGGTCCGTTAAGGGTCACTGCAGGGGGCGGGCATCTGGGCAACTGCAGGGGGTGGGCATCAGGGTGAATCCAGGGCCCCAGAACCTACCTATGTGTTGGATGTGATAAAGAAGATGTATTGGGATATCATGATGCCAGGATGCCATGCCACATGGCTGGGAAACAACACCTTCTAGGCTCCCTACCCCCATAGGCTGGGTAAGTCCCAGGCTGCGTAACGGCCTCTCTGAGGAAACCACAGAACTGTGTCTCTGACTATGATAGAGACAAGCAGAGGTGGAGATAGAAGCCAGACCACATTCTGTTTGTGTTCATATGTGCGTGTTCATGTGTGCACTGTGCATGTGTGGTTATGTTTGTAATGTGTGAGCATATGTGTGGAGGTCAGAGGGCAGCCATAGGTGTTCCTCGAGTGCTGTCCAGCTTGGTTTTTTGGGGGGACAAGGTTTCTTACTGGGATCCTGGGCTTGTTGGTTAGACTAGCTGGCCAGTGAGACCCCATCAGGACCCTCATCTCTGCCTCCCCAGCTCTGAGATTATAAACGTAGGCCACTGTGCTGGGCTCAGGTAGGTTCTGGAGAGTAACTCTGGTCACTTTATAGACTGAACCATCTCTTTAGCCCAAACTAAAGCCTAAAGCCACAAGCCATGGCATGGGGGTGTTGTGCCTGGACAAGGCTCAAGTTCCAAGACATGGCACGGAGGGGCTGAGTTAGGTCAGGGGATAGGGTCTGGATACCTCTGGGCCACTTCCCGCTTTTCTGAAGACTCACTTTGCTCACCTGTAGAATGGGGATGCAAGCTCACAAGCAGGTTATGGTGAGGCCCAAAGGAGAGAGTATTGTGACCTGGCTCGGTGCCTGGCCCAGTCAGTTCCTTCCTATGCCTATTGGGAAGCTCACCTGAGTCCTCTTACAGGGACCCAAGTGACTTGCAGCCAGCCAGTGCAGGCATGGACAGTAGGGTTAGCATCAGGCAGGCCCCTGCTCCCACCTTGGCTCTTGCTGTGGTGTGGCCAGGCCTTTTGGTTTCTTTATCTTTAAGATGGCATGAATACAGGGACTCCCTGGGAGGCTACAGCGACAAGGCCCTTGGCTTCCTTAAATATCCTCCTCTTATGGGTCTCAAGGGTGTGTCTGTGGGGTGTCTTGGATCTTCCTAGCCACTCCAACTGGACCCAGGTTGAGCCTGCAGGTTCCCAGCCCTTGCTCACACAGGCATCCCTGGGAAGCTCCACAGAGGTATCCCTGGGCCACCCCAGAGGGTCTGGCACCAATCCTGAGGTCCAGCCTGAGAAGGGGTCCAAGTCTCCTAAGTGATTCCAACATGCCAGCAAGGCTGAGGAATCACTAGAATATTCTTCAAAGCCCCAGACCTGCCAGAGGCCTGCCCTTCACTCAGGGTCTGCGGCCCCAGGCTCCTAACAGAAGATCAAATGTGGGAGCCGAGTTTTCTCTGCTCAGCCATGCTTTCTGAGGCTTCCAGACTGCTTAATAATTCATGGCCATCTCTCCCCTTGAAGCTGCAGCCACAGTGTGCCCTAAGGGCCACGAGGCAATGCACTCGTTAACTTAATGTCTACTCTGCAGAGAGTTGCAGGAAGAAAAGAAAGCAATCCTCCTGTAGGGGACGCTGGCCAAAGCCAAGGGCAGTCAGGACTAAGATGGAGTGAGCTGAGCTGTACTGCTTCATGCCAGGGCGTGGCACCAGGGGGCCAGGCAGAGACCTCTCACCCCTAAGTCCACAGTTTAAGAGGCCCACGGCTCGAGCAGTCTGCTTCAGTGTGCTCCTATAAGCACTCCCATTACCAGGCAGACTTATGCCATCAAACAGCGCTTAGAGACTACCTATCCACCCATCCGTGCATCCACCCAACTGTTCACATCAATCTACCCCTCCCCCAATATATCTATCTATCTGCTCACATTAGTTCACCCATCTCCCATTCATTTCTTCATCAACCCATCCATCCATTCATATCCAAATCTACCCATTTACCCATCAACTAATCCATGCATTGATCCGTCCATTCAAGTGGTCACATCAATCTGCCTGCCCGTCCACCTATGTACTCAGCTATCCATCCATCTGTCTCTCTATCCACCATCCATCCACCAAACCATCCACCCATCTACTCAGCTGTCCATCAGTCTGTCCATCATCCACCATTTCCCACCAACCCATCCACCCATCTACTCACCTGTCCATGGGTCTGTCTCTCTATCCACCATCATCCACCAACACATTCACCCATCTACTCTGTTCACTGGTCCATCTATCTGTCCACCCATCCACCCACTAACACATTCATGCATCTGCCCAACTGTCTGAAGTGTTCATATCAGTCCACTCATACATCCACCCACTCATAAATCTATCAGGCCAACCATCCATTTGTCCATCCTTTCATCTACCCATCTGGCTGCCCATACCAACCCACCCATCCACTCACATGTCCATCGTCTGTCCATCCATCCATCTATCTACCCACCCAACTGTTCACAACAGTCCACTCATCCACATACCCACTTATCTATCCATCTGTCCATCCATCTAGCTATCGAACTATTTATATCCATCCCTCAATCCCTCGATCAACTGTCCACACCTATTCACTCATACACCCACCCACCCATCCATCCAAACACCATTCCTTCTTCTTATCCATCACCCAGCACCTACTTTTTCATGTAACAGTTATTGTGTGCCGGCCATTGCCAGTCTGTTTCAGGAGTGAGGCTTATGGGGTAAACAAGGAGACAGGACTGTCGGCTGGAGAACTCACAGCGTATTTGGGGAAGATCAGCAAGGATTAGATGTTTGTAAGCAATCATTTTGGATTCTGTTACAAGTGAAGAAGAGAATAAGCCTGGACGTGTGATGGACAGGCTGGGAAGGTCATTTTGGCAGCCTATGTGCCAAGAGTTGGCCGCTCTAAAGGACCGGCTTTTGAATGGCATTCTGGGTATAGCACTTGGCATGTACTAAGGCGCTGAGGTGGGAACAGCCTGGTGCACCTGAGGAAGCAGAGGGGCAAGGGGGGAGTGGTGCGGTCCTGGTGATTGACAGGGTCCCAATCAGGTAGGACCCAGTGGGTGGAGGGGGTGGGTCACAATCAACTCCAGGAGTAAAGGGGAGATGGCGAGGAGACAAGCAAGCACCTCCAGTCCCATGGCTGCTGTGTGCAGAACTGATTTAGAGGCAGGGCAGAGGGGACAAGGAGCTCACACTAAAGGACATGAGGTAGTGTTCTAGAGCAAGACTATGGGACAAGGAATCCAACTAACTTCATGGGAAACCGAAGCCCAAGTCTTCTCCATGCTTTTTCTTTTTTTAAAAAAATTCTCTTTAGATGGTGATGATAATTTTGTTTTTCGAAACAGGGTTTCTCTGTGCAACAGCTCTGACTGTTCTGGAACTCACTTTGTACACCAGGCTGGTTTTGAACTCACAGAGATCACCTGCCTCTGCTTCCTGAGTGCTGGGATTAAAGAAGTGTTCCACCACCACACAGCTAGATTTATTATTTTTACTTTATACATACCAGAGTTTTGCCTGCATGTATGTCTGTGCACCATGTGTATGCCTGGTGCCCAGGGAGGTCAGGGGGTGGCACTGGAGCGCCACACAGTTGTGAGTCACCATGTGGGTGCTGCGACATGAACCCAGATCCTCTGTAAGAGCAGCCAGTGCTCTTAACTACTGAGCCATCTCTCCAGCCCTGCCCTGTGCTTTCCACCTGTTAGGTTCAAAGGCAGCCACAGCTCCAGCCAGTCAACTCCTGATCTGTTTTCAATGTTCCTCTACGGAGGGCCTCACTCCAGCCTCCACCCCTCTTCCCTCCACAGCCCACAAAGAGACTAGCAGCGGCCCTAACTCTGCTAGCTCAGTGCTGTGTGGCCTTGGGCAAGTGTCCTCCTCTCTCTGGATCTCGGCTGGCATCCACATGGGAAAACGAGCAGAAGCGCACGCTCCACACATCCTGGATGCCACTCTCTCTCTGCTGAAGTGTCACCTCCCCTTTACAGAATGACAGCTGAAGATCCCAAAGGCTCCTGGCTGCCATGTGGGCTTTGACACATTAGCTGAAGCCCAGAGACTGTTGGGGGAGGGCTTAAACTAAGCTTCCTAAATCAGACTGTCACTTCCTATGAGACCTCGGACAAATGGGCTGACCTGCCTGAGCCCGGGTTTCTGAGCACGAGGGAGGAACACGCAGATGTCTCCTGAATCTGGGGAGGTGGCAGTGTGCAGTGTGGCTGGGGAGGCCTCGCCTGTCACTCCCTGCCCATTCTGCGGTCCCTCCCAGCACGCAGGGCCCTGAGGGCTGGTGGCTGCCCACTGGGCAGGCAACGGGAAACTTCTCTTACCTCCAGTGCTTCATCGTACATATTCTTAGCCTCCGTGTCTGTTTTGGCGGACATCAACCAGGACTTAATCAAATATTCATAAAAACTGTCCCCAAGTCCTCCAACTGAGACGTGGTCTACAGGAAAAGATGACAGGAAGGATTAGCGCATTTATTATCACTTGGGTTCAAATGGCAGCCTTTGTGGCCTGAGCTGGGCTTGGAGTGGAGCCAGCATCTGGTCAGCTGCCACATAGCCCAACCTGGGTGGGCTGAAGGGACCCAGGGGGAACCAGCCAGGTGTCCTGTATCCCCGCACAGGGTCCTCGGGGCCATAGTCCATCTGGCCTTAGCAGGATGATGACAAGGACCCTGGTTACTGTAAAGGGCGGATTTTCTCTTTAAAATCCCTTGAGATTTAAAAATGGATACAGAGCAACTATTCTGTAGTAAAGTTATGGGAATGCAGACCAAAAGAGGGCAGCTGTGCGCAGGGCTCCTTCCCAGTGGCTTTGCAGGCCCAT
Organism: Neodon shergylaensis; assembly: GCA_025134845.1. Classification (NCBI taxonomy): domain Eukaryota; kingdom Metazoa; phylum Chordata; class Mammalia; order Rodentia; family Cricetidae; genus Neodon; species Neodon shergylaensis. Next base: position 2,601,277 of record JABTXL010018586.1, read on the forward strand.
GCATGAAGTCTGGAGTTTCTCATAGTCTGTGTTTTTCTTTTTTATTACAAATTTATAATACATACTAGGAAATATATATGAATGCATATACATATATCTGTGTCTATGTGAATGTGCACGTGTGTGTGTGTATGTGTGTGTGTGTGCATATATGTATCTCTTCCCTGGCCGTTCGCAGTGAATGCTGGCCCTCCATAAAAGGCTAGGAAAGGGGAGTCAGAGCGAGTCCTGGGTCAGACCCCAGCTGCAGAGCACCCTGGGGAAACTGAGTTGGTCTGTGCAGATCAAGATGATGGGAGCTGGAGGGGAGGCAGGGTTGAGAGCCCTTTCTGTCTGGGGACGGTGGGCCAGCGCTACAGTGGTGTGCTGTGTTTGTGTGGTACATACATGGTTTGTATGCATGCATATATATATAGTGCATGTGTCATCTTGTGCAGTGTTTGTGTATATGCATGGATCTGGGTGGTAAATGTGTGTATATGTGTGGCGTGATGTTTGTGTAGGTCTGTGTGACATTTTTGTGTGTGGTGTGTGTTTTGGCTGGGTTTAAGTATGGGTCTATGTGGGGTATGTGTGTTTATGTAGATCTGTGTGGTGTATATGTGTGAGTCTGTGGTGTATATCTGTGTGTAGGGTGTATTTGTGTATGTCTGTGTGGTATATGTCTGTATATATGTGTATGTCATCTGGTGTGGGTATATGCATTTGGTGTATTTGTGTATAGAGTGTGACTATGTGGTATGCGTGTGTGGTGTGTTTGTATATATGCATGGATCTGTGTGGTATGTTTGTGTGTATGTGTGGGTCTGTGTGGCATATGTCCATATTTATGTGTGTGCTATGTGTGTTTATGCAGATCTGTGTTGTTTATGTCTTTGTGTCTGATGTGCGTTTGGTGTGTTTGTATATATTTGTGGGTCCATGTAGCATATGTCTGTGTGTCTATGTGTGTGATGTGTTTGTGCATACGCATGGGTCTCTGTGGCATATGTCTGTGTGTGAGTGTCTGTGTGTGGCGTGTGTGTTTGGAGTCCAGTTGGGTTATCCTGGGCATAGTTTACACTGCAGGTGGGGTTGAGCATCCTGAGAGGCTGAAGCCAGGCGTGAGGAGACTAGGAAAGAGACAGGAGCAGAGGCTGGGTGACTTGAGCTGTGGCCCTAACACTCCCCCCTTCCCCTGCCATTTCTGCAGTAGCAAATGATGCAAGCAGCCTCCTGAGTGCGCTGCCTCGGGGCCGCTCGGAGAATCCAAGGGGAGGGAAGAGTGCGAAGGCACTCAGTTTATGCTGAAAAGATAGTCACACTGAAAGAACCCAACAAAGACCAGAGACCCTGAGGTGACCTGGGGCAGAAGCCAGGAGGAGGCAGCCCTGACAGCCCCAGCAGGCCCAGCCTTCCCTCTGCTCTCCAGCAGGCCAACGATTCATCTGTGACCCCAGGAGCAGCCTGGAAAGAAAACAATCCCTTGTGTAGCGGGAAGTCACTCCATGGCTCTCTTCTGCTTGCTGCGCCATCCTAGGCTGCCAGGGATGGAATAGTTCTTAAGCCCTTGCCTTCCATGCTCATAACCTGTACTGGAGCCTCAGTTTCCTCATTCTGACAAGTATTTTGGTTGAGAATTCCACGTTTCTGTGATTTTTAAGAAGAGGCTGTGTGTGGCAAGGGCATCATGGCAAACTTCTTGGGTGGAATTTCCTGGACCTCTGGGCCTGCTGAGGTAGAGAGAGGCTCATGGCAGAGGCTCTGCTGGGGAGGAAAGCCCTCGGTGGATGCCGTGTGGAGTCTGTTGGCCAGCCAGGCCCTGCCTGAATCACTTTCTTTTGGGATGACCTAGGTCACCTTTGGAGGACACCTACAGCCTTAACTGCTATTCCTAAGCACCTTCCTGGTTGTAGATTATGAATTCAGTTCACACTCTTCTTCATCGGAAACCAAGACTCAGAGAGACTGAGGAGGATGAGAATGTACTTTAACTGGAAGACAGACAGACAGATGGACACACAAGGATATAGCTCAACTGGAAGATAGACACAGACAGACAGACAGACACATGGATGAATGTAGTACAATTGGAAGATACGCACACACACGTGCAAACATGTAGCACAATTGCAAGAGAGAGACACAGGCAGACAGACAGACAGACAGACACCACACACACAAGAACGTAGTACAACTGGAAGACACAGACAGACCACACATACTCACACACACACACACACATGGGAGGATATAGTACAAATGAAAGACACATACACGAGGATGTAGCACAACTGGAAGAAAGAGACACAGACAGATACACATGCATACACACACAGAGAGAGAAAGAGAGAGAGAGAGAGAGAGAGAGAGAGAGAGAGAGAGAGAGAGAGCATTAGAAAACAGACAGACACACATAAGTACAGAGAGAGAGGGAGCACTGGAAGACAGACAGACAGACAGACAGACAGACAGACAGACACACACACACCAGTTCCTGCTGAGTGACCATATTGCTGAGCCTTAGAGACAAGGCCAGAGCAAAGCTGTAGTTTGCTCTCCCAGAGCCAGGCCCCTCCAGTTGGAGCACAGCAGGGAGACTGGTCAACTCTGTATCCCTGTCTGTGTCAGTGGGTGGGAATGATGCTCACAGGACTGACAGCTCTGTGGACGAAAAGTTGTTAGGTGTGGTGTTGCACTCTGTCATCTCAGCACTTGGGATGTGGAGGCAGGAGGATCAAGAGTTCAAGGCCAGTCTTGGTTACCTAACAAGTTTGAGGCCAACCTGGGCTACCTGAAGACCTTTTCTCAAATAAAAAGTCTTTTAAACAGCTGGGCATGGTGGGACATGCCTTTAATTCCTGCACTCTAGAGGCAGAGTTAGGCAGATCTCTGAGTTCGAGACCAGCCTGATTTACAAGCAAGTTCTGGGACAGTCAGGGTTAATTCTTTAAACAAAACAAAACAATAAAGCTAAAAAAAACCCAGTACTGATTCGGGTAAGTTTAAGATATAATGGTGAGTGAGACATTTTTACATCACCACCTAGTTTGGCCCTGCCTTAAATTTTGCCTAAATCAAAGCTGAAAGTGGAAAACCAGATCAAAGGGGTTGGGGGATGTTACAGGGTCTATCCTGTAGTCATTTCTGAGTGACAGCCCTAAGTGGGGCATTCCTGCGAGTCTGGGGATCACAGAGGAGGGTACGGAGGTTCTGTGAGAGATGGACGCTGTGGTGGTTTGAAAGGCTGGGTCTGGAGAAATAGCTCAGGAGCTGAAGAAATGGCTCAGCAGTGAAAAGCTTTGGGTGATCCTCTAGAGGGCCCCGAGTTCAATTCCCAGCAACCACATGGCAGCTTACAACGGTCTGTAACTCTAGTTCCAAGGAATCCATGGCACCAGGCATGCACATGGTGCATAGATATATGTATGTAGGCAAAATATCCATACACACAAAATAAATAATTTTTTTTAAAAGAATAGGAATGGCCCTATAGACTCGTGTGTTGAATGCTTGATCCATAGGGAGTGGTTTATAGGAGGTGTCACTGTAGACACAGGCTTTAAAGTCCCATCCATGCTCAGGCTATGCCCAGTGTGGCGCACAGTCTCTTTCTGCTGCCTGCAGATCCAGAGGTAGAACTCTCATCTTCTCCAGCACCGTGTCTGTCTGCACGCTGCCATGTTTTCACCGTGATGATAATCAACTAAACCTCTGAAGCTGTAAGGCAGCCCCAATTCAATGTTTTCCTTTGTAAAAGCTGCTGTGGTCATGGCGTCTCTTCACAGTGATAGAAACCCTGAGACAGATGCTAAGATGGCTGGGAGGAATCGGATACGCAGATACTGGCTTGTCCAGACCAGTGAATTCAAGAGCCAGTGCTCTCTGTCAGTGCCTGCTTGGGCTCAGGAAACCCGAATAGGAGCCCGTGGGATGAGGGCAAGGATACCGGTACTCACGCTGTACCCAGTTCCCGCTCACTGGGCTGAGGAAGTTGGGGTAGAGGCCGAAGGGCTTGTCAATCTCCCTGAGGACCTTGCGGATTTTTCTGACCTGTGAGAAACACCAGGAGAAGTCACTTTCTGGAAGAAGCCACTCGTTCCCCACTCTCAAGGAGGGAGCAAATGGTTCAGAGGTACACGGGTTGTGTGTGTGTTAAAGCTTTCCGGTGCCTATGGGGAGACCATGAAAGAACCGCAGGTTCTGTGCCCACACTCAGAGCATGATGGGGTGTGGCCAAGTGGGGGGTGGGCCCACCACCCCTCCTGTTGACTGCTCTGCCTGGGATAGTCCTAGCCTAGGCTGCCTGCCTAGGATACCTGGGATACCTAGGATACCACCCTGTGGACCACTCTGGGTGAGGAGTTAGATGAGTTGCAGTGGCTATCTTGTAATCACTAAATTTCCCTCTTTAAGAAAAATGCGTAGCTCTGGCTGCCCTTGAACTCTTAATCTTCCTGCTTCCACTCTGAGTGCTAGGGTTACAGGCATGCCAACCGTACCCTATTTTTGAGTGCTTCGGAGCAAACCCGGGCCTCGTGCATCTTTGGCAAACACTGCTGTTGGAGCTCTATCCCCAGACCCAGTGGTGTGGCTGTGGTGAGCTAGGGAATAATACTCAGGTTTCTCTGATCCCTTGGAGCTGTATTCCTTACCCTGCATGGAACAGCCATTGAGGATGACCCAGAAGATGAGCACATAGCGACATAGAGTTGTGGCTGGGCTTGCAGCCTTGGAGACTGCACACGGTGAGAGATGCAACTGAGAACTTTGTCTAGCCGTCTACTAGAACTGAACCCTCAGGGAGAGCAAGCCTCCAGGACCATACTGCTGCCTGCTCATGGATGAACTGGCACGGCAGGGCCGCTGGGAGGTGGAGCTGTCAGCCTTCCTATTCCTCAGAGGTACTTGGTTTCGCCTCACTGGCCCTCATATCCCTTGAAGGTGAGAGAGACCGTGAGAGGGCCAGGAAGATTCTGGGGCCTGACTTAGGCTTCCCTGTCCTGGTGGGGCCCAGGGAAGCGGCTGTATTAGCGACCCTGAGAGGATGCAGGGCGCTGTAAGAATTTGGGCCAATTTGTTGACTGCTAATAATCTCCTCAGTGGGAGGCGTGAGGAGGGGCTGAAAATAGCTCAAGTATGCAAATGGAGTGTGCAGAGGGACAGGGAGACTGGAGGTGCACCCCACAGCTGGCTGTGCTGATCTGCCCAGGGAAGAATAGGCTGGAAAGTTCCTGGCCCAGTTCTTGGCTGTATCATGGCTGGCTGTCCTTAGCAGACCACTCAGCCTCTCTGGATTATTCCACCTTCTACCTCTCCGTTAGACAGGCCTGGCAGAACTCCCCACCCCCACCCCAGGCCTGCTGAAGCTTAAATAAAATATGCCCAGGACATGGCAAGGGTCAGTGTGTACTCATGGGACCCTTTCCTGAGCTGACCAGAGCTTCCCAGGGGAGCCCAGCTGGAAGGTCAAGAGAACAGAAAGCCTGGGCTGGATAAAGGGTCAGAGAGCATGCATGGCATTGGGTGGTGGGAACCACAGCCCTAGACAGGTAAGGGTGGGAGGGAGAGGAGGTCAGAGGCACCAGCTGAGAAGGTGGGAAGCTTGTCCTGGTGGCGGCCCAGGCGAGGACAGTGATGCTGAACCTGATGTTAAGGAGCACGGGGCTTCCTGCGAACATGCCAACTCTGGGGCCGGGGCAGGCAAAGGCCAGGAACCCATTTCCTTCCAGCTGTGTGGGTGGTGGTAGGGAATATGGTCTGAGGACAGCACAGCTGGTGACATGACACAGAGCCACCAGGTAGAGGTGTGAAGTCATCTCAGAGACAGCAGGACCCCAAATGCTGTTCTCAGGGGGCTACACTGCCTTCCTTTGGATCCAGGATTAGATCTGAACCCAGACATTTCCTTGGCCATAGCCCTTTCAGAGAGCTTCCCAGGGCCCAGGATGGACAGTTGTCAGAACTGGGCAGTGATCTGGATGTTACTTCTCAGCACCCATGTAGCCTTGGGCAGCCGAGAAGGGAGATAAGGAACCATTCTGCCAGCCTGAGCCAGCCTGAGCCAGACAGGCACCTGGGAGGGAAAGGGAGGCAGATCTCACACACACAGAAAAGCAAAATGTCCCTGGAAAGGGTACGTGTGCACAACACCGCCTGTTCCTGCCAGTACGAGGAGCCTGGCTCAGTGGCAGTCTCCAGATTTCACAGTTCACAGCTCTGCACCAGTCAATGAGCCAGCACACACCTCCCTGGCAGACCTGGGGGCTTCTGTCCCCCTCCTGCCACCTGCCATTGAGCACAGTTGGTTCCTCTACCAGCAACCACTATGAGAGTGGTGACTGGGGGTCCTGCACACCCTGACTGCAGACACTCGCCCTCCACCCCTCTGCCCCCCTGCTGGGGTGTGGGATGCTCGCCCTCTGCCTCCCTGCTGGGGTGCGGGATGCCTGTCTGGGGAGAGAACAGGGGAGAGCTTACCTTTTCTGCAAAGACCCGGTTGCCAGAGAGTTCAGTGAGGTGCAAAAATTCCAAGTGCAGGGATCCGAACTCAGCCAGGATGCTGCTGCTGCCCGCGGTGGCCCAGCCCCAGTTACCACTGAAAAGACATCAGCTGCGTCACCCTGCTGGCTTCTTGGCCGAGAGAAGCAGTGGCTATGGTAGAGGGTGATGCCTGCTGGGTGCCAGCACCTCAGTTTATCCTCCTGGGCCCCACTATGTGGATGGCACTGGGGCAGGTGAGGGGCAGAACTTACTGAAGGGGGTCTGAGGCTGCGCCACAGTCTTTGTCCCTACTAAGTGGCCTCTATAACGTTTGGGACTCAAGGCATGACACACAGTTATTTCACACAGTGACATCTGCAGGTGATGCTGACGGTGTGGTCAAGAGCCACAAAGGCCCCACAGGACACACAGTGGTCATCTGTAGGCTTGCAGAGGGCAGTTCCAAGCAGGGATCCCCCTCCCCAAGGCACACACATACACTTTTGCCTTTCTCCCTATCCAAGGTCATAGAATAGCCCCAGACTGGAGTTTCCTGGGAACTACAAGGTGTGACCGCAGCCCTACAACTGCTGGACCCAAGGAAGCTGGGGCTTAGAAGTAGAAGAAGTGGGGCCCCCAGAGCTTGGGCTAGTGCCCCACGAGACTGTGCCTCTCACGGATGCATCAGTCACGTCTTCTGCTCTGTGATTGCAGGAGGCTCTGATGGCCACTTCGGGGTGCAGTGCTCTAAAATTAAAGCTCAGAGCCAGCACACACGTTAGCCCCCTACTTTCCCGTCTAGAGACAAAGACTCTGGCCCACAGTCAGGTACCTCCTGCCGGGAGTCACCAGTCTGGGCAGCAGCTGGGCGCAAAGGAAGCTGAACTGAGCCAGCCCTGGGGGAAGCCACCACCTGCATCACTCTGGCCCGAGAGGGGGCGCTTTCCAGACCTCCCACCTGCTGCACCCTGGAACTAGAAGATGTAGGGCCCAGCACCACTCGGCTGGCACCCTCAGGCAGGTCCCTGTATGCTGCAGTTCCCATCTCTGCATAACGGAATGAGGACAACTGCCCTTGCCTCCCCGCCTGGCGCTTCTGTGGGGACTCGGGACTGAATAAGGAGGGTGGTAGGCAAGAGGCTCCCTCTCCATGTGTCTCAGATTCCATACACATATCCCAATTACTTTCCCAGGGGCTACTTAGGACTCCAGGGGGACAGACATTCTGTAGAGAGTTAGTGTAAGACGGGGTGAGGATGGGCCAGGTGCAGGTTGTGGGGTGGCTGTGTTGCCTTTTGGAGGCCCCCCTGCCCTCCTACTGCCTAGGAAGCGGCTGTTGTTCATCTGTCTCCAGCGATGGAGAGCACTTGGGAAGGCAGTGGGGGGCAGGGAGGTGCCTGGGGACCACACTTCTGCTGGTGCAGGCCCGAGGCCTCACTGTCTACTCTGAACTCTGCTCTTGCCCGGCATGGGTCGCCCTGAAAAGCCGGGGAACTGAGGGGACAGCCAGCTCCCGGAAGCCGATAGGGCCGTGACTTCCATCCGTGCAGAGACTGCCACGCCCCTCGTCCTGCCCAGTGAGTGGTTTCACCCTCTACCTGGGGCTCACAGGCGTGGTTAACCCCAGCACCCAAAGGAGGAAACCGAGCTTGTCAAGGGAGTGATATGTGTGCTTATAACCAGAGTCCGCAGGAGGTGGGATTCCAGCCTGGGCTTTCTTCCTCTAGCTGGGAGCTCAGAGGTCTTCCTGGGTGATATCGACTGATATTTCATAAGATAAAAATAAAAGTCCCAGCCCCCCAGTTAGCTGTCTTTCTAGACACCATCTCACTATGCAACCCTGGATGTTCTGGAACTCACTCTGTAGACCAGGCTAGCCTAGAACTCAGAGATCCGCCTGCCTCTGCCTCCCGAGTGCTGAATTAAAGGTGTGTGCCACCACTCCCCTGTCTTCCCGATAGGTTTTGCCCTCATTGTCCACCACGTGGGCCTCTCTGTCCTCTCTCCTGCCCTTCAGTCACTTCAGATAGTAGGGAAGCGTGAGGTGTTCTGGCGGTCTCTGCCTGGCTACTGGCTTCCTCTGTGTCCCTGTGACCATGTGTCCTCAGGAGAGCCCCACCTCCCCCTTTGATCAGCTTCCTCCTTCAACTAAACCCAGACACTCAGCTTCACAGAGCTATTGTGAGGCATTTATCACGCACACGACTGTCATTTTTATCAGCATGTAATTATGCATATGTAAAGTGACAATAAACTTCTAACAGGAGCCAGGTGGCTTTGGTGACTTCGTTCACCCCTACCTCCAACTCTATAGCAGATACTGTGATCTTCATTTCATAGGTGGGAATACTTGGGCTCAGAGAGGGAGAGACACTTTCTCAAGGTCACACAGCCAGTGGTAGAACTGAACCCAAATCCTAGGTACTAGATACACCCACAGCATGCATGCTGAGCAGCATCCTGGAAGGAGGGGGTCCTTCCACCAGCTCTGTGAGCCGATGGACCAGCAGTAAGATCTGCCCTGCTCTCCTCTCCCCTAGCTAGGGGTGCTGCTCCACAGTACCCTTTGTTACCTGGCTAAACCTCCTGTGTACGGTGCAATTGTTACAGCAGAGCTCAAAGCCTACCTTTATTTGGTTGCTGTGTGACCTCGGGGATGTTACTGCACTTCTCTGAGCCTCATTTTCTTCCTTGGCGAAATGGTGGCTGGCCCACTGTGTGCTCCAAAGCTGTTAGGCATTATGTAGGTGTGTATAGGCATGTTTAGAGGGAGCACATCCGCACGAACATACATTTGCACGAGTCCATGCGTGGGTTTGAGAATAGCCTGTCCATCAATGGCCAACTTGAGTGTCTGAGACCTTACTAGTGGCATGGGCAGAAGAAGGAGTGTTTTGGGCAGGTGTGTACGTGTACGCGCACACTTATGCACGTGTGCACACCAGTGACAGACTGATTCAGTCTGAGGTGCTGGATTGGCCACAATCACTGCCTCAGATAGCCCAGTGGTCACTGCAGGCCACAGCTGGCCCTGCCCCTCCTATGATGCCCCCTGTACAGAGATGAGCACCCACCTCCACACTGGGCACTGTTGCCCACCCCCACACTGGGCATTGTTGCGCACCTCCACACTGGGCAGTGTCATGCACC
>JABTXL010018586.1:2610898-2630681 GCA_025134845.1 Neodon shergylaensis
ACACTGGGCATTGTTGCGCACCTCCACACTGGGCAGTGTCATGCACCCCCACACCGGGCAGTGTCGCGCACCTCGCCCCTAGCTGCCTGGAACCAGGCCTGCCGAACACTAGAGCAGCAGCAGATAGCTCCCGCCCTCTACCAGGTCATCTCTGCGGCGCGTTCGCAGTAGCACGTGGCCACCGTGTCCTCGCTACCCTCCGTTTTTAGCAGTCACTTCTTTCCCAGAATATGAAAGCAAGCAATGCCAGGAAGAATATGCGCGTGCTGCGTATCTCGATGGCGAGCATGCAGCCTAAAAATATCCATGCCTGAGCCAGGAATCCTAGAGTCTGTGGCACCAGCTCCATGGGGGCCACAGGTGAGATAGCAGGCTAGGGCTGCAGCAGAGGAATGGACCCTGAGGGCTGCGCCCACACCCGGCGGGAGGGTGTGCGTCACTTCTGTCTTGATTCTCAGGATCGGTGTTTGTGGAGGGCATTGAATCTGGGGTGGAGGAGGACTTCCGTCAGCCCTCATGGCTGCCCTGGCTTCTGTGGAGCTTCAGTGAGGACACGGGGCAGTTTCCCACCAGGGGGCAGGTGAAAGGAGTACTGGCTTGGGGGACGTGGAGGGCAAAGCTACCAACGCCACAAGACAAGAGGGAGGGTGGAGACAAGCAGAAGCTGGGCTGGCTCCCCTCCCAGGCGCCTGGCCAGCACTCCCGTGAGGTACCCCATGTGGGGGCTCAGGCAGGTCAGGGAACATGAATTTCCCCAGCCTTTCTCCCAGCTCAGGTATGCCACACATGGCCCAGGAAGCTGCAGGTGTCTGGGGACATGGCCCTATACCTCTGTGTCTTCCAGAGGTCTGCTCTACCTAGCTCAGAGTCAGGGCTCTGATCTCACAAGGAGAATGCTCTACCTGGAGGCTCTGAGCCCTGCCTCTGAGGGTGGGAGCCAACTCTGGAGACTCCGAGTTAACAGTGATGGGGGCTATATGCAGAGGAATAAATGCCCCCTCCCCCAGGAAGGTCAGGCCTGGGTGGCCCAAACCCTAGACTTGGTAACCAATAACCGTTCAGGACAGTACTTAGCAAAGACCAGTTCTCACTATGCACAAAATAGGAACTGTGTTTTTCTCATACCTCAGCCCCCATGTCTGTAAAAATGTAAGTCAGACAAAAGTGACTCCCGAGGACTCCATTCTGCCCACCACTCGGGACCCACAGATGCCACCGGTTTACAAGGGGCACCTCACCTTTTGAAGTTCACGACGCCCTTGGGGATGCCTGTGGGTGTATTGAAGGCAGGCAGCAGTTTCTCACCCAACTTGATGGCCTTTACTCGGAACACCTGCCAAGAAAGGTCAAAGGGCACTGAGTTCGTTTTTGGGGGAGTCAACACTAGGGTACAGGATCGGGAAGAGGCCCCGTGTCAGGTTCTACAGCCAGACAGCCTGGATGGAAGGTCAGGCTCCCAGATTGCTGGCTTTATAGCCACAGACCAGGTATTTCTCTCTGTCAATGTCTATGTTCATAACATCCCAGTGTCGCCCCTCAGATGGTAGGGGGACCTTGGGAAGAGGAGGAGAAAGCAGCCTGCATCACCTTCAGGTCAAGTCAGACCCCACTGAGGAGGACGCTATCAGCATCAACACCACTCTTTGAGGAGCTGTGGGATCGTGCATGCTCAACAGTGCAGCCTGGACCCGGAGCAACCTGAGAGGTCTGTGTGTTGAAGGCTTGATCACCAGGCTTGTTACTACTGGGAGATTGTAGAACCTTTAAAAGCTGGAACCTAGTGAAAGGAGGTAAGTCACGGTGGGGGGAGGTGAGGACATTGGGCTCCCCCCTCGCTCTCTGTTGCTTCCTGGTCTTGCTTCCATCTCATGATCCTGCCATGATGTTCTGGACCACTATGGACCCAAAGAAGCCGTCAAGTAAGTATGGTCTGAGACCACTGTAAATGTGAGCCCAGTTGAGACTACGGGAACTGTGAGCCCAGTCGAGACCCCTGAAACTGTGAGCCAAGAACTGTGAGCCCAGTCGAGATCACCAAAACTGTGAGCCTAGTTGAGACCACTGAAACTGTGAGCTCAGTAGAACGCTTTCTTTTTGTAAGTTGACTATCTCAGGCATTTTATTCCATGAGGAGAGCTAATTAATACAATGAGAGGGAAACAGTCTATTTGGACAGGGCAAATATAGCACTGGACTAGGAGCCCAGACCAAACTATTCTCCAGATTCCAGAAGCTTCTACCTTCTGGATGACAGCTTCCCCATGAGATGGCAGGGCAAGGGCCTTTCTTTGGTACTCTGAGGCCACTCAGTTGTTTCCATTTTACAGACAGGGAATGGAGGGCGAGGGTGAATGGGTTGTTCTAAACCCTCCACATGATGGCTAAGGAGCCATAATGAGATCCCAGCTCAGGGTCCCCAAGCAAGGTTCCAAGTTCCACAAACTGTTCCTTTGAAATGCCAGACTGACGCAGAAGGATGTGTGACCGTATGACTAGCAGTGTCGCTAGTAACCATTGCCTCCTAAAGGACTAGCACGCTGACTCAGTGTGTAAAGGCGCTTGCTGCTTGAGGACCTGAGTTCGATCCCTAAGACCTCCACATGTGCACCATGACACACGTGTGTGCACACATCCACAAAACAAATGAAAAAATGTAATAAATCCCATTTATTCTTAGGAGATAAATAATTGAGAGTGTTGTGAAGGATTTTATATTACGGTTGCTTATACCAGCATTGCCTAAAATAGACTGCGGTGCACCAAGTGACTGAGAAGAGGTTCAACTCTGGCTTCCACGCAATGTAATGTCATGTAGGAAGTAGATACACCTATGACATAGAAAAACATGCCAAAACAGTATAACTCAGTTTAAAATGTGTTTACATGTGGACACATGGAAAAAGAAACACATCAAAACAGTAGCAGTGTCCTCTCAGAAGGGTTAACCCATGGACTGTATTTATTTCCTTCTTTTTATTTATGGGTGCTTTTTGTGCAATCATTTTGATTTTGAAAGGAAGGTTTTGCTGTGTTGCCCAGGCTGGTTTTGAATGTCTGTGTTTGAGTAGTCCTCCTGCCTCAGCCTCCTGAGCAGTTTGGATTGCAGGTATTCATGACCATGCTCAGCCTGTGTAATTTTACGATTAGACTGGGGAGATAGCTTGGTGGGTAAGGGCACTCATCCTGCAAGCATGAGGACCTGAGTTCGGATCCCCCGCACCCACATAAAAAGTTGGCTGTGGTTGTGGCTCCTGGAATCTCAGCACCGGGCGGGGCAGAGGGAGGTGGTGCTCCCTGGCCAGGCAGCCTAGTCTAAACGGCAAACTTAAGGTTCAGTAAGAGACATCCAGCTCTGGTCTCCCAGTTTGTGTGTGCAGGCACCCACACACATGCACGACAAACATCACACATACACACACACACACACGATAGACCTAGAACACAGTTGGACTCCATAGTCAACAAATTGCAGACCAGAAAAAAAAAAAAACCTGGCCGTGATAGTGAACACCTGTAATCCTGGCACCAAGGCGAGAGAAACATTTGAAGCCGGGAATTTGAGGCCAGTGTGGGTTACTCCCTAGAGGGAGGGGTAGAAAACACATCCGTGTTGACCATGCATGGGATTCTTATTTCTAGAGGAGGGAGGGAGCAGAACACAGCCCCTGCTGCTAGGCATCCTAAGGACTTCGAGAGGATGAACGGAGGCTCTCTGCAAATAGCACGCTATTTCAGGGAAGGATTGGAGCATTCCTGGAATTCGAGATCCATAAGGGGTCATGGGCCCAGTCACCATGGATACCTGGAGAGGATCATAAATGCCATTTAAGAGATGGGATGCAAGTCCCCAGTCTGCAGCTCTACTGACTCAGTTTCCTGACCTTCCTAACAACGCGCCAGCAACACAAGTCTGCTGAACGAGGGGCTGGGAGAAGGAGCTTGTGGAGCTAGGACTCAAGGCCATGGGTCTCCCATTCCACAGAATAGAATGCAAACAAACAACAAAAGTCCCAGGAGGCAGCTGCTAGAGGCTTCCCAACTCTGAGCAGTAGATGGGTTTGAGGCCTCTGAGGGTACACGGCCTTGCCAAGGAAGAGGAGAGGGAGTGGCAGGGCTGAGAACACTGTCCAGGGCCTGTCGATGAGTCCTGGAAGTAAACCTTGGGAGCTGGTCTAGAAACCAAGGACACCTGTCACCTGGAGCTGCAGGCTCTGCCTTGTGTGTCTGCTGCAGTGCTCCAAGTTGGAAGCCACCGGCTTAGTGACAGAAAGGACTTTATCTCATGCAGGCTTTGGATCTCTTTACCCATCCAGAAGGTTGCTGGTGGTGAACGGAACCCACCCAGAGGTGAGGCCCAGGCAGCTGCGTGGCTTCCTGAGACCCTGAGGAGGCTGAGCTAGGATCTTCATGTCTCTCCTGTGCACGGCCCTTAGGAGGCCTTGCTATAGCTGTCACAGACGGTCCCAGTGGTGCCGGGGAGGGACTGGGCAAACATGTATGTTCTCGAGTGAAACACAGGTCCACTCTGCCATCTAGAGAGGGAGTGGGGGAGGGGCTGTGGCTGCAGCCCTCTAACATCTGTAACAGCTCCCAGGGAAGGGCCCTACTAAGGCGGAGACAGCTGAGCTTCAGAGCGGCTGCTGGGGACTTTCTTTAGGACACCCGGTGTCTGTCCACATAGGGATGTGGGTTCAGTGGTCACAGTTCTGATTGGAGAGGAACAGGAGTTTGATTCTGTAGGGCAGTAAACACAGGGAGCCAAGGGCCCAGCAAACAGCCTCCCATGTCACTGTGTGAGCTTCATTGAGCCCCGCACTGTCTGAGCTTCAACTGCCCCCTCTTCACAGTAGAATGATGGGGTGCGCCCATTGCAGAGTTTTTGTAGAAATTGGAAAAGAGGAAGCTTATATGTGAACATGCTTCTAAACTGTGAGATGCTGTCCCAACACCCCCAGGACCAGCTCTGTCACCTTTTAAAAAAATATTTTATTATTTTATGTGTGCAGGTAGTTTGGTCATGCGCATGTATGTCTGTGCACCATATGTGTGCAGTGCTCAAGAGAGCCAGAAGAGGGCATCAAATCCCCTGGGACTGGAGTTAACAGAGGTTGGTGAGCTTGTGGGTGCTGGGAATTGAACCTGGGTCCTCTGCTAGAGTATCCAGTGCTCTTAGCTACTAAGTTACCTCTCTAGTGGGAAGTTAAAAAATGAAAAGCTCCCATCAGGCACCCACTGGGTGTCTGTGAGCTTCGTGTGACTGAGCCCTGGTAGCAAGCAGTGACAACGGAGACAGAGGCAAGAAGGCCAAAGGGCTGGAGTAAGGCCTAGTACAGCCCTCAGTGCCTCATGGATCTGTAAGTCTGTTTCGTCACCTGCTAGTGGGTGATGCCCTTCCCGCACTGATGGGACATCTGTGGCTCCTACAGAGCTGTGCACAGAACTCACAACTGGGTATTTAGAAAAGTAACCTGCCTGGGGGTAGCAGGGACCGTGGAGGTGTGATGCATCTCTGGGCAAGGGGTACAGACAAACTCAGGGAGGCCTACTTGGGCTTCCCTTTGAGCCTTGTGAACTGTTTCTCAAGTCACCTATGTCCTGGTCCACAACCCCCAGCCAGATGCTGAGAAGACAAAACAAGGCAGGAGGCTGAGAGCTCAGAACTATGGACTCTTCAGAGAAGGGTCAAAGAGGACTGGGTGGCTGTCACCGAGGAGCCACTAGCTCCTTCCTGAGTGGCTAGTCCTCAGACACCTCCCCTCCTCCTTCTCTGCATCCATCCCTCCAACCGCACCATTTGGGGAGCTTGGGCAGGTGCCCGCGAGCACATGATTGACTTTGCCTTTGGTTTTTCCGCTCCCTCCGTCATTTTCCTGTCCTGAGGTTTTCGAATGAAATCTAAGCTTTGGCTGGCTTGAAGCCGACGGCTCCCATCGACAATTTTTTTTGGGGGGGGACAACAAATTGGTACAAGCAGTAATCTCTACTGAGGAGATTATGTTGGTGGAGAGCGGCCTGCAGCGACTCAGGAGACACAGACTTCAGCCATGACAGCTAAGGGAGGAAGACGTTCTTGGACCACAGTGATGGAGGGAGGCAGGATTTCTCTGGCGCTTGCCTGCTTTACCTGCCCGGCTCCTGGTTCCAAGTGGCAGCCGAGCTGGGCAGAGTGGTCTCTGGATCCCGGGAAGCGGCCTGACTGATGACCTGTATTCTGGGGACACTGCCAACCTGGCCACCCGATACTGAGACTGTGCTGTGACGAACGCTCACGAGGGGAGATGGAAGGTTCCAGTTTCTCCCAATCTCAGTACAACTCAGAATTCCCTGGCAGAGAGAATGTGTCCTTTGGAGGTGACAGCCCTGGGCCAAACTCCTCCCTCCCGTCCCCTGTCACAAGGGCTCTTTGATCTAAAGAGGTATCATGACCACCAAGTGACTGGGGAGAAAGTGATAAGAAGGGTGTTTAAGGCCACCTGCAGTTGACCCTGGGCACTTCCTAGCCCGCACAGCCTTGCAATTACAGGCTACGGCCAGTAGGGCGGCCCCATTGCCACACTGCTCCCTTGAGAATGGGTGCAGGCCAGTATCTGGCTACAGTTCTGCCCAGGACTGGAGGGAAGGAAAATGCTGGCGGTGAGGGACATCAAAATCAATGGGTTCCACAGCTCGGCATTTAAGACCACCGGCTGCTCTTCCAGGGGACCCAGGTTCAATTCCTCACACCCACACGGAGGCTCACAGGTGTAATGTCGGTTTCAGGGAATCCAGTGCCTTCTGACTTTTGTGGGCATTGGACACCTATGTGGTACCCAGACATCCATGCAGGTGAAACACTCACACACACTAAGAAAAAGAAAAAAGCGGAAGGCCCTGGGAGTGAGAAGTAGCGGCCTTAGCTTTGTGGGTCTTGAGAGTTCACTTGTGAGCTGCCTAGCAGTTTGCTGGGCCAGGGCAGATGAGCGTGTGGGGCGAGCCTGCCGGTTCTCATGGACATGGGTTCTAGTCTCAGAGAACTCCTCAGCTGCTCTGGGAGCCAAGGGTGCTCACCTGGGCCATAGGTCTGAGCAATGTGGAATCCTCACGGGGACTCCTGGCTGGTCTCTGCAGACCACCCATCCCCCTGCAATCACTGTGAAAGAAGAGGCGGGACTATGGTTTCTCTAAGACCCGCCCAGCCTGGACAGTCCTGGGGCCTTCAAGAACGAACTCACCTCTTCTCCCGTCAGGTAGTAGGCCGAGAGCAGTCCTCCGATGTAGCGGATGTTCACTTCAAACAAAGATGCTTCTCCACTCTGCAAGAAGGCAGGGAGGAGACAGCAAGGATCCGGGTGAGCTCCCAGAGCTCTCCAGGCCCTGGACACAGGCCACACTGCTCCCTTTAACACACACCTGTGTCCTGCTCTGGGGACCCCAGCTGGCCAGGCCATGGCTCGGTTTTCATAGCAGAGGCCGAGAGGGGCCAGCACCTGCCTGGCAGTTGCTACTGTGCATTTAAGTGTTCCAAGTAAACACCAGCTTTGGCTCCCTTCCCCGGCCTCGCCAGAGGCCATTGGAGCAGTTACACCTGGCCATGCTCCAAGGCGCTCCAGGACCTGTGCCGAGCTGCGGGAGAAGCTTAGCCCGAAGAGAGGCAGAGCCGGTCCTTCCCTGGGGCGGCAGAGCGGAGCAGGGCTGAGCAGGAGGCTGTGGGCAGACGTCTGTGTGAGAGCCGCCAGTCTCTGGGCTCCTTCACTCGGCCCTGCTCCCTGGGCGTGCCAAACAGGTGTGGAGGCTTCATGCCAAGGACAGGGCCTTGCTAAATTCCCCACGTGAGCCATGTATACGGCTCTGTGACTTGAAACAGACCTCTCTTTCCCCCCGGGGTTTCCTACTACACAGAACAGGTCGGTCACCACCTTCCAGGGAGGCCTTGTCACAGAAGCTGTGGCAGGGTCTCACAAAGGCCCTGTTGCCACCTCCTTTGCCCCAGTTTTCTGCATCGTATTTTAAATTTTTATTTGTAATTCCGGGGTTTCGATTGAAGGCTTAGGCGATTGCTTTATATCCCCAGCTTTCTTTTTTCTATATTTTAAGGCAGGGTCTCACTAAGTGGTCCAGGCTAGCCTTGAACTTGTGCTCAGCTGCCTCAGCCTCTAGAGT
Source organism: Neodon shergylaensis (assembly GCA_025134845.1). Taxonomy (NCBI): domain Eukaryota; kingdom Metazoa; phylum Chordata; class Mammalia; order Rodentia; family Cricetidae; genus Neodon; species Neodon shergylaensis. Next base: position 2,619,038 of record JABTXL010018586.1, read on the forward strand.
AGCTGGGATTCCAGGCCTGCACTACCAAGCCTGGCTCAAGCTTTTGTTTCTGATAGCAGCCATCGGGGTCTGTTAATCTGGAGGATTTTTCCACCAGTAAAGGTGGGCAAAACTCACTTGAGTTCTTTTCCGCTTCATAGCACTCTATGACGCCACCCCATTCTCCAGATGAAAAAGATAAGGCTTAAAGAGGTGACCCCCACCTTTCTTTTTTTTCTGGAAACACTCTAACTTGCCCCAGCCTGTTTGAGTGTCCACAGCTCCCTGGTCCCCTGGGCAGGCCCATCCTCTGCCTGGAGGACCTGGAGGTCACCCAGGGGGACCAGGTGAGTCCTGAAAGATGCCCATCTGCCTCTCTCCCATCACAGAAAAGGAGCAAGGGCGCTATACTCCCCTGGCCTCACGGACACCAGAAGCTGCAAAGGCCTCAGAGTGAGTCTAGTAATTATAAAAATGGAGGGGAGATGACTTTGCATTTGTGTTGACTTTGTGGGACCATAAAATCCTTGCTACAGCCCTCTATCAGGGTCATCCTCCCTGTCTTGGTGAGGAGACTGAGGTTCAAGGGGGCGGGAAGCCTTCCGCAGTTCTCCAGTCCAATTCTCAGGCCCCCCAGGTCTCTTGTCTCTAACAAAGCCACTTCCCTTCCTACCTCTTGCTGAGCAACACGCCCAAGATGAGAAACGTGGGGAGGGGAAGGAGGGATGGCCCTGGCTGTCTCCCCTCGCATCAGAGGACAGCAGCTGGGAGACAGCCCCACCGCAAGGCTGCTCTATTGCATAGCCCCAGGCACAAGTGTGCCGTCTGTAGAGCTGGAGACTGGCCGGTCTCCCCATGGCTGCTGACTCACCACGTTCAGGTGGAAGCTGTCTTGCACCCAGGCCTTGGCCTCTTGGAACTCCTCCTTCAGCTCCATGAGGTAGAGGGTGTCGAGGGAATCGATGATGGTTGCCCCACCAAGGCCACCTGCAGGCACAGAGAATTGCATGTGTGACCTTGGGCCATTTTCATCCTTCTCATTTTCAGCTAGAAAAGTCACCCTTCCTCCAGGGTCCCCAGATACTTGGAGAACTCCAAGGCCCCAGCCACAGGGACTCCAGTACCACAGGTGAGGGCCAGGATGGATCCATCACCCTCTCTGTTGTGGGAGGAAAGATGGAGGCCAGGATGTGCCTTCCAGGACCACGGTCACTCCTTGGTCTCTGAGTGACTCAGTTCCAGGTAACACCTGCACTGACCCATGTGGCACACACAGCTCCCAAGGCACAGCCATTCCCGGGGCTCACTCATCCGATTTCTGCTTTATCCTGTGGAAAAGTGCCGGTGCTCACGTATGGTTATGCAGAGAGAGATACTGCAGGACTGTGAACCCAGGGAGGATGTAGGCAAACTCCAAACCTGTGCTATAGACTGGAATACAGCACAGGGACATCCCCACACACAGGTGAGGTGGACCTGCGTTGATGAGCTTGGAAGAAAACCCAGGATTCTCTTCAATTAAAAAACAAAACACTAACAAAAATCTCAGAAGTCCTAAGGCCAGACATTGTCTATCAACCTTTCAAGTGGTTGGTCAGTGGGGTCCCATAGACTCCCCTAAATATTTCAGGCTATTCCTATTCCTACTGCTTACCATCTGGAACTTTATGGTAAGATCCTATTGCTGAAGGCACCACACGCCTGAATCATAGCACATGGTGAAATCACGCCGCTACTGACGTGGCCTCTTCATCCCTACTGTCTAGCTTTCACGGTGCTGGGAGGGGCTGTGCATGCTATCGGAGGAGAAAAGTAACTGTGGATCTTACTTAGTTCTGAACACTGACAGCTGCAGTAGCAACTGGCCTGGCAAGAGACGCCCAGTAGTGCCATTGCGGCTCTAACGTTACGGGAGTAATCAACCACTTTCTGATTGGACTTGAATCCTGTACCACAAGACTAAACTCATGCCTAGCACTATTTACTGGGTCAAAAGCCTGTGACTGGCCAGGCCATACGCCCTAGGGGAGAACCTAGTACTATTACTTTTCTAAATGGAAAGTACTGCCTCCTAAGTACTTTTCTTTGTAGCCATAGAGTAACACATCTCTCAAACCTCTTCAGAGATTATTTGTTTACTTGTTTACTTATTGCAGGAGATGGTGATTTAGACAGAGAGTCACCACAGGCTAACATGCAGAGACCATGGAGTATTGAGCTCTAAATGGGACATCTATACTCCTCACCCAGGGCTCAGGGATTGTCTGGGGAAAAGGGGTGGAAAGATTGCGAGAGCCAGAGAGAGCAGATGTTTGAAGCAAAACAGTATTGGCCAGACATGACAGGCCTTTGCACACACGAACTCGCAGTGACTGGGATAGCATGCATAAGAACTGCACAAGACCAAGCCAGAAAGAACCCCAGAGTGAAGTCCCAGCCCAGCTGAGGAGCTACTGGCAACCAATGGCTGCTGGCGGAAGAGAGTCCGTTCTTTTCAGGGTGGCGTCCCTAAGAGGCTACCCGTTGTTTAAATGAGACACATCCCCACCACAGGCTCATCTGTTTGAGCGCCTGGTCCCCTGTGGGCAGTCCTGTCAATAGAGGGAGTTTATGGAACCCTTAGAAGGTCCAGACAGACTGGAGGAAATACATCATTAGGGGCGGGCTTTGAGGGTTGGCAGCCTTGTTCTACTTCCTGTTCTCACTCTCTGCTTCCTGTGTGCAGTTGAGATGTGATGGCTCAACTTTCTGTTTCGGCCACTTGCTGCCATGCCTCTTAGGCCACTATGGACTCTCTATATGGAAACAACCTCAAGAAAATGCTTCCCGATGCCACTTTCAGCTGTGTATTTTATCCTAGCAACAAAAGAGCAATTCACACACAACACATGAGCCAGGAGATGCCTGCACCCCAGTAAGGACAGACAGTGCCAAGTGGACTGAGAGGGCTTCTGAAGAGTACACGAGGTTGGGGAGGAAGGGTGGTGGAGAAGACGGGGGAGGAACTGGAGGGGACGGGAAAGGGATGGGTTTGATCAAACATTATAGGCAGGAAGGAAATTCTCAAACAATAATAAAAGATTAAAAAGTGAAAACAGAATGGGTGGTAGAGACGGCTCGGTGGGTGAAGAGGTGGCTATGCCTGTACTTCCAGCGCTGGGAAAGCGGACGCAGGCAGATCCCTGGAGCCCCATGGCCAGCCAGCCTAGCCTTGTCAGCGAGCCCCAGGCTTGTGAGACCCTGCGTCTACAATCTAAGATAGCCCTTGAGGAGCGACAGTTGAGGCTGTGCTCTGGGTTCTACAAACATGTGTACATGTGTGCATATATCCTCTCTCTCTCTCGCACAAAGCCAACAACAACTAGACAAAACTCCGAAAGCAGCATGGTGGATCCACTTCATCGCAAAGAGAAAAGTGAACCGTCTCCACTCTGGAGACTGCGGGGTTCGGAGCTTATCTCTAGGTGCTGGGACACAAATGTTGTTTATTTCTTCTGGGTTATTTTATTGCTAGAGATTTATTTCCATTAAAAAGAAAAATGGGAAACAGTTTAGACAAAGAAACCAGACAAATGTGCAACCCAAAAGTCCTCCAATTCTTGCCTGTTCCAGTTCAATGAGTCCACAAAGAACAATCACCGCTTGTCCCGCCACCCTGACGCTGGTCCTGGGCATGAAAACTGAGATAACTTGTCCCTGCCTTCATCACTGTTGAGCGAGGCAGGAGAGGACTAGGGAAAAACTCAGATGGTCTGTCAGAGCCCGAATGGGAAGGACTGGGGGGAGAGAGAGGGAAGGGTAAGCATGGTGACACCAGGAGAGCTTCCTGGAGGCGGGGGAGGAAGAAGAGAAGGAGGAGGAGGAGGAAGAGGCTGACTTTCGTCAATATCTTACAGCTAGAGTTACAGCCAGCAGCAATGTCCTTTAGGACCCAGAGTACTTTCACCCCTAAATTCCTCCAGGGAGACTGGTACCCAGATTCTCCTAAGATGTCTCAATTTGCAGACACCCAGGTACCATCTAGAAATGGTATCGATTTGGGTATGACTTAGGCAATTCTCCTGTGTACTCTATTTCACCCCAGACGAGTCACAAAACTTAGTCTCAGGTAAGTCCCTGTCACGCCGTGTTATTAGAGGCTAGAGATAAAAATAAGATCATGCTTGGTATACACTTTCCCCCCAAATATTTTCCATTTGTGGCCGACTGAACCCACTCATGTGAAACCAAGGGAGGCAGAGGGCTCATAGCACAAGCTTCAGGAGAATGGCTGTCTCCACTCTGCCGCTGCAGAAGCTGGGGGGTCAGGAGTCACAGGCTCTGCCCTCCTGAGCAGAACCCACTGAGTCTGACCTGGCTTCGGGGCCTGCACGTTCAGCGTTCTGCGACCTGTGTGTCCCTAACTGCTCACTCGTGCCTATAATACACACGGCGGATCCTGGACTGAATCACGGGCGGGCATGGTGTGATAAAAGGCACAGGCCGAGAAAGAACCAGAGAGAGGAATGGTGAGGGAGAGCTGGGACAAAGACAGGGCCAGAAGTGAAGGACATAGCTATCACCAGAAGGGAGGGCTGGCCACAGAGGACAGGGGATGTCACATGTCTGGGTGCTTAAACTGGACTGAAGTGAACTTGTGGAATGTCGGCCCCTCCCACAACCACAAAGTCAGGCCAGCATGCCTTTCCTAGCTGCTCCTGCACTGGGTGTCCCCTCTAGGTGTCCTCTCTAAGTGTCCCCTCTAGCTGCCTCCTCTCTGGGTCCAGCAAGGCTCCAGTGAAGACTTTCTCCCCTGGAGATGCTTAGGCTCCTCGGGCTGCTGGTCTGGAGCCCAGCCCCCACTCTGCAGGGCCTGGTGACCTGGGGCCCTGTCTAGTGTATCCCATGAAGGTTGCAAAGCTGGTGGTTTAAGGCCTGGAGTGACCCTGAGGTCCTGGTGGGTCACCCTTTCATCTCACAGATAAGTCAGCTCAGGGGAGATGAACTTCTGCCACCAGTGTGGCCTCCCAACTCTGGACAAAGGGACCTAAGGGCTCACCCATCTGGCAGCCCAGTTACAAGCCGGAGCCAGGTGGAAGCTGAGTCCCTCCCTCCTGGGCATAGCAGTCTCTCGTTTCAGAACCCTGCCCTGGGTCACCTGTTTTCACCTCAATAGCCCTCTGTCTCTTGGGGCCCCCTGCAGGGAGAGCAATCAATCAGGTCTCCTTATGACCAGCTGTCCCCATGTCACCTCAAGACACCTGGTGTGGACACCTGAGTTTGTTGGTTTGAAGCTCTGGCTTCTTGGTTTGGTTGATCTCTACCCCGCCCCCACCCCGCACCTGGCTGGGCTGGGGTCCAGCAAGGTGCTCCAGGCTCAGGGGTTACTCCATAGCCCAGGCCGCATGAAGACAAGGCCCTATCCCCAGTCCAACGCCATATGGCACCTGGACAGCTTTCACAGGAACAGAGGACAGCCGGTAAAGAGGCCGCGATCTATGTATTCCTAAAGATCCAGCAGGGCTCAGAACAGCAGCCAGGACCTTTCCTGGGGCTGCAGCCATGGTGGGCTCTGCCTGGCTTCCTCTCCCAGCTCTCTGAGCTCTACCTTCACACAGGATAACCTCTCAGAGCAGGAGACAGCAAAAAACGACTCAGAAAGAACAAAGGCCCTGGGAAACAGAAGAACTGACTCAAACCAGCATGAGCCAGCAGCACACCTGTGAGCATCAAACTTATCTGTGAATGAAGGGAAGACCCCTGAGCGGGTCCCTGGGGAGCCATCGCGGGTCCCTGGGCATGAGCCACTTGCCACAAATTCATCCGTCCTTGCTTAGGGAGCACTAAGTGCTTGATAAATCAGTTCACTACTTTTTCCTGGGTCCCTTTGTCCCCCTTGAAATGACGACCTGTCTAGGGTTGTGAAGTGTGGGACACTCTCCTGGTCCTCCCGCCAGGGGAGGAAGGGGACATTGTCATCTCACTGTTCTGACGTTTGTCCCTGGAAAGAAACCTTCTCCAGAAGCCTCCATGGGCTAAGACGCTGGCCTGCTGTCCCACTCCGTCTCTGTCTCCACTAGCCTGTGGACGGCGCAAGCTAGCTGGGCGTTCTGAGCCTCATTCTCCCCTTTGACATGGGACACTATGTAGGGGACCTGCCTTGTGGTACTGCCAGCTGCAATGGGACACCATATGCCAGCATCTGGGTCCTGCTCCTGACTGTCCTGGAAGCCCCTCTACAGTGTTTCAGACGGTCTTGGGTATCTCCTGCTTAGATCATCATGACCCCTGACCTCTATGTAGCAGCCTCCAGCACGGCTTCCATTCTCATATGTGTTGTCTTTCTAAGACCAGAGCCAGTGGTGTCTCTCTCCGGGTTCAGGAACCTGCTATGGCTTCCCAGTACCCAAACAGTAAGGCATGTTCACCCTGCCTTCCCAGCGTTGAATGATTCTCCCTGTGTTGTGGAAGGGTTATAGCTTGTACATTCTTTTTTCTTTCTTTCCTTTTTTTTTTATTTTGTTTTTTAAGACAGGGTATCTCAGTGGCTTTGGGGCCTGTCCTGGAACTAGCTCTTGTAGACCAGACTGGTCTCGAACTCACAGAGATCCGCCTGCCTCTGCCCCGGAGTGCAGGGATTAAAGGCATGTGCCACCACCGGCCAGCTAGCTTGCACATTCTTTAAGGCCTGCTTCCCACACAATCTTCCCTGATTCTACTTGCGAACCTGTTCCTACTCAGAGCACGCTCACAGCATTCTCGTGGGCCATGTTCCCTCCATGCATTGGAGGGCTTTAGCTTTCCCTCTGAACATCTGATGAATGTCAAAGGTCAAAGGTTCCTCTGTCTCTCTTGTCCCTCATCCACTGAACCTTGTAGTTTTGCTTCCCAGCATCCCTAAGGGGGCAAGAATCTCATGCAAAGGGTCACCAGTCTTTCCTGTGGCCTCCTCATACGCCTCTGAGTTCATAGCCTCTCTACCAACTCTTGTTCCCGTCCCTCTGTGGCAGTCTAGTGCCCACCTTGCAGGCCCTTGGCATTGCTCTGATGCCCATCCCCTGGTGTGAAATCATGCCTTCTGCTATGTCCTCTGAGAAGCCTTCCCTGGCATGCCTGGCACAAGGGCTCTCATTCCTGTTAGTTCTGAAGGAACCATCCACGTCTGTCCTTCCACAATTGTTGGAACCCTAGTCTTCAGGGAGTTGTCCCTGTACTGCCCGTCTGTACTATGTGACAGTACGGTACTATTCCTGTATTGCGGCACCTGCACTACAGGACCATTTGCGAGCTGGGCAAGGGCCTGGAGATTTAAACACACAATGACATACAGACAGAGACATGAGTCATCCTTGAAACAGGAATGCCCCAAGAATGCCCCCTTTATTGTATCTAGGGGCAGCTTATATAGGGATCCTTAACTGATAGCCACACCCCAGCCAAACCCACCAGAAACCATTCCCCTGCCATCAGGAACTCCTGAGGGTCTTGTGCTCAGAGCAGCTGCAAGCATAACATGGTGTTTACAAGAAATTCAGGGATCTGAGGGTTCACAGCTCCCAACATGTCCCCATGCCCAAGAAACAGCTGCTGGGGTGCAGGGAGCCATTACGTCCAGCCGCCTTTACAAAGATGGTGCCTGGCCCCTGCAGGGCTGGAGTAAAACTACTCCATTAAAGTTCTTAGCCAGAATCGCTAATCCGAGCATGCCCAGTGTCCTCAGTGTGCCAGACCTATCAGGGAGCTTGGAGTGGCTGCTGAGACACTTTGACCAATAGGAAGCCTGCACGCACTCCAAGTTCCTATATAGGCAGCTGCAATTTCAGGGTTCGGGGTCCCCCGCTTCCTGCTCTCCCCTCAATCGAGTGGCCCCAATAAAAGCGTGATCTGGGAAGAATTCTCGTCTCATGGCTGTTCTTTCTGCGGGTCAGGAAGTTCGCCGCACTGGGGGACAGTGAGAAGGCAGGAGACAGGAAGCCACAGATGTTCCTATGACCTCTTCCTGACTCCATCCTGGGCTTAGACGGGGGAGGGGGGAAGGGGCATGGATGACATGGGGTACAACTCTTCCTCTTGCTTCTCTCCCTATGGTGGCTGATTCCTAGTCACCTTTACTGACTCCTCACTGCCTTCCAGCTCCACACCCTGGGTTGTCTGAGATTCAGTCTGGGTCTGTTCCTGTCTACATGTTTGGGACCCCAGGTTTAAATTTCCTGCCAAGACCTTGTCCCTCATGTCGCTGGAGATTGCAGGCACTATCTCCTATGAACATTCTGGAAGCTTCCTGCTTCTCCTTCCAAATGGACCCTCAGCCTTTGTGCTCACTTCCCCATAGCCAACCCCCCCCCTGCCCTCTCCGGGGAAGCCCTGTTCTGCAGCATAACCCAAGCTACAAGCCCCTAACTTCTTCCCCTGTCCATCCCTCTTCCCCACCTGTCTGTTTTCTACGAGGCCAGAGGGAGCCAAGACACTGACCAGAGGGTGGCTCAGGCTCTAAAGTATTTAGCACACAAGCATGAACAAGGGCATATCTCATTCCTGGAATCATATCTTGATTCTAGGATAATGTGATTTACATCCTCAGAACTCAAGAAAAAAGGGGGGGTATGGGACTGGCCAGATGGCCCTGTGGGTAAAGGTGCTTCCCAGCAGTCCCGATGACTGAGTTTGGTCTTCAGGACCTACCTGGTAGACGAGAGAAGTGACTCCTGTGTTGTAGGAGGGTTGTTCGTTTGTTCTCAGCTGCTCAGCCCCAAAGTAATCACACAGAAGCCATATTATTTGCAATGTTGTTTGGCCAATAGCTTAAGTGTATTTCTGGCTAACTCATGTTTTAAATTAACCCATCCCCGTTAATCTGTGTATCACCATGAGGCTGTGGCTTACTGGGTAAAGTTCCAGCTTCTGTCTCTGACAGGGCTACATGCCTTCTCCTCACTCCACCTTCTTTCTCCCAGCATTCAGTTTAGTTTTCCCCACCTACCTCTGTTCTGCCCTGCTATAGGCTCAAGCCAGCTTCTTTATCCATTAACCAATAAAAGCAATACATATACAGAAGGCCCTCCCACACCACTCCTGCAAGTTGTCCTTTGATCCCTACACATATATGGACACGAAATAAATAAATGTAATAATAAAAAAGCCTCAGGTGGCATGTCTTTACAATCCCTGTGCTGGGGAGACTTAGGGTTAGGGTTAACCTTTACTCTTCCTGGATGTGGTAGCATATAGCTTTTGTCCCAAGCATTTGGAAGGGAGATGCAGATGAACCTCTATGAATTCAAGGCCAGCCTGGTCTACATGAGTTCCAGGGATACATGGTGAGGTCTTATTTAAAAAAACAACACAACACAAAAAACCCTTGACATCCCTGTGGAACAATGGAGACAGGAGGATTCTTAAGGCTCAATGGAGAGTCAGTCTACCCTAATCAATGGACTCCGGGCCAATGAGAGACCAGGTCTCAGGAACCAAGGCAGACAGCACCTGAAGAGGATGGACACTCAAGGTCACCCTGACCTCCATAGGTACGCACACTCCCACACTCCGCCTTGCACAGCTTCCTACTGAGAGAAGGCAGGGTGAGAACCCCAGGCTCCACCACCCCCTCCCAGGGCTGCCTCCCCAGAGCCTCTCGCCCAGCCTGTGTCTCTACCGACTCTGCCATACAATAATGACTTTTTTATGTGATGTTATATTAACAGAGAGAAATGGGCCAGGGTGGGCAACTCTAGCTCCGGGAAGAACATTTAGTAGGAAAAAAAATGACCCAAGGCCTAGCCTATTGAGGCGTCTCCCCAGAGCCACACACTAATGGCTGCGTTTAATTTAATGATACAATCCGCAGAGACTTCTCTTGATCTCAAGTGAAACAACATGTGCCTCTTTTCTTGGCTGCCACGGAGCGCAGGGTGGCTGCACACGCCAGGCTGTAATTTTATAGATTGAGGCAAAGGCGCTGCCCACCCACGGGAATGAGGCTCTCCGGGATATTGAGGGATACTGACACTCTGTCCGTGGCTCTACCCCAACGCCTGGGCAGGACAGGTAATGACCTGGACCAGTGGAATAAAGGACTGACAGTCTCCTCAGAGACTGGCTAACAACTGCCGTGGATTCCAGATGCACCAATAGAAAGCTCCACGTCCAAGCCTCCCCCGCTGAGTGCCTGCACACAGCTACAGAAGAGTCAAGCCTGCTGAGCCCGCTGAGAATGCCCGACCTGTCTAATCGGAGAGCCTCATCAAATACCTGCTCAGAGCACTAAACCCAGGAGCAGCCAAGGCGCCTAAAAAGCCCACCCCATGGCCTTCTAGGAAGATCCGTGAACGCTGCACATGCCCCACCCCCACCCCGACCTCTCCACAAGCATACTGTACACTGTTGAAAACCACTGTCCTGCAGGACGAGGCCATCCGGCTGCACTCAGGCCCCGGGCCCTCCTGCTGTGGCTTCCTGGGTGTTGAGAGCACAGGAACAAGCCAGCCAACCAGGAGCCTTTCCATCCCTATGTGGCCTAGGTTTTTTTTTTCTCATCCTGGAATGTTTATGATGCTGTTTCCTGGGTCACTCGAATTGCATTCAGAGGCTGTTTCCAGGCAAAGGCTTCTTGGGGCCTCTCTGAGGAAAAGCATTATTAGGAACTATTCCCGGAATCCAGAATGCTTGCTAGAAGCTGAGTAACACAAGGCTCTTTACTCAGTCTGACCTGCCCACACCGCTGACCTACTTAAAAGCTCCATTCCTCTTGCTCCCCATGGTCAAACTCCTGATGCACTGAGCAAGATGCAGTCCAGGCCTCACAGACCCTGCCCAGTGCCTGTTACCCCCTCTGCAAGTGATGCCCTGCCCTGCCACAGAGCACCAGCTGTGCCCTGGGTCCCCCACAGGCAATCACTAGCACAGGTCTCTGTGCTCAGGATGCCTTTTGCTAGGGTTCCAAGGTGTCCCCCACATCTTAGAAACATAAATTTAAATGCAACAGTGTTGCAGATGGGACCTAGGAGACACAGAGTTCCCTGGGGCTCTGTTCACAGGGCAAAAGGATGCTGTTATCAGAGGAGTGGGCTGGGTATCACAGGCAGGGGTCTTGGTCAGCGGATGAGCTCGGCCTCCTTCCTCTCTGCTGCTCTTCTGCCCCCCACTATGGGATGGCAGCAGAAGAGCTGAGCTGTGCGATATCCTCAGATCCTGGTCCAGGGTTGACGCCCCAGAAAATGCTGTCCATGAAGCATGAAACCTGACAGACGCCCATGACCGGCATGACCTCACCGGAGCTGGCCCTCTCTGTGCTCACTTCAAGCCAGGCACCGCAGCACTACACAGGGCTCTCTTAAGCCTCGTGACAGTTCTCATAATGCTATCCTCTCACAGATGAGGATCAGGGCTTAGCGGATTAAGTCACTTGCTCAAGATTCATCCATCCAACCCAAGTCTGTTTTCTGGGTGCAGGGGCCTGGCACAGGAGTGCTGTGGGGAGAGAGGAGCTGAGGTCCAGGCATCAAGGTCCTGGGAAAAGGTCGGGTGACTTTGCAGGGGCAATGTGAACATATACTTCCTCAGCCCAGGCAGGGCACCAACGACACACCACAGTAACACACGCAGCCTGGCTTGATTAACCAGTAATGGATGGGGCTTACTTACTGGAGTGTGACCCCAAAACTGCTGCATCACATAAAAGCCCCACCCC
>JABTXL010018586.1:2639549-2684986 GCA_025134845.1 Neodon shergylaensis
CACTGTCACAGCCACGGGGCACTGTCACACCCACCGGGCACTGTCACGCCCACAGGGCACTGTCACGCCCACCGGGCACTGTCAGCAACAGGAAGGCCAGTTAACTAGTACAGCTGTCCATGTCTCACTATGGCAGAGTTTAGACTGCGACCAGGCAGGCAGGAGAAGTAATGTCTCTGTAGGAGGCACAGCTCGCAAAGCAAACACTTGCGCTATTAAAGCACGGCCGAGCAAAGAGTTTAGCAGGGTGGAGGCTGCACCAGCAATGGACATTCCAAAAGGAAAGAAAAGGAGAATTTTGCTTGGAAAAGGCATTAAAAAAAAGAATAAATTATGTACAGATTTAACGAAAATCTGCAAGACTTAAACATTAAGCAGAAAACATTGTCGAACTCAACTATTTAATTAAAATAATTATTAGCTTTGCCCTTTTTAAGACAGGGTCATACTAGATATCATTGGTGGGCCTGGAACTCCCTATGTAGACCAGGCTGGCCTCAAACTCATAAAAATCTGCCTCCCAAGTGCTGGGACTAAATGTGTGTGCCACTGCACCTGGCTTATTTTATTGTTAAATAAAATAAATAAATATATTTCTAAATAAATAGAAAAATATTTCATATTTGTGGTTTGGAAGTCAAAATTAAGTTCCCAAACTGGTCTATACATTAAACGCAATCCTATCCAAAACCCAACTGGATTTTCTTTCTTTCTTTATTATTTTGCAGACGTTAGCAGACTGATACTAAATTTATACAGAAATGGACAAAACAGAGGAGCAGCCACATGCCTCAGAAGAGCAAGGAGGAAACTTACCTGTCCTGTGACATTCATGTCCATGATTCCAGACTTACAGACCATCACCGTGGGCAAGTTACAGGACTTGAGACAGCTGGGCACACCACACCCATAGGCAAGAACAGATAGAAAGGAATGCAGGCATGCTCCCTCATTTGCTCAGCCCCTCTACCTTACACAGTCCAGCACGGCCTGACTAGAGAATACTGCCACCCGCAGTGGGCTGAATCATCCCACTTCAGTCAACTTATCAAGACAATCCCCTATAGACTTGGCCACCGGCCAAGCTAATGTAGACAGTTCCGCACTGAGACTTTCTTCCCAGGGGAAGAAACTGTGGGGTTGTTAATGAAAGCTAACTGTCATGGTCTATACCACGAGGTTGGAGGAAGGAAGAAAGTTAGGGAGGGAGGGGAAGGGGACAGTCAGAATAAATATGAATGGATTTGAATGGCACCTCCCCCGGTGATCACTCTGCCTTGATTCTACAGAGCTACTGTGTCTTTAGCTGAGCACATGGCCATGAGAATAAGGACTAAGTCATCTATCAGCCATGTACAGGCATGTGACCAAGTTCTGGCCAATATGCTATCAGCTAAAGTGGTGTGTGTGATTTCTAGGAAACACGTTGAAAGGGAAGGGACAGTCTTGTCCTTTGCTCTGCTCCTGGAGTATGGTCTGGATAGAATACAGTCATGATGACTGGAGCCATAACAGCTATCTTGGACCACAAGGTAGACGCCGCCACGAGTCCCCTGTGACCTAGAGTCAGTAAGTACTGTAATCCCAGTCTACTCTGACTTGAGGAGGGGGGGTAAAATTCTACTTTGCTTAAGTCATTGCTATTTTGGCCTTTCCATCAGTTCCACCAAAACGTAATTCTAACTAATACAGTGAAGAAAGGCAGAGGTGAAGGTGACGAGCTAATGTCCCCAAGGCCTCAGGCGCTCCAGGACAGCGCCACGGCCATTTCACTCTACACTGCTTGAGGGTGGCGCCCTGGCTTTCCTCGTCCATCTACGGAGAGGCTTTGGCACCTTGGGACTCAGTAAAAATAACTCATGTACAGTCCCAGGCTCAGCTGAGACAGACAAACTGCTCCTCTGAGACGCTCGAGTCCTGACGGCACCATAGTTGCCCCTGCATCCCTTTGAGACGCTTCTCGCAAGGCCTCAGCTGCTTGCTGAAGGAGACAACTGGATGCAGCTGCCACCGAAGATGCGAAGATCCGCACTGTGGCCTCAGGCTGAGGGGCTGACAGCCTGAGTCGCCCTCTAGAACATGACTGTGCTTCCGGTGTGAAAAGTCGCTCACAGGCTCATGTGTCTAAACGCTGGGTCACTGGGGAAATTAGCCCAGAGCAATGGTCTCAACCTGTGGGTCGCAGCCCCTTTGGGGTCAAACGACCCTTTCATAGGAGTTGCCTATCAGATAGCCCGCATATCAGATATTTACATTATGATTCATGACAGTAGCAAAATTACAGGTATGAAGTAGCAATGAAAATAATTTTATGGTTGGAGGTTCACCACAACAAGAGGAACTGTAGTAAAGGGTCGCAGCATCAGGAAGGTTGAGAACCACTGGCCTACAGGGACATAAATGTAGCCTCTGCTTCAGGTCCAAGGTCTTTGCCCTGAGCCCAGCTGCCATGGTCTCCCCACCATGATGGACGGTAAATCTTCCAACCATGAATCCAAACAGCCCTCTCTTCCCTTAAGTTGCTTCTGTCCATTTTGTCACAGCTACAGGTAAAGCCATCAATGCAGGCCCCTCCTCTGAGGCCCTGCTCTTTTTCCCTGCGCTGATCTGGGGCAGAGCTGTGAGTGACCATGCGGTCTTGGCCTGAGAGGGTCCACACACCTCCCATTCCTCTGTAAAACAAGATCAGTTAGGGACAGATGGAACCACAGGCACATGCACAGGTGACCAGAGTTGACCTTGGCACTCGAGAGAGACAATTGGAAAAGCAAAACTCACACACACCGGTAAATGGTCTTGAATGAGAAGGGCCCCCATAGGCTCATGTGTTTGAATGCTTGGTGCCCAGTGAGCAAAACTGTCGGGAGGATTAGGAGGCGAGGCCTTATTGGAGGAGATGTGGGGGGTGGAATTGGGGGTTTCAAAAGCCCAATCTAGGCCCAGTCTGTCTCTGTTTCTCTCTCTCTCTCTCTCTCTCTCTCTCTCTCTCTCTCTCGCTCTCGCTCTCGCTCTCTGCTGCCTGCAGATCAGGATGTAGAGCTCCCAGCTGCCGCTCCCGCACCATGCCTGCCTGCCTGCCTGCCTGACACCATGCTCTACCACGACGGTCACGGACCAACCCTCTGAAACTGTAAGCGGAGCCCCTAACGAAATGCTTTCTTTTATCAGAGCTGCTTTGGTTATGGTGCGCCTTCACAGAACACAAAGACAAGTGCGTGCCGACTGTATATGTAGATGGAGGCCCAGCTGTCAACACCTGCTCGCACAATGGAAGAAGGAAGGGCCAATACGAGACACAGAAAACCAGCAGCGAACACAGCCGAGGCTTGCTCCCTGGATCAAGCTGAGCCTGAAGTCCAGTGCTAATGAACTCCAATCAAATAATCTGGTGAACTCCTTTTGAACTTAAAGGGCCTCTGATCCATTGTAAGTTACTTCACTCCAGAGTACAGCGCCAATGTTGCCCTAGGGCAGCGGTTCTCAACCTGTGGGTCATGAGAGATATTTACCTTAAGATTCATAACAGTAGCAAAACTACAGTTACGAAGTAGAAACAAAAATAATTTTATGGTTGGGGACACCACTACCTGAGGAACGGTATTAAAGGGTTGCAGCATTAGGAAGGTTGAGAACCACTGGGGGTAGGAACAACTAGTGCCTTGTGGAGTGTGTGTGTGTGTGTGTGCGTGCGTGCGTGCGTGTGTGTGTATGTGGGGGGGGGCGGGGTTGTAGCACCAGGCGGGGCATTGACGTCACCCATCTGAGAACTCAAACAAGGCTCATTCATCCCACCTGCTCTGCAGCACTGCGAACCAATCTCATGTTATAAGTGTGGCAAAAACCCTCCTATAAAAAAAAAAAACACAGGAGTCGAAAATGTTAATCCTAGAATTAATGGGCATTTGTCTTTTTTGTGGATCGGTATAATTTCCTCCTGTTAATATTTTTTTATCTGCTTTCTGAGCCATCTCATTTATCTGGCTTTCAAAAGCTCATGCAAAACACATAATGCACTTGAGCTACAGAAATGGACGCTGTGAGGGCGCATCTTTACGGGGATTGCTATGGAAATCCTCTCCTGCCTCTCAGAAGCCGACTGCAAACACTTCTAAACACAGCAGACGCTAGAAGAGTTTTACTAATAAACAAGGCTTTTCCCTAATTACCAAGTCTAGGAAATGTAAATTTCAGTAATGTACATATGTTCTGTTTCTGTGAGAGTCTTAGGTAGCCCAGGCTATGTAGCTCAGGTTAGCCTTGAACTCTGGACTCTTCTGCCTCTACCTCCTGGGTGCTAGGATTACTGTCATGAGCCATTGCATCTGACTATAGTTTTACAGTGTGTGTGTGTGTGTGTGTGTGTGTGTGTGTGCATGTGCGTGAGGGCACAGGCTCACGTAAGGTGTCTTCTTCAATTGTTTTTCCGTTTGTTTGTTTGTTTGTTTGTTTGAGGCACGGTCTCTCACTGTACCTGGAGTTCACCTCGTCCACTAGACTGACTGGCCACTTGGTTCGCTAGACTGACTTGGACTCCCTGTCTCTGCTTCCCCCGCGCTGATGTGAATTTTACATGGATGGGGGATCTGAACTTAGGTTCTGATGCTGGCACAGAAAGCACTGTACCCACTCGCCATCTCCTCAACCCCCTTGTCTTCAATTTTTAAAGAGGAAAAGAAATCAAATTAGCTTGGGCTCCAAGCCCCTTACCTCCCTCAAGCACCAAAGACAACTGACTTTAACTAAAACCCACTCACCCTGGCCGAGGACAGCTTGACGCAATTTGCACGAGTGCTTCTGCAGACAAATGGATGGATTGCAGGCCTTAGATTTTTGCCCAAATGACAAAAGAAGCAATTATGTTCCCTCGTCACTTCCCCACTCCCAAGAACTCTATTAAGAGACTAATTTGAGCTGACTCGCTGCTATTCTGCATTCTAAAGTGTGATCTCTTTCGGTGCCACCAACATCTCTTCCCCTTTTAAAAATGAGTGGTATTTAAGAAAAATGCCAGCTGGGTGTCTATTTGAGGAGGGGCTGTGGGAGCCTCGAGGCTGATTTAACTGCCTCTGGAAGCCAGTTGCTTGGGAGTGCACGAGAGGTCTGGCGCCTGGGGCCACAGTCACGTGGATCTGCTGGCTCTGGTCACCTGCTTCTGAGTTTGTCTCCTGCTGCCCAGTGATGGAGGGCTTTGTGTGGGACCGTCCGGCCATAAGGCTTCCAGATCTGCCCAGCGTGGGGCTGAGCGAAAGCCCACACTGAAGGAAGGGTTCTGGAGCTGTGTCCAAAAAAGGCCCAGCCACACATCCGGAATGGTCCCAGGCAGGCTGCAATGCAGTGACTTAGCCGGCTGGCTCAGCTCGGGCCTGGCATATGGATGTTCTCGATAAATGCAGAAGGGATGGTGAGGTGAAAAACTCGGCTTCTGGGTCCATCCATTTCAACAAATGGAGAGCCTCTCTTATTGGTCTGTGAACTACATGAGTTTACTGTTGGGGTGCACATGTGTGAGCACATGTACCGCTTGTGTGTGTAGACCTGCATTGTGAGCACATGTGCCGCTTGTGTGTGTGGAGGTCAGGGGATAACTTGGGGTCGGTTCTCTCCTACGGGGGGGGGGGGGTCCAGGCACTGAACTAAGGTAATCAGAGTTGGCATCAAGTGTCTCTGCCCTCTGCCCTGTCCACTTCATTGTTTCTGAGGCAGAATCTCTCACTGAACTTAGAGCTCAGGGGTTCAGCTACGCTGGTTGGTCAGCGAGCCCCAGGGCTCCTCCCCCACAAGAATTACAGACACATACCACCACGTCCAGGTTTTTATGTGTGTGCTGGTGATCTTTACGCTTATACAGCAACCCTGATAGCGACGGAGGTCCTCCGAGCCCCGGCTAAATCTCTGGCCATAGAGATGTTCCAGTGGGAAGGGAAGTGGCTGCTACCCTGCAACATCCCTGGTTCTCTGCCCTCCCTCCCGGTGGCCATGGCTTGAGGCCTGTGACTTAGCAGCCACTCCTGTCAACAGGAGGAGTCAAAACGTTCACCCTTTGCATCTGGACTGGGCTTTCATTCTCTTGGACCATCAGTGGGCACAGGGCATGCGGTGCGCTATTCTGAGCCCGGGTCTTCTAGAGGCTATGCGTGCCTCACCCTATTTTCTCGGACTCTGCCTCTGTCTTGGGAAGAATTTCGGTTTCAGACGGAGTGAAGCTGAGTAATTCAGGGCCACCCCAGACCGAGCAGCTCCCAGATGACCTGATGCTGACCAAAGCCACATGAGCTAGCCCAGCCAAGCAAAGCCCACAGCCACTCAGAAATAACACAGGCTATGGTTGGATAACACTGAGATTAGGGGTGGTCTGTTACATAGCAATAGCTAACTGATACACTGAGTTCAGCAGTCCAGAAAGTCGAGGAGGAATCTGAGGCCCCAGGAGGAACAAGGCCTTTTCGAAAGTCACGCCTGTTGGTGGGAACCAGTCACCCGGGGCCTGTCCAACGACACCAATTCCTGCTCCTTCCTCGAGAAGCCATGTTTCTCAGCTAAGCCACCAGCCCCGGGGATCCGAACAAAGGGCAGGAGCAGGTGCGTGAAGGCGGCTGAGCAGCTTAACGAGGTCAACTCTATCTGGCCATTTCCCAGCTGGTTACCTCGGAGATTAGAGATTGGCTCTGAAGAAGCCATTAGGTTGTCTCAAATCATCTCGTTCTCTGACCCAAAAACCAAACCACAGTGGCCTTTCCCCAACCTGAGAAAACTTGTAGAAGCCGATAGGATTTTAATATTAGCAGCAATCTTTAAGAGGCACGCAGAGCTGCGTTTGGCGCACACTGAGCAGTCAATAAACGTTAGCGATTGCCATTATTGTGTTCTCCCACGTTATTCTGATGCCTCGGGTACCTGTCACCATTCATCAGCCAGCAGGCCAGGTGAATGAGCAATGACCACCACAGCTCACTGAGGCCAGCCCCTTTACACGAGTCTTGAGACACCAGACCTAGCTTATTAAGTGGAAACGCTGTGGTTAGGGAAGTGTGGAGGACATGGTGAAACACGGTCCCTGCCCCATCCCTTTCTAGCTGTCAGACCCACACAGGAGGCTGAGCCTGTCCTGAAGCTGGCAGCGTTATGGAATAAGAGGGTCACTTTGAGTGAGGGGCACATCACTCCTCAGATCCTAGTAGGATTATTTCTTAAAAACACGTAAGTTTTGAGGCCGAGGAGCAAAGGCTGCCAGCCCTGAATGAGGACCCCAGTTTGATGAGTTTCTTCAGACCAAGCTCTTAGATCCTGTGGGAAAAATACTTTATCTGAGACCTTCACTTCCGGGTTTGGGGACTGGGAGTTGATGCCACCACCTCTGTAACACAGACTGTACCCCATTGCAATGCACCATGTTATCTACCATCTACTCCCCTGATGTCCCTGCCCGCTGCCACACGCAGGCAGGCCACCTAGTCTGCAGGATCTAAGCTGTGCCCCAGAGTCCGACAGGACTGTTCAGAGGACCCAGCCTGGCGGCTAGGGACAGAAAACAGAGGCAAGGCCTTTGCTCTCGGGCAAGTCTCCACACAGAGGCCGCAACAGGTGGACTCCCTTGTACATCCCCTGCCTGCTTTGCCCCCACTCTGCAGGACTTCAAGCCAGGTAAGGGCAGAGCGGGGCCTGCTTCCTCTCCGAGATCCCCAGTGCTGAAGGCAACCCCAGGACCACGGATGGAATCCCAACAGCGATCCCGTAAAGCTCTGTCGAGAGACCCAGCTAGTGGCAATGTCTGTAAAGACGGTTAGTGACAAAAAGGGGCTTGAGGGGTTAGTCGTTCAGGGCCACCTCAAAGCTCGCAGCCTTTTCCAGTCTCCAATCCCTCTTTCTGACCCTCCAGTGCATCTTCTCCTCCAGATGCAGTCGCTTCCACAGCAGGGAAACCAAATCTCTGAGTTAAGTAAAAGAAAGGGAAAAGGTTGTCTTCTTGATTGGCACCATCCCGGTTTGCCAGAGAAAGCTCCCCCACCTGGGCTCTGCATGCGGCCCTGATGGACCAAGTGGCAGCCAGTGGGGAGGCCCAGGGGCCAGCACTCCGCGTGGCCTGATTTCACTGCTGTGTGCTGACGACTTCGAGTTGGCATTTCCGCTCCCCGGGTTTTTAAAGAATGAGAAATCTGTGGCTGATCACATATTCAGCCACCAAGTGCACTTATTCGAAGACCTAAATTGCAGAAATAACTCGCGTGATTAGTTGAATGAATATTCGGAGCCTGTATCATCAAGCACAATCTATAGCTAAATCGGGGAGACGACTGGGCCCGGCACAGGGCAAGCCCTCCCCATGCTGTCTCTTCTTGTGGACCAGGAAGTGGCCCGGGATGGGAATCCTAGACTCTGTCTTGGCATTGCAGGCCCAAGGGAGAGGCGGCTGAGCCTCCAGTTATCTCTAAGGGGCAGAGTTGCTGACACAGAGTGAGGCTCAGGAAGGATCCTGAGATGAGTACTGTTCATCTCAAGGGCATAAGCCTGTTTGGGTACCTGTACCCCTAGTCCTTGCAAAACAGCCAGCCTACTTTGGGGCTCTGGCCTTGGGGTGTGCCCAACCTAAGGACATTTTCACTGAGCTAATTGCCGTAAGTCCCCATTTGGTATCTCCTCTCCTCTTCAGCAGAGCTGACTCCTGTGTGTCAGAGGGGCCTGCAAGGCTTCTCCCATCGGAGATCTGACCATGGGCTCCCAACCTTGGCTGCATCTCAGTCCATAGACACGCTCAGGCTCCCTAAGGCAAGACTCCAGGGGCCTTGTCTTCCTGCCCTGGTGGTTTTAGAGAAAGAGCCCCCTGGGGACTAGAGCACAGGGCCCCGAGAGACAGTGCAGAGGCACAGCACAAATCCCACCCACCCTTCTTCCTGCTGTGGGGTGGGAGGACTCCCGGAGACCAGGTATCAGGCCGGTCAGTCACAGACTCAAGAGCTGGTGGAGAAGTGGACAAGAACCCTATTCCCATGGGAAACCGATTAATTCTTTACACCAAAAGCCTCTTGGACCAAAGAACTTCAGTTCCAATCCTGGCTCTGCAGTTTGCTAGCTGTGCAACCCTGATGGAGATACCGAACCTCGCTGTGCCCAGCCTCCTCATCTGTAACATGGGACTATTCCTGTATCTTTGTAGGATTCCATAGATGATATGGCTAACATGCTCAGCAGAGTAGCAATGGCAGACACGTGGACACATTAACTAGTCTTTAGGAAACATTAAGACAACGGGGTAAAGATGAATGAACCATGGCTGGGGACTTATCCAGGAAGACAAGCACAAGAACCTAAGTTCGGATCCTTAGAACCAAGGGAAGTGGATATGGCAGCATCTGTCTGCAACCCTGGTCCTCAAAGGACAAAATGGAGGTGGAGACACAAGAATTCCCGGAAGCTCGTGAGCCACCCAGCCTGGCATACACAGCTGCAGACAAGAGGCCCCAGTCTCAAAAAGGTGGAAGGCAGGGCTGATACCCAAGGTTGTCCTCTGACCTCCATGTCACACCATGGTATGTGCGCCTGCACACACACACACACCTGCACATAAACACACACATGGAATGCACATACACAAAGTTATTGAGAAGTTTAATGTGTGGAATTATGAAATTCCTCACACCGTTGCTTAGCATGGGAAATAATATTGTATAGCTGCTTTTCCGATGCTGCGACTACTACCAAAATCGAGTTAAGGAAGAGATAGTTTATTCTGGCGTATTGTTCCAGAGTCCACCATGGCAGCCGGGCAATGGTGGCGCACACCTTTAATCCCAGCACTTAAGAGACAGAGGCAAGCAGATCTCTGTGTTTGAGGTCAGTCTGGTCTATAGAGTGAGTTCCAGGTCAGCCAGGGCTATTCAGAGAAACCCTGTCTCAAAAGAAACAAACAAAAAAAAACCAAAAAAGAGTTCACCATGGCAGATAGGCAGGGAAGAGAGCAGCAGGCATGGTGGCAGGAGCAGGGAGTGAGAGATCACATCTTTAACCTCAAGCACGAAGTTGACAGTGAACTGGAAGCAGGAAGAGGCTTTGAACTCTCAAAGCCCACCCCAGTGACATACTTCCTTCAGCAAGGCTGCACAGCTGAGCATGTGTGCAAGTGTATATATGCATGCATGCAGAAAGAGAGAGGGAGGGAGGGAGGGAGAAAGGGAAGGAGGGAGAGAGTGAAAGAAGGGGGGAGAGAGCAAGGGAGGGAGAGAGCGAGGGAAGGAGAGAGGGAGACAGTGAGGGAAGGAGGGAGGGGGAGAGAGGGAGGGAGGGAGGGAGGGAGGGAGGGAGGGAGGGAGGGAAGGAGAAAGGGAGGGAGGGAGGGAGATAGAAGTAATTTTAAGAGTTGAAAAGACTTCCAAGCCTAGTGTAGTGGCACACATCTTTAATCCCAGCACTTGAGGCGAAGGCAGGTGGATCTCTGTGAGTTCGAAACCAGTCTGGTCTACTTAGTAAGTTCCAGGACAGCCAGGGGTGCCAACACAGATAAATGAGTTTTCTCAAACTTCACCAGACTGAGAAGATAGGTGAGAAACAGCAGAGAAAGGACACCTCACCCAGTGAAAGGCTTTGCATCCATGAAAGCGGCTTGGAAATGGCAGCATCAGGCTGGAGGGATGACCCAGCAGTTAACAGCACCTGCTGCATAAGCGGGAAGACTAAGATCAGATCTCAGCACCCACGGACAAGCCAGGGTCACCTCAGCATGGAGGAGCAAGACAGACAGCAGGATTTCTGAGGTTTACAGGCTAGTGAGAGACCCTGCCTCAGAGGAAGAAAACTGAGAGGAATAGGAGGCACTCTGGCCTCTGCACATACCTGTGTATTAGTGTACACACACACACACACAAACACATACATACACACATACACGTATACGTGCACATACACAACACACACATATACATACACACACTACACAAACACATTAGTAAGTTAATATATATTAATAAGAGATGACACAGTCTCCAGCAAGGCTTCACTATTCCATCGTGGGAGAACTCAGCCTTGAAAACCAGTGACAAACCAGACATGAAGCGTGCCTGTCTCCAGATCCCTTAACACCAGAGCCTCGGGTGACAAGACAGTTCTGCTCCACCTGGCAGAGAGGCCCTTCCTACAGAGATGAGAAAATTTGGGACACAAATCAGCTCTCTGGAAGCAAAAGCGACATTTTCATAGGATCAGCTGGAGGCCGGGAAAACTGCAGACTCTAAGTATTCCTGGTGTCGTAACTCTGTCAGCTGTGTTGATGCTGACAAGATGCTTACCCAGCGCCTCAAGACCTGCGCCAAACTGAACTGGTTAGATGTGTAAGCCATAACAACCGCCCTCCGGGGTTCTGCCGGAAGCCTGTGTTGAGCAGGCCACGTTGTGCTACCACAGCCACAGCCTGCCTGGTGTTGCTCAGGGGGCCTGCTTCCCTCTTCTCCTCACACTGGGGCCGTGCAGCTCTGGATGGGTCTGGGGCAAAAGCCGGGTTCGGTTGTTCAGTCATCTGGCCAGGGCCAGGGTGCAGTTTGGAGGCCAGGGGGAGGTTGCACCGTCGGCTGCAGTGCCGATCTTTAGAGAGAGGTGTAAATCCAGGGGACCTCACACAGCCAGCAGCAGCTGGAGGCCGGAAGGGAGATAAGGGGGATGGATGGAGAGCCACTCAGCCTTGAAAGAGATAAAGTACTTGCTGGGAACCCCAAGGCCACAGACCTGCTTTCCTGGACATTGATCAGAGGAGAGACGAACCTGATGAGGCAGAACTGCACAGCAGCGGTGTCTGTGGGAGGAGCCAGCTTGGGCCAGGGCAGCAGGACCCAGCCCCACCACGGGGATGGGCTGTTTGTCTCCATAAAACCTCAAGGCCTCCTTTCCCCTCACTTTTAGACAAGGTCTTATTATGTAACCTAGGTTAGTCCTCAAGTTCTGGGCTCAAGCCATCCTCCTGCCTCAGTCTCTTGAAAAGCTGGAACTACCAGTATATTGTTTATTATTATTGTTGTCTATATGTATGATGTGGGGGGGATATGTGGATACCATGGAGAACACTGAAGGACAGAGTCTCCACTTCCTTCTCTGTGGCGCTGGTTCTCTCCCCTTCCATTTTTATGTGCATCCCAGGATCCAGCTCAGGTTGTAGGCTTGGCCACTAAAACCTTCACCCACTGAGCCATCTTGCCAGCCTTTCGAGGCTTTTCTTATTAGAAGTCCTAATAAGGAGTTGACGTTCACCCACAGTCCCAACCCCTTCTTGGCAACGCAGAGTGGAGGTTGGTGGGAGACGTTCTCCACTGGGGCGATAGTCTCGAGTCCTTAGCCAGCTGGACGACATCTTCTTGGAACTGCTCTGCCTGCCATGCGCAAGTTCCACAGTCAGCAAACACCAGCTGAGTGAAAGCCACACACACACACACACACACACACACACACACACAACATGGCTGTTTTCCAAGTCACCCCTCCTGTTGACAGCATAGAAGGAAACCAGCTCCGAGGCCGACTCTGCACCTACGGGGAGGGAGATGCTAAAACCCTATCTCCGTCAAATAGTGGGGGCTGGCCACTTCAGGTCCCTAAACCGGTTCTGGGCATCAGAACCAGCGCAGAGATGCAGATTCCCAGGCCAGCTCCAGACCCTCCCCATTGGATCTGCTGTGATGGAACTGAAGTCTACATTACCAAAAGCCTCTCTAGGAGCTGTGGGTGCCAGGGGAACTCTGGTTAAGAGGCACAGTTTGGGCTAGAGAGGCAGCTCAGTGGTTAGGAGCATGCATTGCTCTTTCAGAGGACCCAGGTTTAGTTCCTAACACCCACATCAGGCAGCTCCCAACTGCCTGTCTGTAACTTTGGTTCGAGAGGATCTGATGCCCTCTTCTGGCCTCTGCAGGCACTGCACTCATGTGCACAAACACACAAGAGACATATACTTTAAAAAATAGGAAAAGAAAATAATAAAAGTATTTTTAAATAGAGACACAGATTCATCAAATAAACACAAAAATAATGTTTATTTTATAGTTGGCGAGCTTGCATTCAAGGGAGGGTGGAAAAAGGGAGTCATAAACAGTAGCTGGTACCTCAGGGGTGGGGCCCCTCAGTGCGCAGATCAAAATACAGTCATAATAAAGATGATGGTGATGATGATGGGGGCTGAGTATAAGCAATCTTGCCTGTAATCTCACCACTGAGGAAATGAAGACAGGAGAATCAGGAGTTCAAGGCCATCATGAGCTATACGGCACTCTCTCAAAAACTCAAAACTCCAAAATTAAAAATAAAAATAGCTTCCAGGCGGTGATGGCACTTGGCTTTAATCCCAGCACTCAGGAGACAGAGGCAGGCGGATCTCTGTGAGTTCAAGGCCAGCTTGGTCTACAAAGTGAGTTCCAGGACAGTCAGAACTACACAGAGAAACCCGTTCTCAAAAACCAAAATAAATAAAGACAGCAATGGTAGGAAAAGTCTTCTATAATGCATGAACTAAGCCTGTTCTCATAACCACCACAATTCCTACATTTCCAGGAAAGGAAATTGAGGCATAGGAAGGTTAACTCGCACGCCCAAGGTTAATACAGCCAGAGTATGGCGCACCTGGCCTGCTGGTACTGCAAGGTGTACTTCCATCTAGTTGGCTTAACTGCCCAGCCCCAGGGGTTCTCTCTTCCCCAGTCAGTGGGTTGAGCTATGGACTCCAGCATGCGTCTGTGCGGGGAGGAGGGGGGGCTGGTCCCTGGAGACAAGCCAGCTTTGCTCCCACTCCCTGCTCCCTGGAGGAGAGACATGTGCAGCCCCCAGAACCTGGCAGAGCCTGGAGAATACATCTCTCCATGGCTACAGAGCTCTCTTCTGGGTCTGAGGGAGTTTGATGTCTGGGATTTCAAGCCCTTCAAATGAAGCCACTCCAGGGTTTGCCCCAGGCAAGAAAGCAAGCTTCGGCCTTTTCCCACAGAAGTCATTAGCCGGCAGCCATGCCCTCCTAGGTGGCAGCAAGTGTCAAGTGACAGCTTAGTCTGGGATGTTCAAGATTTTCTCATCCTCCGCGTGAGGGAGGCTATTCTGGCTTTATTTTTAGAGCCTAATACAGGGAGGAGGGACACCAGGTATCAGGGCAAGCAGTGTCAACAGAGCAGCACCCCCTCTAGTCATCAGAACACACCCCTGCCTCCCCCAGGTACCTCTAGGCCTGACGCTGCAGACTGCCCTGACACCTGTGTGGTTCCAGCCCCCACCCAGAAGAGAAAGGGGTCTCCACTTGGAAGCAAGGCAGCCTGGGTATGACCACCTATGTAGCTGGGGAGGTCACCTCTCTCCTTCTCTCTGAGTGTTTCCCCTTTAAGATGCGATGGCGGATGTTCAAGAGGAGGCATCTGGAGGTGGGAGCCCATGTCCACACCTGACATGAAAAGAGACAAGGAAACAAGCTGTTCTGGGCTCGCCTGCCAGCTCTGAGGGCAACAGGGACCCAGGTCCTTTCCATGAGATCTGAACAGGCCCAGGTTTCAGCTCCCACCCTCATCCGGTGAAGGTGGGGTCTGGGCAGCAGGGGGTCTAACTTCCTGGGCCTCGGCAAGGTTGTCTTTGGGCCCCTTTCTTGGGGTTCTTTCTCAGGGTTTTTTTTTCTTGTTCTTTTGAGACAAACTCTCACTCTGTAGCTCAGGTTAGACTTGAACTCCTGACCCTCGAAAGCCGGGACTGTAAGCCTGCATGACTATACCCAGCTTCCCTTGCTCTTTTAAAAAGAAAAAAAGAAAATCACTCTTTACAGCTGTATCAGTAGGAAGACACATCTGATCTCCGCTGGGCACATTATTATATGTGTTTTTATTCTTCTGATCAGAAGGAAATTGAAATTAAAACATTCTGCGAGCCCATGGGCCCTGTGTGTTAGGCTTAATGAAGAAGTCAGACTGCGCAAGGCCATGGGGAGTGAGCTATGTCTGAGCGCACGGAGATCTCTGCCTTCCAGGCCTGCACCTCCACTACACCGAGCATCCTCCCAGGTGTGGCCTGTGCCCTCCCAGAAACCCAGCACCCAAGAACACAGACCCCGCTCCCACACCACCCCTCCCAAGTCCACCACCTCTGTGGCTCCCCACGACACAGAGCTCACTGGGAAGGTGATAACAGCTCCAGGAATGGGAGGTGTGCCCCTCCTCAGACGCTCTGAGGGTCTACAGTAGGAGTGGTCCTTAGCACACATTCTGACTGGTGGCAAAAGTGAACATCACTTTCGTGGACCCTCTCATGGGCCCACTGGGCCTGGCTCATTTCTGGCCTTCTTCCCTACCTCACATCCAGCTCCCAGCAAGGTACACAGTGAGGCCTCAGGACAACAGATGCCAAACTAAACTCCAACTTAAGCAATAACACATACCGCCACCCCCATCTGCTGCCGGATGCAAAACAATGTTCAGCTGCACTTCTAGGAAATGGTTATGTTGGGATCAGGGTCCTCAGCAGAGCCATACCCCGCCTACAGGAAGTGACAGGGACAGAGGGTTTGAAGTAGATGGCTCCCTTCCTCCATCCTTCCCTCCTCAAGGCCTTGGGGGTATGGGTACCACGACAGCAATGACCTCGATTGGACTAGTTCCGGACTTCACAGTTACTGGGGGACAAAATGTGATTTGTGTTATCCCGTGATTAAAACACAAAACAAAAGCCACGGGCAGAGAATTGCAAGTTGTCTCTCAGACTTGATGAAAAGAGAAAACAAACTTGAATATTAGCACCAAACTGTGCTGACAGCTCACTTCCAGGGCTCTTTGTCTCCGTGGGGCTCTTTGAGAAAATGTCATGGTGCCTATTGATTCTAGTTATGCTCGGGAGGACCGCCTCCTGGGGCGTGCGGAAAGGGATCGGCTTGTGCCAGAGGCCCCTGGCCAGCAGGGGAGAGGCTGTGGCTGGATGCCACTCTCTGCAGTGGTCAGTGATCCGTCCCTGCAACCCCCATCGCTGACCCCACTGTCCACTCGGCTGCAAGGGCTCTCATCAGCTGGAGAGAAGTACACCCCAGGGGGACACAGCCGCCCACGGTTTTCGGACCTTGAAGTAACCCAGGAGACCATGCCCTAGGCATCCATGTAGCATGAGGTGGAACCTGCAGCCCTGAACAGCTGAGACCCGAGGAGCCAGGGGTCCTGGCTGTTGAGCCTGAGGCAGGAGGGGGTATTCTGAGCTACATCTGTGGACCTGGTGTTTATGCTCACAAAAGTTCTCTTCCCACAGATATGCCCCACCTGTGCCACGCTGAGACTCCAGCAGCCCCAAAGGGACCACGAGCTAGCTCATGCTCGCCTCTGGGTATTTCTGTGCCACCCCCCCACACACACACACAGACTCACACTCTTCTGTTTGTGTTTCTCTGCTCTGGGAAACCATCCCCTCAAGAGCAAGCTAAAGGGATGTCAAACTCAGGTTTGCAGACATGACCCATACGCTTTATGCTGACCCGTGTCTACACAAGCTGGGGAGGGCCGCACAGTGGAGACAGTGTCTGGCTCACGGGAGACACCCCACAGCACTGTGTGGACAGCATCTAGCACACCGGAGACACCACGGGCGTCAGATGAAAGTGACAGGCTCCTGTGATCCCAACAACGGTCACAAGGAGACTGTCACCATCCCCATTACACAAGAGAGAAAGCAGGGTCCTGGGAAGGGAGCATGCTCCTGTCCAGTGAACAAGCGATGGAGTCAGAATCTGAGGAACCCACGGCGCCTGACTCCCAGGCCAATGCCTGTGTCTCGCAGTCCCCAGACTGGAGAAGTCCCGTTTGCCTCCATCTTAGCTGGACACATAGCCCTGGGGTTGACTGTAAGCAGAGAGACCACTCCATAGCATTGGGGGGCAGCAGGGAGGGGTGGCTGAAGGAGGAGGAATTTAATGTGAGAAACATTTGTGGGTGTCCCAACTCACCCCTAAGAGGAGGCAGGACGATCAGGACCCCATGCAGACCGGGGCTGAGCAGGCAGTGCAGGGCACTAAGAAGAAGGCAGCATGTAGCAGGAGGCTAACGTTGGTGCCCACAACAGCAAGTGTTGACAAGCATAACAGAGTAACTAGAACCCTCACAGCTTGGAGCTGCTAATTGGCTTAACCAACTTGCAAAACTAATACTGTCCCAGGAAAGCTGAGGATGCTAAGCAGTATGATCCAAATATGGGGTGTGTCTCATATGACCACCTGCTATCCCCACCAGAGAAAATAATACCCAAAGTACTCTTCGCCCTCAGACAGACCCCTGGTGGAAAAGCAAACTGGTGTAGCATGAAGGGAAACAGTCAAAGTTTAGACATTTGATTACCATAAACCCAACAATCCTCTCCTACGTATATACCCAAGAGAAACGAAAACCTATGTCCACACGTTAATAATGGTCATGGCAGCATTATTCATTAGAGAAAAAAAAAATGAAAACTTAAAATGTCTGTCAGTGACTGAGCCCATATCGTGGTATATCCATACGATGGAAGAGTATTCAACAATAAAGAAGAGCGAAGGACTGATACACAGGCTGCAATTTGCCTAAACCACCACACACACTCAGAGGAAGAAGCCAGTGACAAAGACCAGGTGTTATACGAACCACACATGGGTTCCTCTGGCGCTGCCATGAGAAACATCTGGACAGAGGGAAACCTGACTTGGGCTCATGGTCTCCAAGGGTCTCAGTCCACTGTGGCTGAGAAGGCATGGAGGGATTGACTCGGTCATACTGGAGGAGCTTACGGTGAGTCCTCCAACACAGGGCAGGTGTAATCTCCAAAGTCCACCCTTCGTGGTACTTCTACCAATCAGGGCCCACCTCCCAAAGGCTCCACAGCCTTCTAAATAGCACCACAAGTTGGGGACCATAAGCCTGTGGGGGCCAGTTTAGAGTCATAATCATTTAGATAAAGCACTCAGAATTAGCCAGTTACACTGGGTTGGGGGGTCCGGGAAATTGGAGCCGAGTGGGGACCACCTGCCTGTGAGTGTGGGGTTTCTACGACAGATGATGCAAATGTTGTAAAATGAATTCTGGCGATGGCTAAAACTTCCATCACCATACCAAAAATCATTTCATGGTAACCAAAAAGCATTTTACAGGAGTCACCAAATACCAGAAACAAAAGTGGCCAGCCACAGAAGAGACAGGCAGACCCGACAAAGGATCAGCTACCACCCACAACAGAATAAGGAGGTAAGAACCAAGTCCGGAAGGCGCAGGACATAATTAAAGCTTAATGCACACAAAATGAATCCATGGTGTCAGGAGTCCAAAGAGCAGCCACCCCTGGGAACCTACTGACCAGAAAGAACCTTCTAACGGAGCAGGACCCTCTCCATGCGGGTCTGCAAGGCCAGCCACAGCTGCATCTGTGTAGAACTTGCAGGACTGTGTGCCTTACGATTTTACCTTGCAGATGTTGCAAGCAATGCCTTGGAGCTTGGGTCTTTTTTTTTCCTCAAGCAAAAATTTTGTGGCTTTTCCTGGAGGTACACGATGGCAAACCAAAGAAAGGGAGAAAAAGGATCCCATAAGTCTAGCTGAGTGAATCACTGAGTTTATTGGGGTAACTTAAATGAGCATGGGCAACTTGAAGGCAGTTGCATTACCCTAACAAGGTGGCAACTCATGAAAGTGGCATCCCTAGAGCTCCCTGTGGGACTGGCAGGGGGCACCAGCTGGCCAGTTTCCCTTTCCCAGCCATTGTCACTACTCATAATCATGGAGGTGGGGCTTTGCAAATCTTTTAAGTTTCAAGAACTTCCTATGGTTTGTGTGTTTCCTTTACTTCCTGGGTCTTATTTAACAAGTCTCCTTTCAACAGCAAATACTTTCTCTCTGAGGACAGAGCTCTGTACATAGAAGAAACACTTGCACGTTCCAAAAGCAGGGTTCAGATCTAGGTTGTCAAGCCTCCGGGGAGTCCCTGCCCTGGGTACCATCTTCCCCATCCTCAGGCACCAGACCAGATGGCTGTAGAGAATTCTACTGGCATTGCTGATCTGCCACGGTGCGAATCCACATTCCTATGAGTCACAGAGTTTGCTGGGAAATTTGGCGAGTGCGTGCCATCAGCGCTGTGAGAAGAGAGGGGCTGGTTGCTGTCGGCTCAACCTTGTTTCCAAGGAAAGAAAGGTCTTTGGAGAGTGGGTGGAACACGCTGCCACGGGGAGGGAATGTCAATTTCAATATGAATCATTTCACGCATGGCAGTAACTCACTCTGGGAATAGATACCCTGACTCACTCAGCTCCCACAAGAGCGTGGCTTGTTGCTAACATTTCAGATGCCAAGAGAATCAGCAATAGTTGGGGGAGAGAGAGAGAGGAGAGAGAGAGAGAGAGAGAGAGAGAGAGAGAGAGAGAGAGAGAGAGAGATCCCCAGTAAATGCCAGGAGTCCAGAGGCAGAGGCCCTGTGCACAGACCCTTTGTGCAGACACTGACAAGGCCCAGAGGATATTTTGAGCTCTGGTGACAGCCGGCGCCAGTGCTGGGACACCAACCCAGGCCTCTCGCCTGAGAATTCTTTTTACAACAACCTGCTACTATATTTTCTAAGGAAATAAATTCTCCTCTGTGCTAATGCTTTTAAAGAAAAAGAAAGGGGCCATGAAGCATCTTAATTAGAAACTGCTTGGAGGCAAGGGAGGGGCCTCGGAGGGAGCGAGCAGAATCCGGCCAGTGGCCAGCCGGCTGCCCCAGAGCCTGAAGACCCAGCGCACCATGCTGCAGAGGAGTATTTACTCTGAAATCACCAAGGGTGACCCAAGGGGCATTCTGGTCATCAGAAGGTGGCTAGGGGATTGTCATTTAAGGTCCCAGGGAGACCTCATGGGTCCCGCAGCATCTGTCCACTGACCGCAGGCCCAGCCTGTCCTTCAACACAGGGGCTGGCTTTTCATCCAATTACCCTCCTCGGGCCAAAGGCACATCTGCCAGTGGCCTGAGTTTCTGGTTCATTTACTCCGTGCTTTTCCACTCTCTGGCCTCCGGATGGAGCATGCAGGGCTTCCAAAGCATGTGACTTCCTGGGAGGGTGCTGGCCGCCCCAGAGCCTGACCTGTTCTGTCCAAGGAACTGCAGTGTGGCCGCTTGCGAAGCTGATGACAGTCATTTCTCAAAGCAAACTCCAGCCCCAGTCAGGAATGTGCGCTTAGCTTGCCAGAATCAGCCAGCTGCCCAGCCCCACACTGAGGTTCCAGGAACTATAGATGGTTTTTCTTCCCCAGAAGAAAAACTCCAGGAAAAAAAAAAACCAGCTCGTAAAACAGAAACTGTATTTTCACCAGACAACTTGAAATGCTATTACTTAACCAAAGAGACGAAAAAGGTACTGGGCGGGGGGCAGTGAGACGGCTCAGCAGGCAGGCAAAGGTGCTTGCCACCAAGCCCGATGATCTGAGTTCGATCCCTGGAACCCACAGGATGGAGGGAGAGAACAAATTCCTGAAATTTGCTCTCCGACCTCCACATATGTGCCAGGGCGTGTGTGCACCCACATACAACCAACCACACGCGTGCATAAATAAATGTAATCCTTAAAAAACAAAGCATCAGGAACAGAATGCATGTGTGCGAGGAAAACTTCTTGTATGTGTTAGCATGCAGGTGTGTGCACATGTGTGTGAAAGCCAGAGGACAACCTCAGGTGTCTCCGGGTCTCTAGGCACTGTCCATCTTGTTTTCTGAGACAGGGTCTCACTGGCCTGGATCTAGCCAAGTAGACTAGGCTGGCTGTCCAGTGACACTCCCTCCCCGGATCTGCCTGGCTCTCTATCTCTGGTGCTGGTGTTACAAGCATGCACCACCATGCCCGCGTTTTTACATCACATCTGGGAATCGAACTTGGGTTATTACGTACTTTGCTGACTGAGCCATCTCCCCAGACCAGGAAGAAAATCTTAATGTTTGGTGCCACTCTCTGTGTCTCAAACCCTCCAGCCTCATACAGCGTGAAAACCGAGTGCCCCAGAAGCCTGCGACTTTGGCTGATGAATGCCAGGCATGGGATTTGAACCCAGGTGAGTGTCCGCAAACAAACTCTTGAGAGGCAGGGTAGAGACCCAGGGAGACGTGAGATGTGGGGAAGCCCATCTGCTTCACAAGCTAGCTAGCTCGCAAAGCCGGCTTCTCGAAAGGGAGCCCCACGGGGAGAAGCTCTCACGTGTGGAACAGATCAGGAGGAATGGCGTGTGTACCAGTGTGCACAGGTGTGTAGGAGAGTGTGAATGGCAAGCAGGTGACACTACTAAGCCACACGCCCTACAGCAAGTGTAGAAATGGCACCGCGGGGCCTGGATTTGTTCACTCCTCAACATCCTATTTGCTCCGTTTACAAGGCAAAGATGATTCTTCTCTCTGCCAAGGCCAAGCACCGCC
This sequence comes from Neodon shergylaensis, assembly GCA_025134845.1. Lineage (NCBI taxonomy): Eukaryota > Metazoa > Chordata > Mammalia > Rodentia > Cricetidae > Neodon > Neodon shergylaensis. The sequence continues at coordinate 2,660,918 of JABTXL010018586.1, forward strand.
AGCTGCTGATCTGAAAATCGCACTGTGTTCGTTTTGCCTCTCGACTCACTCACAGCTATATATCATCCCCGTGATGGGGACTGGGCTGGCAGTTCTATCAGGGAATCCATGGGCAGAGACAGAATCCAATTTGGGGCTTCCACAATCACCCTAGGGCTTGGCTTGGAGCTGGGGAAATATCGCTTTGGGCCACACAAACACCTCCATCCTCCACAGTGAAGATTCAGGGAATCAAATTTGCTGAGCAAGCGGGACAGCTACTTTTCCAGGCCTCTCTGCTGATTCTGAGCACACTTCACGGCAGGAGGTCAAGACCACCACCACTGAAGGGGACGGAGCCGTGGAGTGAGCAAGGCCGCGAGCAAGGCCCAGCCAGGATGGGAACAAAGGGGAAATGGTCCAGGCAGAGACCATGGCAGGCTGTTCATTCTTTCTACAATACATCAAGAGCCTGCTGCGAGCCAGACACTGCTCTTTCCTGGGTTAGAATTAGAGTCATTATTATTAATTAGCTAGTAGAACGCTGACAGCGGCTGCCATGCGATGAGTGCACGTGGGCAGGTGTTGCACCAGGTGGTTCTCACACGCAGCAGCTGCATTGAATCCTCAGTGGGAGAAGCTGCTGCTGTCGCCATTGCGCAGATGGAGAAATTGAGTGCAGAGAGGTCAAGGGAGCAGCTCTGCGACAGAGGACGAGGAAGTGGCAGACCCAAATTTCAAACCCAGGCTAGCCTGACTGTCAGATCTCTGCCCCTTGCAGCTCAGCTCACCCAGGCTGAAAGCAGGTGTTCCTAAAGTTGCTGGGCAGATTTTCTATGTGGAAGACAAGTCCTTTGAGCCCTAAAAGCTCGATTTGTATCCAGTAATGACGCCGAGAGACAGGTGACGCGGACCCTAGCTGTGGTGTATAGGGGAATGAGGACTGGAAGATGCATTGCTCCAGCCCTGAGATGGCTTTCTGTTCCATTCCCTACACTGTGTTCGCTGTGGGACAGGGCAGTGTGGTAGCTTACTGCTCGGGCTTCAGAGCCCACACTACACCTGGGATTCAGCTATTGCAAGTCCTGGAGATTTCTAGTTCTGTTCTCTCACCTGTGAAATGGGGCGAAAATGGGGAAGTGACACCTTACAGGAGATTGAGGGGTATACTAGAAAACACAGCTATGGGGTTGCGAGTGATGTGTACACAGGGTGTGGTGGCCTCTGGACCCCAAATCCCACACTCTTGAAAGGCAGTTCTGAAACTCTGAGAGTATCTATCACTGGTGGTGGTGACCTGGCCACAGTGGTAGGTCACAGGGGACAATCTGGCTAATCTCTGGATGGGTGTAGCCAAGTGCATTGGCCCGGGATTCCAGCCACTAGAGTTAATGTGTGCTGTTGTCTCCACCAAGTCCCTTTTCCCCTCTCTGAGCATTAGCTTCCCCAACTCTAAAAGGAATAAACCAGGCGGTGGTAGCACACACCTTTAATCCCAGCACTTGGGAGGCAGAGGCAGGCGGATCTCTGTGAGTTCAAGGCCAGCTTGGTCTACAGAGTGAGTTCCAGGACAGACTCCAAAGCTACACAAAGAAACCCTGTCTCGAAAAGTAAAAATTAAACAAAACAAAAATGGAAATGAACAGTCGTACTATCAAGGGCAGACGATTCTGTCCCATGCATTTCTTTCAGAAGGGCCAAGCTCTCACTGTGCTGACAGAAAGATGAGCACTCATTGAGTGTCGTCACAGCCAGCTGACGTGGACTGCAAAGAAGGGGGGTTGCCGATCACATGCCCTGGGCACCCCAAACCCTCTGCTGGCAAGAGGCTGGTTTACTTTCTGCTGTTTTCCTGTCATGAAATTCTAGGTTGCTGCTCAGATGAGGGGCCAAGAGGTGCAGTGCCCACTGCATTCCTACCAGGGCAATGGGGATGGGGCAGGGGACAGCCCTATGGCACTTATGTGGGTTTCTGGGTCCAGGGAACTTGGACATGCCCCTAGGTCATGGGAGCAGCAGTTTGACCTCAGGGCTCTTCCTGCGCCATGATCACTGCACTGGACATCTGCAGCATGCTGCCTGTGTGCTGAACATGCACCATGCTCGAAGCACTGCATATCTGTAGCATGCTGCCTACATGCTGAGCACGCACCATGCTCGAAGTACTGGACATCTGTAGTGCGCCGCCTGTGTGCTGCGCATGCGCCATGCTCACAGCCCTGGACATCTGCAGCTTGTTGCCTGTGTGCTGCGCATGCGCCATGCTCATAGCACTGGGCATCTGCAGCGCGCCACTTGTGTGCTGAGCATGCGCCATGCTCGAAGTACTGGACATCTGCAGAGCGCCGCCTGTGTGCTGCGCATGCGCATCAGTTTGTGTGCACTACTTCTTCTGAAAACAATTCTGTTACTGCCTCACCTTGCAGTTGGCCAAACAGGCCCAGTGAAGTTAAGAGACTTGCCCAAGATTACACAGCTAGCAAGAGCTGAGTGACATTAAATCCCTGCCCTCTGGCTATGGAGTCCAGAGCCCCCAGGGAACTTCTCTGTCCACAGGTTCCAGCAGTGGGTATTAGTGGCTGGCCTCTTCTACAGGCAGAGAGACTGGGCCTCTGTGAGCCAAGCCACTTACTTTACGATACGGTGACTGCCAACCTGTGCTGGCTCTTCTGCCCCTGTACCACGCACTGCCCCAGTCTGAGGACTGACTTCTGTGGCAGGAGCAGGAAGACCTATTGCCCAAGAGCCTCCTCGGTGCTTGGGGCTGGATCCTGGGCGTATCTCCTTATTAATTACCAGGGACAGGGCCAGCAAGATGACTCACTGGGCAAAAGTACCCATCAGCAAGCCTGTCAATGGGTGTTCAAGCCTCAGAACCCACACTTAGGAGACTCCTTTGACCTCCACCTCTTACACACACAAAATACACAAAATAATTATAATCCCCACAGGCTCAGGAAACTGCGCCCATGCCCACTCCGTGGAGAGCCACAGAAGCTTAGCTGGACCTACAGTCCATGCGCCTCTACCATCCAGCCGCACAGTAAGGGTCCCACATGGAGAACTTACAGAGGAAGGGAAAGGCCTGGACGACAGGCCAAGAGCGGGCTGTCTTCTCTGGTGGCCTTGGGCGTGTCTTCCGATGGGGCCTGCTGAGCCGGATGTGGATGAGGACAAGCTACAAGCTACTGGGACAGTGGAATGCCCAGTTCACAAAAACTGTCCTCAGCAAGAGGATCTGCCCTTGGGGCAAAAACAGCTTTGATGAAGGACAGGACAGCATGGAGTTGTTGGCATGGTGAGGGGCCACACAGGGAGACTGGAGAGACCAGGCTCAAAACAGTGACCACTGTCACCATAGCTCCTACAGATCTTGGCAAAGGGAGGCACTGGTGTGGTCTCAGGACCCTCCCCATATGCAGGCACACAGTGTGGTCCCCAGGAACGGGCTGTGGGAGCCCATCCCATCTGAGCACTGCACACATGGGTGCTGGGCAGGGTCCCCCTGTAAGTCTCATTCAGTCAGGCAGGGCAGGGTGAGTCTGTCTATTCCTGCCTACCCTGGGGCATCTTGTGTCTATAGGGCCCAGCCTACTTGAGGTCACTGGTGATGGCAGAGGCCACCCAACACCACTCCCCACTCCTCCCTGGGCCAGGAAAGAAGCAGGAGTGTGGGCAGAACAGGGCAGCTGCTCCTACCTCTGGGACCCTCTCCCTGGACCCAGGAACGGAGTTTTATCTTCTAGGTGTGCTCTCATAGACTCTGAATTCTGAGATCTGTCACCATTGCCGGGGCTCTGAGACAGGCAGGCCCAGGCTGTGTTCAGAGCCACCTGTGGCCCCAACTCCCAGAAACAGATACAGGAAACATACTAGCCAAGGAGCGCTCAACCAGGAAGCAGGGACGCCTGAGTGTGAACCTAGGTCTGTCTGACTCCAGGAGTTCAGACCAATAAGTGTGATTACAGCACTGTCTAATGGTCCCCTCTACCTGTCCCTTTCTGAAGACCTGGACAGGCCCCAGGAGAGGGCCAGGAAAGGGGAGCCCCTTGAGTTCCAGGCAGCTGACCCCAGGCCCAGCACCCAACAGTGTGGAAAGTTAAAGAGTAAATGGATCAAAGCAGCCTCCTGTCTGCTGTCCTTTCCCTTCCCCCGGCCACCAGGGCACCCTGGGGGGCATGTTTACACCAGGAGTGCCATGGGGGCCGGGCAATGGGTTCCTCGGGCCTCCACCTAGGATCAGGATGTCCAAGGGACCTCAGAACTCATCGCAGGCTTCCTGGGTCAACTGCCGCTCTCATTGACTGCAGTAGAAATCATGCCGCACTCCCAACATGTGGTCCTTCGGGTACTCAGACACGCTCCCACGGATGTCCTCACAGAGGCCCAGGACAAAAGCTGCACCACCTGGAGCCCAGAGAGGTTAAGTGACTTGGGCACAGCCACAGCTAAGGAAGGAGGGAGGATTCGCACCCAGGTCTTCTTGAGGGATTTGTTCTTTCTATCCTTTCGGGAGCCCAGGGCTCTCCCTTACTAGATAAAGTCCTGAAGGGCTGTGATTTAAATCCTAGGCTCTGAGCCAGATGGTGATGGCACACACCTTTAATCCCAACATGCATGGATCTCTATGAGTTTGAGGCCAGCATGGTCTACAGAGCGAGTTCCAAGAAAACCAGAGCTACACGGAGAAACCCTGTCTCAAGAAACATAAACAAGGGCTGGAGAGATGGCTCAGCGGTTAAGAGCATTGCCTGCTCTTCCAAAGGTCCTGAGTTCAATTCCTGGCAACCACATGGTGGCTCACAACCATCTATAATGAGGTCTGGTGCCCTCTTCTGGCCTGCAGACATGCACACAGACAGAATATTGTGCACATAATAAATAAATAAATAAATAAATAAATAAATATTAAAAGAAACATAAACAAATAAATGAGTGACTGAATAAATAAATAAATCTGTCACTTTGGGCCAGACTTAGCCCAGTCCCTCCTAGAAGTGCTTCCTGCAAAACCTGAGCAATAGCTGGGTCTACACTGAGCTGTTTCAAGCCCCACGGTCAACACCAGTTCCCCTTTATGGAAAAGAGAGGGGGACAATTTAAACCACTAGCGTCCCTTCCTATGAACTGGGCAGACTGTCATCCAGCCACTTGGGAAGCTGAGGCAAGAGAACTGTTTAGGCTCAGGAGTTCAACATATCGAGAACCATCTCAAATATGTATTATTATCATTATTATTGTTTTGTTTTTTGAGACAGGGTCTTTCTATGTAACCCTGGTTGTGCTAGAACTCACTATGTAGGCAAGACTGGTCCCAAACTCATAGAGATGTGCCTGCCTGTGCCTCCCAAGTGCTAGGATTAAAAGTATACACCACCACGCCTGGCTCAAATATTTAAAAAAAATTAATACAAATATTCTGTGACAGTTAATCTTCCCCGTCAACTTGGCTGGATTTAAAAATCACAAAGAGACACACCTCTGGATGTGACTCAGGACACAGACTGAATCGAAAAGCTGAGCACCAAATTCACTTCTCTCTGCTTCCTTGCTATGAAAACCATGACAACAACCACCTCACATGCCTGCCCCGTGCCTTCTCCACCACGATGGACTGTGAGCCAAACAAACTCTCTCTTCCTTAAGTTGATTTTGTCAGATATTTGGCCACAGAAAGGAGAAAAGCAACCAACACACATTATCACATTATTTGTCATTTACAGAAATACTTACAATTTACCCTAAGCCCCTCCCACAGAGTCAAAACTGTGTAGACAGGATAAATGCACAGGAGGGAAAACTGGAAGGACATGATCAAAGATGTCAACAGTGGCTACATTTACAAGACGGATCAACTTTAATCTCTTCACTTACTTTGCCCACTTTTGTAATTTTTGGATCCCTTCTCCTCCCACATTTACAAAGGCCTAAGGCTGTTCAAATCCATGTCCTTTTCTCCTGTGACAGAGGTGACTCATCTGGACAGGCTAAGAGCCTCCAGCACTGACTGCAGGAGGAGGATGTGTGTCTGGGGCATGTCTCCTAAACACCAACCCTGACACTGGGAGCTCCACACACAGGCCCCGGTCTCGGGTATCCAACCACCCTTCAGGTTTCCCTGGGAATTTCCAGCTCAGGCCTGCTTCTCTAGATCCAAATCCAGCAACCTGTATTCCTCGGGAGTGAGGACCACTGGGTATGGTGCCGCCTTTATCTGGTCCAGCATATCATCCTTCCCTAAAGGAAGGAGATGGCTAGGCTGTCCAGAGCATCTTCTCTCTGGAACGACATTTGGACAAGGAGGCTGGGCTTGCAGCCTTTAGGAGATGTACCAAAGGGTTCTGGATCCAGAGAACACTATAGCAGGGAGGTGGCACAGCCAGAGGGCTGCCGGAGAAACACAAGGGACATGTGTCTGATCTGCTGTCACCAGGCAACATGAACGACACCCCGGAATTTAATCTAAAGGCAGCCTGAACACAAACTCTTTATACACATTTACTCTGTGGGGCAGTGCCATCTCACCACCACCCAGTAAAGTGAATTTACCCAGTCTTCTGCGTTCACATCACCAAACCCTATCCCCTCACCATCCTCACCATCCCAAGCTCAGACGCAAGGCTGTATGAGCGGGCAGACGCACTTGGGTCCTCCGAGTCCAGAAAAGCTTGGAAAGCCCAGAGAAGGGCAGACCAAAGTGGAGCTGCACTCAGTGCCCCCGGGGTCTGTGTCAACTCACCGAACATGCTGCCCTCGTAGCCGTCCTTTGTGAGTGGCCGGAGTTCGTTCTTGCCCATCGCATAACGGCGGTAATTCTGCCACGCAAACCGCATCATCTGCGGGAAAGAGCAGGGGACCAGACCCCGGTGAGCTGGTGGCCAGTGGTGCCCTCCATACCCTCTGCCAAGGTCTCAGCCTGATTTCATTCCCAAACAGAGCTGCCTGGAAAACCGTTCCCCTCAAGTCTCTCCACACACCAAAGATCATCCAGAGGTTTCCCAGAAGGAACCCGGACCACCTCCTAGGCGTTAAGTGTGGCTCACTGGTAGGGTCTGCCCATCGTGTCCGAGGTCCTCCTTTTGATCCCCAGTACTGAGGAGGAAAAAAATAAAGGGTACCTCTTTCATGTAGCCTTTCCTGCTCTGCCCTGGCTTGAGGTAATCCTCTCAAGGGAAGAGAAAGGACACACTGACTCAGGGCGCATGCCTGTCTCAGTTGAACAGAAAGATATCCTCCCTCCCCTTCCTCCTGACAAAAGTACTGTGAATCACTCTCTATACATAAGGAGCTGGGTCAGAAGTGGGGTGACCTGGCCAAACTGCGCCAGTGGTTTATTGACAGGGCTGGGAATGGAATCCACACTCTGGTTCAGGAGTGTCGGGTCTGTCCCTTGAAGACGTGAGAGTCTCTATGGACGGTGATGACCTACCCTAGGCATCATGGGCTCTCCCGGACCCAACTGGTCACTGTTGTTTGTGATTTTTATGGCCGTGGACCAGGAGCTCCTTGAAACCAGACACTATACCTGCCTGGCCTCAGTTTCCCCAACAGAACCCAGCCTAGGACAGTATACACTATCAGAGTGCCTGAGAACCATCACTATGTGCAAGAGTCTCTAGATAGATGAGAGCTTTGCCAGTCCCCCAGGAGGGTGGGCGTTTGCTCCCTAGATGCCCTTAGCCCTGGAAGCTGAGGGACACGCAGTGGCAGTCGGTGCCCACCCTGCTTCCTCCTCCCCAGTCTCCCTCTTACCCTGTGCCTGGCAGGGTGCAAGAGGGTGGTGACAGTGGAATGGGGCACGGAGCAGGACTGGCAGGAGGCACAGTAGCTGGGAGAGCAATGGGGGAGTAGACAGAGCTCGGGGCTTGAGTTCTAACCCCGCCTCTGCCACCATCCCCCTGCCGGGCATGCCACTCCCTGTGTGGAGTCTGCTTTAACAATGCAGGGTGATACCCGTTCAGCCACCATCCAGAAGGGTTCAGCGACAAGAAAGAAGTGGAAATACCTGCGGCCAATGGCAGAGATTGACAGACACCAGCTGTCCTCTATGGTGATACGGAGGATCCCCCCTGTATCATGCAGGTGAACTTCCTCTACCCAAAATGCTTGGAACCAGAGCATTCTGGAGTTCATATTTTTTCTCAGTATTTCAAATATCTGTATATACATTATGAACTATCTTGAAGAGGGACCCATGTCGAAATGGGAAATTTGCGTTCCTCCTGTATACCTTAGGCACGTGGCCAGAAGGTAATTTTCCACAGCACCTTTACTGCATCTGTATCTCATGGAGCCAGGTATGGAGGTTTCCATCTGTGAAGTCATGCTGTTTCCCCCAAAATTTCAGAGTGTGGATCACTTTCAGATTTCTTTAAAAGTCTATTTATTTTAATTTATGTTATGGGTGTTTTGCCTGCATCTATGTACATGTAACAAGTACATCCTGGTGCCTGCAGAGGCTACAGAGGGTGGCAGATTCCCTGGAATGAGTTACTGCTGCCATGTAGGGATTGGGAACCAAACCCAGGTCCTCCGGAAGAGCAACAAATGCTCTTAACCACTGAGCCACCTCTCCAGTCCCTCACTTGGGGACTTTGTCTTTTGGTATTTATTTATTTACTTACTTATTCTGAGACACAGCCTTACTCTATGGCTCTGTCTGACCTCAAATTTGCTACATAGACCACATTGTCCTCAAATTCACAGAGATCCACCTGCCTCTGCCTCTACCTCCCAAATGCTGGAATTAAAGGTGTGCGCCACCACATCCGGCTTTTGTTTAGGACTTTCTTTTTCTTTTTTCAAGACAGGGTTTCTCGCCGGGCGATGGTGGCGCACGCCTTTAATCCCAGCACTCGGGAGGCAGAGGCAGGCGGATCTCTGTGAGTTTGAGACCAGCCTGGTCTACAGAGCTAGTTCCAGGACAGGCTCCGAAGCCACAGAGAAACCCTGTCTCGAAAAACCAAAAAAAAAAAAAAAAAAAAGACAGGGTTTCTCTGTGTAACAGCCCTGGCTGCCCTGGCACTCGCTCTGACGACCAAACTGGCCTTGTCAAACTCACAGAGATCCGCCTGTCTCTGCCTCCCGAGTGCTGAGATTAAAGATGTGTGCCACCACCTGGATCCTTTTGGACTTTTTTAAATTAAAGGTATTTGATCCATAGTGTATGTGTATGTTTGCTTGTTTCTTGAGGCAGGGTCTCATGTAGCCCGGGCTGGCCTCTAGCCCACTACATCTCCAAAGAGAATCTTAAATTCTGATCCTCTTGTCCCCACCTCTCATGTGGTTCAGGGGATGGAACCAGAGCCTCCTGCGTGTTAGGCGAGGACTCTGAAACCCTTCATCCAGGGCTTGTTGGTTTCTATTTCTCAGTGTTTCCGAACACTGCTGGGCCTTGGATTTCCTGCTGCAGCGCCTGTCTCTGCAGCAAGCTGTGCCGCATTCCCCATGCTCAGCCATCTTCCTGGTCCCCAGACTTAGAAGTGAGCTCCTCTGGTAATCGTTGCTGCTGTGACCAAAATCCACAGGGGAGTGGCCTCACCTAAGTGTGGCCTGGACTCAATGTAGGATGCTCTAGCGCCATGTCCCCATGTCACAAATGGTGAAATTGAGGCTCTGAGGTGGGAAGTGATCGGGGATGCCCAGCTAGCCAGACTGGAACCCTTTGGTCTCCCCAGAGCAGCGGGCCCCATCATACACAGTCACTGTGGGGCCTCCAGCTCCCATGGCCTATGCCAATGTCATGGTGGTACATGGCAAGAACTCGGCCTGCCTCCATTCCTCTGTTATTTTCTACTTATCTCGAATTGGCAATAGCGGAGAATAATTGCTGGGTATGTGTGTGGAGGGAGAATAGAGTCTTCCCTCCCTCTCTCCTGTGAACTCTCCCCCGCCCCCGCCATTGCAATTGGCAGTGGGGTAGAGGCAGAAACAGGATCTCAGAACACAAACCATGGAAAGGCTGGAGCCGCGGTGTGAGGGCTGCCACACCCTGCCCTGAACCCACTCTTACTTAGAAAGCAGCCAGTGTACCAGTGTACAGGAGTTATGGGGATCACAGGTGTCTACCGTCTCACCAGAGCTGTCCCCTCTGGGCAGTGGCCTGTTTGTCCTCACAGCCAGCCACATCGGTGGAGGACGACAGAGGTGGCCAAAGACACAAATGATCCCTGTGTCATCTGGGCCTCTACGTGCAAACCCTCAAACACGCAGGCGTTGTCCCTCAGGCCCAGAGGCTCGGGTACCCGATGCGCATGCACACACCTAACACGTGTCTGCTAGGCCTGGGCGTGGGCTGCAGTGTGAGCGGTGCTGTGGAGGCAATGTTCTCCCAGCCTCGCCCTCTCCCCCTGCTGCTGTCTCCCTCCACGTCCCAGCTGAAGGATGTGTGTGCAGGGTTCTGCTGTTCCAGCCCCGCCTGAGTCAGCCCACTTCCCAGACAGGATCAGTCTTCAAGGCCAGCCTGGGCTCCATGAGACCCTGACTCAAAAACCAACCAAGCAAACAGGTACCTGGGTGTCTGGGGTCAAGCTTTTTTCCCTTCTGCTTTCGATTTAGCCCCTCCCCTCCTATTCGTGCTGCACACCCCCACTGCCTAAACACTGGCACATGGGAGAGACTTATTAAATACTTAGGTAATCAATGAATGAAAGAGCAAATAGGAAAACTAGCCTTACAGCTTAACCCGGGGCCAGGAGGCCTTATGCGGACCCCACGACACAGATGGGACCCAGCCACTGAGTAAGGGCTGCTCCCAACAGTCTTCAGAGGAGCTTACTGGGCCCCAAATGCTTAGACAGACATGTAGGGACACAAAGGGCACATGAAGAGACTTGTTCAAAGGCATAAACCGTAGCCATGTGATCCCCAGGTCCCAAAGACCTCGGAGGTCACTCAGGCTCCCTCCTGTCTCACTCATGTTCCCCAGCAGAACATCTCTCCTTGGATACGGATGCTTGCAGTGATGGAGGGCTCACCCATCAGCTGCAGAACGTCACAAGTCCTTCCTGAATCCATCAATTCTATTGTCCCCTAGTGCCCAGAGGGAAGCATCAGCTTCCACACCACACACGCTCACTTTGGGGACCCTGGCTGAACGGCCCTGCTCTGTCAACAGGAGGCACATCACTAACCTCTGAATCCCCCACGGTGAGCCACGGCACCGTCTGTGACCACACACCTTCCCACACTACATGCTCCTGGGGTACCCGTGACTTAATCACCCCGTTTGTGTAAAGAGCAGAAGCAGTATCACCTGCCCCGGCCCCCCTGCAGCTGTGGATCTGCCCTTTGACCCTGGTGACTCCCGGGTCACTGGGCTCTGCCTGCCATCCCATGCTGTCCAGATCTTTGCGGGACCTGCTCTGACAAGGCAACTCCATGTCTGTCTTCTCCGAGCAATGGGTGAGCTTGGATTAGGTGGGCTGAGGTCTGTGTGCAACCCAGCTTTGGGGTGTAAGCGTAAATGGCTGGGGCAGGAGTCGCCAGAGGCCTTACTCTTGGGTCTGGCACCACGCACTGACCACTATCAGCCAAGAGCTCACGAGGTTGTCAGTAAAACCCATCTTCCCTGAGAAGCCTGTGAAAGGCTGAAATGCAGACATTGGCCCCAGTATAGCAAATGCTTTTTTTTTTTTTAAAGAAAATAAAGGGTTTGGGCTGGCAGGACTCTTCTTGGAGAACTCATTTTGGCTGCCTCTGATCATTCCTCTTCGTCCTAAATGCTTACAAATGGCCAACTGCAGGCCCCGTTAGTCCCATCAGAATGGCTATATGCAGAAAGATGACAGTATAATCGCTGGCAGGGATGTGGGGGAATGGAAGGCCTCAGAAGTGCTGGGTGGTTCTGGAGACGGCACAGCAGCTCTGGAGGGTTCAGCAGGGAAAGTTTCCACGAGGAATATTCTAGCTTCTTTTTCTGTTGTGATACACACTGTGACCGAAAGCAGCCTGGGGAGGAAAAGGTTTGTTTGTCTTACAGTGCACATCACAGTCTGAGGCAGGAGCCTGGAGCAGAACCCACGAGACATACCGTCACACTCACTCTGGTCCCAGCTCAGCCAGATTTCTTATACAGCCCAGGACCACCCCTGCCTAGGAACGGTGCTGCCCACAGTGGATTGGGCCCTCCCACATCAATCAACAGTCACAAGAAATCCACAGAGACAGGACCACAGGCCACAGTGATGTAGGCAAGTACACCATTGAGACACTCTTGCTAAGCGACTCGTGAAGAAGAGAAGAGAGTTAGCATTTGACCCGGAGACTCTGATCACAGTAAAATGGCTATTCAAAAAGGTCCTCATCAGAAAGGTCTACTTTCAAGGTTGGACTTCAGCCAGCCCCTGGGAAGGTGGATTTCTAGAGTGTTCCACCACCGACTGATTGATAAGGAGACCCGCTGAACTGAGACCAGGCAAACACACTTACACCTAGCACCGGCTTTTCTGCTGGGGGCCCAGGATTTCAGTCTATGTTAGGCAGAGGTACCGATGTGACCAGTGTTGCGGGAGGTCCTTCCGCTCCTCCAGCCTATAGCCGCTGAGATACCAGCCCATTGGGGCGTGGTCTCTCTCCCTTTAAAAAAGCGGCCACTTCCCTCTCCTCTCTCTTCACTTCCTGCTCCGCTGACGACTAGACTCCCTTCCTGGTTGCGCAGAGGGCTGTTGTCTGGGACGGTGATCTGTTAAGTTTTTTCCCCTTTAAATAAATACCACCCTATTAATCATAATTCCAAACTGGTGTGGCATTGTTTGTGACTTACGCCTTCAGACCAGTCTCTAAGGAGTATGCATGTGACAGTCCCTTCCTCAGTCACAATCTCATGCTGCAGGTGCATCCTATGCAGCTTCGCTGGGAGGGGACCCTAGACACCTGCACCTGGTTCCCCCCATATTGCTGCCCCTGCATTTGCTTCTCAGTTCACTTTGCTGCCTGTCCCTTGCTTTAATAAATCGTGGTTGTGAGCAAGATCATGCACCCAGTCCAACCACGAGACCACCTGCTGAACCACGGAAACCAGGAGTTGTCTTGAGGGCCCCTGACACACAAATAGAATTTAAACACAATGTCCTAGTTAGAGTAAGCTGTCAACTTGACACAGCTCTAAAGTCTACCGAGGGAGTCTCAATTGACAGACTGCCCAGATCAGACTGGGCTGTGGCCACGTCTGTCAGAATGATCTTCATGGATGTGGGAAAGCCCAGCCCACGGTGGGCAGCACCAACCCTAGATTGGAGGGCCTGGGCTGTACAATAAAGCTAGCTGAGCTCAATGCCAAGGAGTGAGCCAGTGAGCAGCCTTCCTCCATGGCTTCTGCGTCAGTTCCTACCCTGATTTCCCTGATTGACAGGCTGTGACCTGGAAGTGTAAGCCAGATAAACCCTTTCCTCCCCGAGTTGCCGTGGTTATCATGCAACAGAAGAAAACTAGAACACGTAGATCCACACAGAAGCTTGAGTGCAAATGCTCAGGGCAGCACTATTTCCAACAGCCAAAAGGTGGAAATAAACCGAATGCTAACGGAGTGGTGGACGATCCACAAGCTGTGGTCTATCCATTCAAAAGAATATGGAGCCGGGCGGTGGTGGCGCGTGCCTTTAATCCCAGCACTTGGGAGGCAGAGGAAGGTGGATTTCTATGAGTTCGATGCTAGCCTGGTCTACAAGAGCAAGCTCCATCCAGGACAGCTTCCAAAGCGACAGAGAAACACTGTCTCGAAAAACAAAACCAACAAAAATTTGAGTGGTTATAAAAAGGAAGAAATGCAACAATATGGACAAGGTTTGAACCCCTATATTAAGGAAAAGAACCAGGCACAAAAATGCCACTTAGTGTATGATTCTAATTAAGAGTGATGTCCAGAAGGAAACCTAGTAACAAAGCAGAATACTGGTTGCTGAGGATGAGGGAGGGGGAGGAAAGAGGACTGCCAATGGAGGTCAGAAGTCAACACTGAGTGTCTTCCCACAGGGTTCTCTGAGACCGGGTCTCTTAACTGGGCTCACCAGTTTAGCTGGGATGGATGGCCAACAGGCCCCAGGGATCCTTCTACCTAGTGCTGACTATAGACACATGTCACCGCTAACAATCTGCCTTCAGGTCCCCACACTTGCAACATAAGCACTTTACCCATGAGCCTTCCCCAGCCCCCACAATATACTTTTTAAAAGGTGGTATTTGTGATGTGAGAATTATGTCTTAATAAAGCTGTTAACAATTTACAGAAGGGGGGAAGAGAGAAAGAGAGAGAGGGAGGGAGAGAGGGAGGGAGAGAGGGAGGAAGGGAGGGAGAAAGGATGCATGCACTAGGGAATCTTGCCAAAGGTCAATGCCATCGTCACTAAATGTCTTGTCGTGTGGAATTCTATTTCCCAACACAGGAGAATTCATGGTAGAACACTCCCCTTGCCTGCCACCCTGCAGATCTTCCTACCCCAGGGCCTCCCCAGCCTGGCTGACTTTTCACAGCCTGTCCTAGAGAAGACAGAGTCCAGTACACAAGTGGGAACCAAAGAGTGCCATGTTCAAAGGGACTGTCCATCCCTTGTCGTTTTCATTTTAACCAGAGGCTCCTTTTACAGTTCCTAACACTTTCCAGACGGTCCCTGGGCGCCCGCTTCATCCCCTCTCTCCTCCCACTTATGGGCTGCTCCTTCCTCTGGGCTCAGTTCTGTGCCCTCAACATCCCCTTCAGCATACATCTCTTGCTACGGTTTGGATGTGGTTTGTCCCCAGTGTAACAGAATTGTGAGGCGTGGCACCCCTGAGCCATGAGGGGGCAGAGTAGAGGTGACCAGATCTAGGACACAACACTGGGAAAGGATTAATGAAGGTCTTGCTGGAGGAGGATGGGTCACACTGGATGGAACTGGCTGCTAAGATGGAGGATCACACATTTAGTCCCAGCACTCCGGAGGCAGAGGCAGGAGGATCTCTGTGAGTTTGAAGCCAGCCTGGCCTACAGAGGGAGTTCAAAGACAGCCAGGGCTACACAGAGAAACCCTGTCTTGAAAAAACAAAAAAAAAGAAAGAATGAAAGAAAAGGAAAAAAAGAAAAGAGAAAGAAAAAAAGAAGGAGAAGGAGGACTATTTTATTTTAGAGCCGACTCACTCCACATCCACACTTCTCCTTTCTGCTCCTCCACCATGGTGTGTGTCTGTAGTGTGGAGTGTAACATAACACTCTTGCACTCCACAACTGTGAGCCAAATTGATTGCTTTTTCTCTTTAAAGCATCCACTGCAGACATTTTGTTATAGCAGCACAGAGAAGACAATGGCATCTTTATAGATAATTTTAAAAAATAGGTCGATACCTATCTATGCGCCTGTTTCTATTCAATACAGGAGAAGTACACATGCCAAGTAATCAGCACTCGGGAGGCAGAGGCAGGTGGATCTCCGAGTTCAAGGCACAGCCAGGACTACACAAAAGAACTCTGTTTCAAAAACAAACAAACAAACAAACAAACCACATATACACCAAAACAAAAAGCAGATCAAGACAGAGGCGGAGGGGGAGTTAGCCCAGACTTACCGTAGAAAAGTAGACAGAAGGAAAACAATTACCCATCATTCCATCTGACTACACTCCTGATCTGTATCTTGTTGTTCCCTATGAATATGATACAAACACACTGTGTTATGACAGACGCTTCCTAAACACAACTTTTAATAACTATGTAACAGCCGGAATAGAGCCACCAACTCTTACTTCATCTTCCTGCCCAACCGTAGACATGTCTGTGACTTCTAGTTTCAAAAGTGATGCTACGGTGTGCACGTTTATACACAAAATATTTTAGACACTTTCCTTCATCCAGAGCCTCATTATCTAGGAAACAAACGTGTGGGGGGTGTGTGAAAAGTGACAATCGGGGAGGCTGGGGCGATGGCTCTGTGGGGTGAAGAGCCTACTGAACAAGCATAAGGACTTAAGTTCATCACTCCGACACCCATGGGGAAAGCTGGGCCCAGTGGTGCGTGCCTACAACCCCAGCACTAGGCAGAGCCCCTGGGCCTCACTGACCAGCCAAGCTGGCCAAAACAGTAGGCTCCAGGGTCAGTGAGAGACCCCGTCTCCAAAGATTAGATGGAGGGGCTAGAGAGATGGCTTGGCAGTTCAGAGTGCTTGCTGATAATGGAGAGAAGCCAAGTTCAGCTTCCAGCCCCCAAGTCGGGCAGCTCACAACTGCCTGTAATTGTGGCTCCAGAGGATCTGACATCTCTGACCTCAGCGGGTATCAGTACTCACACACACACACATACAGACAAACACACTTAAAAAGAAAATAAAAAAACTTTAAAATTAGACGGAGAGCATAAGGAGGATGCTTGACATCGCTCTCATGCCTCCACATTTGCATGGACAGGCACATGCACACACATACATAACACGTGTGCACACACATGCACACATGTGCATGCGCACACACACAAAAGACTAAAGCAAATAGCTTATTTGATCAATAGTGTATAAAACTTGCCTGAGCCAGATGTGGTGGCTCACACCCAAAAATACTCATGAGGTGGAGACAGGTAACCCTGTAATTCAAGGCTAGTAACACATCAGACCAATTCAAATGTAGGGATGCCAGCAGGGTCATGGAAGGCCCTAGGCTATAGAATGAGACCAAGGTCCTGCCCGTTGTGGATGGGGCAACCCCTGGCTGGTGGCCCTGCATGCTTTAAGAAAGCAGGCTGAGCAAGGCATGGGGAACAAGACAGTAAGCAGCAGGCAGCAGCCCTCCATGGCCTCTGCATCAGCTCCTTCTCCAGCTTCCCATCGTGACTTCCCTCCGTGACCGAGTGGCATCTGAGAGCTGTAAGCTGAAATAAGCCCGTTCCTCCCTGAGTTGCTTTGGTCATGGTGTTTCATGCCAGCTATAGAAACTGTAACTAACACATGTCCCAAGACACAATCTATCCCTGAAGTCACATTTTATATGTGCCACCCGGAGAAGTGACCTGCCCCAGCCAGGACACGAAGGTTACCGTGAGACAAATGGCTGGGGTTGAGGCAGCCTGGGATACAGCAGATGTTCATATCAGACCCAAGCATAGGCAATCACCATTTGTGTGTGTGTGTGCAGTCACACACACACACACACACACACACGACAGAGCATGGCTTTCGCGAGCCTCCAGAAGCCTCGTTTCCACTCAGAGACCACCTATCAACAGACCCCAGAGCCTTCTCTTCACCTGAGCCCACGAGCGTGGAGAGCGAAGCGCCAGCATAGTCATGGCAGAGCAAGAGTCAGACCCCAAGATGTCTCTAGCTCTTTGTCCAGAGACACAAGTTCCTGTCCCCCTGAGCACACCGCCACAACTCAAGGCCATGTGAATGACCCTGCTGGGGAGCGGGCTCACGTGTCACTCTGCTAGAAGTTTTTAGGACTTTCTCCTGCTCTACTGTCTCAGCAGGCGTGGATGCCCACACCACCAAGGAGCTCGGAACAACCCTTACCAGAGAAAAGAAGCCTGTGAGCAAGAGGAGACACACCCAGCGACGGCTTCTGAGAAGGAAAGGACACCAT
This sequence comes from Neodon shergylaensis, assembly GCA_025134845.1. Taxonomy (NCBI): domain Eukaryota; kingdom Metazoa; phylum Chordata; class Mammalia; order Rodentia; family Cricetidae; genus Neodon; species Neodon shergylaensis. The sequence goes on from JABTXL010018586.1 coordinate 2,678,436, forward strand.
GTTTGGGACAGAAGTTCCAGGGGCCATTAGGGAAGGACAGGCAAGCATGGTGACATATCTGTTCTAAGATTCTCTCAGACTAGAGAGACGGACGGCTCAGCTTATAAAGGGCTTGCTCGAAAGTGTAAGGATCTACATTCTGTCTCCCAGAACTCATAAAAAAGCTGGGCGGGGGACAGTGAAGTGCTAGGGACAGAGAGAAATGGAGTCTGGGAGCTCACGGGTCAGCAAGCTTGTCGCAGCTGTGACTTCCACTACAGTAACACCCTGTCTTAGAAAGAGAGAAAGAAAAGAAGGGAGGGAGGGAGGAAGGGGGGAGGGAGGGAGGGAGGGAGGGAGGGAGGGAGGGAGGGAGGGAGGGAGAAAGGAAGGAAGGAAGGAAGGAAGGAAGGAAGGAAGGAAGGAAGGGGTGGCACACACATGTACTACTGGCACCTGCAGACACGCATGCACACAGTCTCGCATGCACACTGGCTCATAGCAGTGGCTCATAGCTGCTCCCTCCCAAGCTAAGAAGGGGATTGGGTTTCCCAGTCATTCAAGACCACAATGGGCATCCTGACTGCATGCCTTACTGGCACCCAGCGGTGACACCAGCCCCAAATGTACGGCCAGGGGGAAAGGGTTTGGTCTCTAATGACACGGGGATCCAATGACTGCATGCACAGATTGGAGCTGTGGGCGGTGGTGGCTTCTCCCCACTTTTGTGCAGCTTAAGAAACCAGCTGCCGGCTAGACGCCCAGGAGCCATTCCTGCTGGCTCATTTTCTTTTAAATAATTATTTACCTTTAAATTATATTTCTATGTATGTAAGTGCACACAGGTAGGGGCACACATGTTCTAGCACACATGTGGAGATCAAAGAACAACTTGATCTCTCCATGGTGTGGGTCTCAGGCATTGAACTTAAATCGTCACACCTGGCAGCAAGCCTCTCTACCCACTGAGTCATCTCCAGCCCTCTTTTTCTTTTTCTTTCTTTCTTTCTTTCTTTCTTTCTTTCTTTCTTTCTTTTTTTCAGACAGGGCTTTATTCTGTAGCCAGAGCTAATTTAACACTCACTACATCAGCCGGGCAGTGGTGGCACACACCTTTAATCCCAGCACTCAGGGGGAAGCAGAGAAAGGAGGATCTCTGTGAGTTCAAAGCCAATCTGGTCTACAGAGCGAGTTCCAAAACAGCCAAGGCTGTTACTCACTCAGACTGGTCCCATTCTTGCACTTATCCTCCTGCCTCATCCTCCCAAGCCCTGAGATCATAGGCATTAGCCACCATGCCTGGCTGGTACCTGTTGACCTAGCCAGGCTGTGGGTGCAGCATGGGAACCAACACATGACCACTTCTCATGGTCAGGTTTGCTTTGGCTGCTCAGGGGCAAAGACAGGAAATGGCAAGTAGTGGCTGTGATGGACCTGCCTGTGGCCAATCAAGGCCCACCGGGGACCTGGACCCGAGCTGCTGGAGCTCACCCAACTCACCCAAGCACCATGGCTGAGTGTGGTCTTAAAGAAGAGAACTCCTTGCCACCCCAAGTATGGTCTGGTGCCTGCAACTGGACACATCACGAGCTGGGATGCCCTGGACACCACCCCAGACCTGCAGGGGTCTACCAGGCTACTCTCGAGCTCTAACGCTATTGGCTGTGTGCTCTTGCTGGAGGGGAAAGTGTGCACTGCGGGGGGGGGGGGGGGACAACAACGCACGTGAAGTGCTTAGCACCGCACGGCTAGTGTACAGTATATGCCCAATAAGAAGCCGTGGCAGGAGATTACATCCTGCTAATTATCCACTGAGCATCTCCCCACCCACAAGCCGCACCAGAATCCCCAATGAGCCCCTCACAGGCCTCCAAAGCCATTCTCCACGCTGGAGCTGAAGCGGTTATTTGAAATGCAAATTTATGCCTAGCTCCAAGTTACCCCAACACACTTAAAACACTTTCATCAGACAGAAAAAGCAAACTCCTTAATGAAGCCATCAAGCCCAAGTCCCCCCACTCAAGACTCCTGTCAGTTCCTCCTTCCTGATTCTGTCAGCTCCAGTCCTCAAACATCCTTCCCTTGCTGCCACAGGACCTTTGCATGTGATCTATACTCCCTAGGAACCGTCCCTCCCTCTTTTCTGACTTGTGAATTCCACTGTTTGTTGGCTCTCAGCTTGGCACGTTTGCAACTGATGGGGGGCATGGTTTCGTGTTAGTCAGGGTGGTCTGGACCTCATGATGTCACTGTGTAGTTGAGGATGACCATGCCAGATTTCCTTCTTCTCCGTCCCAAATGCTGCGATTTCAGGTGTGCACCACCGCACCTACTGTAGTTGCCACTTGTTACTGAATCCTTGCTGGCATTCTGTGTCAGGCCCAACCTCCCTACTGTGTAGAGGAATTAGAATAGAAATGTCACACTGATTGTGATTCGCTACACTGATTGTGATTGGCTAGGTTGTATCTAGTCACATTGATTGTGATTGGCTACTTTGTATCTAGTCAAACTGATTGTGATTGGCTAGTTTGTATCTAGTTCCCCACTAGAGCATGGCTGTGGGCGCCACTGCTCACCACTGGCTCTTACACATACAGGTTCTGCATGAATACATGTTCATTCAATGTCTAAAGCAAGTAATGACATAGGAGACCCTGGGTTTCAGGTAAGAGGACCCCAGAGAGAGAGGACTGCCTGGAACAGAAACCCCCAGTGCTGGGATTTAATGTGCCCAGTAAGATCGCCTCGGAGGCCCAGCACAGCAATGGCTCTTGGGAAATCAATGGCCCTTGAGGTATGCGGCTGCTACACCTCTGAAGGCAGCTGCCCCAGCCACTACACAGAGGGTGGAGGCCAGGAGGAAACCTTGCTGTGCTTGCCTGCAGAGCGGAGGCCTTCCTGCCCCTTCCTGTGGCACTGGCTAGGTGTGAGGTGGGGGCATTTGGGTAAAGGCAGGAATAAGTGAAACCACAGCCCTGTGGAGACTCTCAGCACAAAGTTTCCCAGGAGTCCGCAGACTAGCCAGCTTCTAGAGTGTTCCACCTTCCTGTTTTTCTAACTTCCTGGCTGTGTATGGGGGGGGGCACCCTGTTTTCCAGGAAACAAAGTTACCACTTTCACAGGCTGATACGTTTTACGGCCCTGGCAGAGCATGCTACAAGCATAGCTCACTTGGTGCTCCCCAGGCCTCTGGGAGGTGCTCTCAGGAGGGGAGGAGGCAAGCAGGGGAGGGGCCAGCACCAGATCCCAGCTCCACCCAGCTCTGTGTCTTTGAACATGAGACTCGGCAGGTTCCAGTGTTTCCCATCCACTGTTACTCCATTTCCTTCATGGGTCCACAATTCCCCAGTGCCGCACACATGCACGCTTGCACACACGCATGCTTGCACGCACGCACATGCATGGTCCTTCCTTCCCCCTTCTTGCAGATCTTGTGAGATTAGCCCACTACCACGCTCACCATCAGAGAAGGAAACTGAGGCACTACCCTTGATCCCAGCAAGCTTCAAGCCCACGACACTCACCTGTCACTCTCGTCAGCCTGCACCGTTCACAGTCACCCCATCAAACACTCAACAACCCCAAAAGCTGTCATCAAAGGCTGCCACATCCTGGACCACAGAGCCAGGCCCTCCCTTCCCCGGGAAACAGCACTCGACACCATCCTGCAGGTAGCTTTACCAGAACCTCACACCTCAAGTCCAAGGACTCGCTCACCTGTTCCCTACCCTCCCTGCACCCCAGTGGCTTTCCCCTGACTCACAAGCCCCCTGTGGCAAACGCCCTCTGACTTTTCCCTAAACTCCGTCTCTGCTCACCATGCTTCAGCCTCAAGAACCTTTGAGCTGGCCTCAGACACACCCGAGCCCAAGGAGCACAGGAGTCCCAAAGTGGCACGAAGGTGTGAGTTCATGAGGTCACAGGTCAAGATGGTGGATCTAGACTGTTAATCAGCTGACCTTAAACCTGGGAGATGAGCCTGACTATCTGGACAAGCCACCGAGGTTGCTAGGATCTGGACCAGGGTGTCAGAGACGCGGTGGTGGGCACGGAAGGGCTCTGCAGGCCATGGTGCAGCTGAGGAGGAGGAAGGGGCCAGAGCAAAGGAACGCAGACCCGCTCCAGAAGAAGGGCTTCTTCCCAGGACTGCTGACTTTAGACGCCAAGCTGACGGGGCTGAGAGAAGCTCCAGAGGCTGCTGCAGCATGGCTTCCGAGTGAGTGTCTAAGGATGCTTACGGGAGAGGATGGATGGAGAGAATGATTTGAGTCAACGCCTGCATTAGAAGGCCCTGCTCAGTGTTCATGAGAGCCAGCCAAGCACTGAGGGTACCAACGAAGGAAGGGGAGGGCAGGGCATGCTCCCTCTCTTCTGGGCTGCAGAAGAGACCCTGTCTATCTTTGGATATCAGAGCTCTGGGTGCTCTGGCCTTTGGCCTACGAGACTCACATCTGTCCCCTCACATAGCTAAAGACCCCTCCCCAGTTCTCGAGCCGAGGCCAGGTACCCAGTCACAGCCCAGTTCTTCCTTGGCTCTCAGGGGGTTGTTGTGGAACTTGTCAGCCTCCATGAGTGATCGGTTCTCCAGATAAACCTCACATCCTTCTATCCATCCATCCATCCATCCATCCACCCATCCACCCATCCACCCATCCACCCATCCACCCATCCATCCATCCATCATCCTTCCATCCTTTATATAGTCTTATTTTCTTCTTTCATTTTTGCTTTTTATCTCCCATTTGGTTTTTGGAATAGGGTACTGCTGTTTTCTAGGTGGCTCACGCAATCCTCCTGACCGTCTGGGCACTAAAGTACAGGTGTGCCAGCTGCATGTGCGCCACAGGCGTACATGACAGAACCTGGCTCATTTCTCTATGCTCTAACTCCCTGGAGAACCCTGCCTGATTCACTCTCCCAGAGCAGAATGAACGCAGTCCAGCCAACGCCGTGATTCTTAGCCCAGTGAGACCCAACTGAGACTTCAGACTTCCAGAACTGTAGAGAACAAAAGTCACTGACTCGGTGAGACCTGCCATGCAGGGATCGGGACACTTACACACTCGCGTCAGACCTTTGCATCTGAATGAGCAAATCAAGCCTGGTATTGCCTCCCACTTCCCCTCCATGGTGGCACTTTCTGCCAGGGTGTCTAATGTTCTGACTCAGGAGCCCCAGCTATTGCAAGCCATCCTGGCAGCTGTTAACTTGTCTACTAGATAGAAATTCCGCTTGTGTCTGTCTATGTTTCCCTTGAATGTGTGACCCAGTCACCTCTGCGTTTTCAACACCTGGCACAACCTCCCAGAGACAGGGAATCAACACAGCACGCCAGTCCTGATGGCTCGTCAGTGACTAGGTCACCCAGCAATGGATGCACTTAAACATGACACTGGGCTGGGCCCTTCATGAACATCTAATCCGATGCCACCCCTGCCAGCTGCTGGATCATTTCCACACGTCTCTCAGTGTGGGTGCCTTTTTCTATCTTTTTTTTTTTCTTTTTTAGATAGGGTCTTTCTACATAGCCTGGCTGTCCTGGAACCCATTATGTAGATTGGGCTGGGCTGGCCTTGAACTCACAGAGGTCTGCTTTCTTCTGCCTCCTGAGTGCTGGAAAAAAAGGTGAGTGCCCCACGCCCGCTATACCTGGCGTTTGCAGTGGGTTCTGTGGTTTTTTTGTTTTGTTTGTTTGTTTTCTTTTTTGGTTTTGCGAGACAGGGTTTCTCTGTGGCTTTGGAGCCTGCCCACTATGCCTGGTGTTTGTCATGGGTTCTGGATAGCTACCTCAGATCCTTGTGGTTGCACAGCAAGCATTTTCCAACTGAGCCATCCCCCAGCCCCTCCACCCTTAGCAGATGAAGCAGCAGAGTCCGAGAGGGTGAGATCATATGCTCACGGTCACAGAGCAGACAGTGGCTGGACCAGGCAGCGGTGTAAGAGGAGAGCTACGGAGCTCACACTCTTACCCATGAGAGCAAACCGCTTCCCATCCGGCTACCTGCAGGGATATGATTGGAGTCCCCTCTCCCCAGTGACATCAGGGGCTGTGTGGTTGGCAGGTGGCAGAAGCACTGTAAAGCCTGGGTCTGACTGATCTGAAAGGCCGTGTCCCTTCATCTCACCGGGATGCTCCAACTGGCTAATGAGTGAGCCAACAACACATCAGCCCGGCACCTCTGGACAGCATGTGGCAACACAGAGTGTCAGGATGAGGGCCAGCTGCTGCCCGGGGCTGGGCCTAGTGGCCCATCCTGATGTATGTTCTGTGTGAAGGCAAGATGTTGCCATTCCTGTTTAAGGCAGGGACAGACTACTTTTGCACAGCAGAACCTGGAGTACTCGAAGACATAGAAGAAACTGATTTTCTATCTAAACTGTAAGAGCCTAAAACCAGGCTGTGGAGATGGCTCAGCCAGTAACGCACTTGGCATGAAACACGAAGACCGGAGTTCAGATCCCAGCATCTGCATCAAGAAGCTGGAGAGACGGTGCACATCTGGAGAGACGGTGCACATCTGTAACTCCAGAGCTGGAGAGACGGTGCACATCTGTAACTCCAGAGCTGG
>JABTXL010018586.1:2695460-2751717 GCA_025134845.1 Neodon shergylaensis
CAGCCTCACTCCCATCACAGTCAGAGTGGGGTACCAGCCTCACTCCCCTCACTGTGAGAGCGGGGTACCAGCCTCACTCCCATCACAGTCAGAGCGGGATACCAGCCTCACTCCCATCACTGTGAGAGCTGGGTACCAGCCTCACCCCCACCACTGTCAGAGCAGGATACCAGCCTCACTCACACACTGTAAGAGTTGGATATCAGTGAACTGATATGTTTTGAGATCTGAGATTAGGGTGGGACAGAGCCCGGGTGCAGAAGTGGATCCATGAGCCAGAGTGACTCTGGCAGGCACTGAGAGATGCCCTTGGAGACCAGCAGCAGACACAAAAGAGTCATGACTTTGAAGGCTGCCCCGGGTGCCCAGGCAGCTGGTTCAACAGCAAGAAGAGCCGTTCCTACCCATCCTCACCTCCCCACCCACGCACCTAACCTCATCCTGTGTCCCTTCCATATTCCAACTGATGCAGCTGTAGTTAAATGAACAGCCAAGGCAAGTAGTGACACACCACCCAAGTCTTTCAGTCGGGTGATGGGGAAGAAGGAACCCGGTGTACAATAGTCCCGGTTCCTCCTAACCTCTCCCTGCTCAGGCTCAGGCCAAGCTTCTGATTACACTGCTGGCCAGCCTTGAGAGATGCTGGCTGCAGATAACTTGAAAACGCAAACAACCTCTTGGCTTCTCCCTGAGCAGGAGATTCAAAGCCGAAGCAACTGTAGGAGTAATGAGAGGCGCTGTGGTGTGCAGTGGGCCCGGAGAGGCCACAAGGGACATACAAAGCAGAGACGATGTGGAAGGAGCCTTGGGCACTGCAGGCCATAATCCAGTGCCCATCTCCCAAAAGAGCGGAGACTGAGATTTAAGAGACACAGAAAACCTGACATGGAGGACGGGCGGTGTGGTATAGAAAACAATACACTCCAGACCCATGATCCCTAGGACTTCCCCGTTTACCACACCACCTCGGACAAAGTATCCCTTCCTGCCTCAGTGTTCTCATCTGCAAAGAAGATAAATTCCAAGACTGTTGTAAAGACCAAAGGAGAGAATAAGAAAAAATGGTTCCCGGAGAGTTCAGGGGCTGAGCAGCTGAGAGGACGCTCCAGAAAGAGACAGAATTCTAGGGGGCAATCTAAGTGAGCAGGAAGCTGCTCCCATGAAGCCTCAGTCCCCTCTCCACACTCTTGCCCCAGGAGCCACCAAGAAGACGATAACTTACAGGAAGGACCACCCATCCTACCGCGGAGTGTCAGTGACTTAATGTTTGCTAGGCTGCCCAAAGCATAACCAGCAGCCCCTAAGGTGCAGAACTCATTTTCAGAACTGCCAAGGCCCCGGGAGACAGGGCAGTGAGTGAGGAGTGTTGAACTCACAGATATCAGGCTGTAAAAGCCCCGCTCCTCCCTCCCTCCTCCCCGCCCTGAGACTGGACCCCGAAATTGACAGGCATCCAGCCTGCAGGGCAAGCTGTGCGGTGGTCATCCACTTCTGCTCGCAGCAAGCTGCTTCCGCCCGGAGCTCACGTCCCCAGATGTCACCCTGGATGGTGATAAGTGGCAATGTTTCCACTCCAGAGAAGGTGAGGGACAGGAGGCCGAGGGAGCTGTCATGACTGACAGAGGGGACAACCGACAGCAAAGTGGCAGGACACAACACGTGGTTCCTACACACGCAGTCCCACGTTCCTGCCTCTCCGTGGCTCTGGCTATGTCAATCTGGTTTCTGTGCATCCATCAGACGGAAGCCCCCCCACCCCCAGCCCCAAAGGACATAAACAGAGCTGAGGGACAACAGGCCACTATGTTCTCAGCACAGGAAACGCAGGCCTTGAGTCTTAAAGTGGCAGATGGAGAGGAAATTATTTCTTGGTAAAGGAGAACAAGAACATAAATTGCTGCTCGGATGAGTCACTAGAATAACGTGCCTCAGGCTAAGAAAGGAAGGCGCCACGATGCCAGGCTGCAGGCCCCATAGGGCAGGGCCCAGACAGGTGACCTTTCATCTCAGCTGCCTCCCTCGCTGCTCCCCGGCTCCCTGCGCCCAGCAAACTTAGACAGCAAGATGCCAGCGTGGGCATGACGGAACGCGTGCCTTTTTCAAGTTTACATCTAAGGGCACTCTCAAATTAACCATTGCAATTAAGCAGGCCCCGGCACAGCCGACTGCGGGCATGGGGACACAGAGCAAACTGCAGAGGGTGGAGACCACAGTGCATCGTGCAGACTGAGGCAGCGAGAACACAAAGCTGACCCCGAAAGGTTGAAGCCAGATGTCAGCCAACACACCAACAAAGCGTTACTAAGACTTGGTGGCCCAGAGTCGGGGCTAAGGTACCTGTAGCCACATAACAGAGTGGCGTCTGACTGGCAATATTGCTGGTAGAATGTTTACTTTACTAAAATGGCATCTTATAAAGGACCCGACTTGGCCATTGTATATATAATTACATACTATATGTACATGTCAAAAGATTATATCGTGTCTCATAAATTTTGCACAACTTATGTGTCAATTAAATTTTTTCTTTAAAGTTGGAGTGTGAAACACCTGCCACACAAGCTTGAAGGTCTGAGTTTGATTCCCAGAAGCCATGGGGGGAAGCCACCTGCGGCGGCATGAACTTGTAATCACTGTACTGAGAAGTGGAGACAGGCTGATCCCTGAGAACCACTGGCCAATCGGCCTGCCCTAGTCGGAGAATCCCAAACCAACAGAGGCCCTGTTTCAGAAAAGAAAAGCAAGAATACAACAAATCCACCTCTGGCCTCCACATCCATGTGCACACACGAGCACCTGTACACATACATACAAACAACTTGTTTTTATTATTTTATTTTTACTTTATTTGTATGAATGCTTTGTCTGCACTGTGTAAGCAGGCCATGTGCAAGCCATGACGGCAGAGGTCAGAAGAGGGTGTCGGATCCCCTAGGATGAGAGCTACAGACACTTGTGAAGAGAAGCAAGTGCTCTTGACCACTGAGCCATCTCTCAGGCCCCGCCAAGACTGTCCTGAGGGAATACTGAAGAGACACAGCGACTTCACTCCACCCCCTGTGTCCGCTTCAGGGTGCTGTGTCCACCTTTGTCCCCCAGGGAGGCAGCCGCTGCTGAGGATGCTGCACTTACAGTTTGTCCCCTGTCCTGTCGGCAACCCTGGGGACGCCACTCTATACCGTCAGGTTCAAGGACGAGATTTCCCTTCCTTAAACCAAACTACAATACAAGAGAAACAGAGGTTTGGAGGCAAAAGTACAGTTCTTTACACTTTCCCCCTTTAACCCGAGAACACATTCTGAGGGAAAATCGGCATTTTCTGAAGTGTTGTTTTTGTTTGTTTGTTTGTTTTAAATAAAGATTTCTTCCAATAAACTTGGAAGTCATTCCTCCTGACTGGAGGCTGAGAAGGCAGCAGAAGAGAGACCATAGCGGAGCCACACAGGAAAGAGGCTGCCTTCTACCCAGCCGCACTAGCCGTCCCCCCAGTCCCCATCGATCATCCCCTATCCCCTGGGCCCGAGCAAAGACCAGACAACAGGGTTCCATTTGTATCTGTCAACTCCACTCGCTCCTGGGAAGCCAGGAAGAGACTGACCCACAAGTGTCCGCGGTTCCCAGTTGTTTGGAGCTAAATCACCGGAGGCAGCAATGACAGAGGTGGGCAAGGAGGGAGGCCGCTGGCCTCAGCCCGCCCAGGCCTTTGAGGAGAATGGTGGATTTTAACTCCGAGCAGCCCGTCCACACCCTAAGTTCTACAGAACCCTTGAAGGCCACACGACGGGATGTAGAAATGAAACAGAGACTTGGAAGGAGATGGCGGGAGCCCAGAAGTAAAGCCACATGATTCTTCACCTGGGGTCTTAGGGGATGGCGTGGCCTGGAGTGTTCACTAGAGCTATGACCTCGGCTTTGTGTATGTTTTAAATCGGCCTGGTTTTACTGCAACCTGAGAAGGTGTTGCTTCACTTCAAGGGTAACTGACGTGAGGTTAGCACGTGTTCTGGGAACTCCACCTGACATTTGGGGTCACGGAAAGCTTACCGCCAAACCGTGAGGAGATTACATTCTCTGACATTCTCATCAAGCCCGCTGTCCCGGTACAGCCACCTATGTCGGAAGCAAAATCCTGTGGATTGCTATTTATTTGGTGAGCAACCCACCTAGCCCATGGGAGAGTCCTCTCAGCTCCCGGCCTGGATCCTGATTGTAACGGCCCATCATTTAAGCCAAAACAAGGCCAGCACAGGTTCCCTTTTACAAAGCCTTGTCCTGTACAAATCAGGCACCTCATGAATCAGGGGAATGGCCCAGGGTCCCCGAGACAGCAGTCCGTTGAAGGAGCCTCAGCCGTAAAGGCCACTGCCCACGATGGGTCTGCCCACAGCTGGACAACTCATCAATAAGAAAGAAGTGACTGTGGCCCTTTGGACTAGGAGACATGAAAAGATGATTCTAGCACCCTGAAAGTCCCCAAAGTCACCTCATTGCCCAGCCAGAGAGCTGGCAGTGGGGGGAGAAGTGAGGGGAAGAGTGGGGGGAGGAGTGGTGGGAGCACTGCCGACATTCTCAGCTGGGTAATTCTTTACGGGACCATCCTGTGCATAGTCTCATTTTGTTTGTGTTTTATTTATTTATTTATTTATTTAGTCTCATTTTGACTAGCTTTGTCCCACAGGATACAGAGCCCATCCCCCACTGCCACGCCGCCAAACTGTCCCCAGATGCTGACAAATGCAGGGGAGAGATTCACAGCTGGAATAGTTAGAAGGCAAGTTTCGCATCCCCCAAAGGTTCCGCTGCTCCTGTCTGGGGAGAGCCGGGCCACTCTGGAGCTTTCCCGCAGGGACAGAAGAGGGATAGGCAAAGCACATCAGCAAATTCTAGAGAGATGAGATCTAGGGTTTGTTCTCCAACATGGTCCCCTGGCCAGGACGAGCAGATCTATCAGGATTACGCCATCTGAGAAGCCAGAGGGTAAGAGGACACACATTTAGGAGGAATTCAAGTTAGAGGAGCACAGCAATCCCACAGAAACAGAAGACGGCGTTCCTGTCCGTCTACAATCAGCTGCAACCCCTGGAAACTGCCAGGGTTCTATCAATGACAAAGTAAAAGCTAATCTCAACTAAATAACTACTGTGTCCCAGGCACTCTGCCAAACACTGTAGGTATCCTACAAACCCAAGGAAGTCCCCAAGGTCACCACTGTACAGAAAAGGAAACTAAGGCTGTAATTAAGTCAGCTTTGCTTGGGACCCAAGGTTTATCCTGTGAATCTGTGGTTCCCCCCACATACAAAGTCGGCTTCAGAAGCCACTCCGTCACGGTGCCAGGACCCACTAAGGCAGGAGGAAGATGGCAGAAGGCTCTGGTCTTAGCTGAATGGCCAAGGTCTGAGTGCTGCCAGTGAGCCAGTCCCATGCCCAAGTGGGTGCTGGGGACCTTCCAGCCACAGGAGCAAGAATGAGGGCCGCCAGCTGGAACAGCGCTTGAGAACACATTAGCAGAGTCTCACTTCTCAGGAGAGCGTGGCTCTGCCACATGGAGCAGCCTCCTTTGGCAGCAGGCGGCACTTGCCGGAATCTCAGTCACTGAAACAGGCCTGCTGTTTGCCAACAGCAACCAGGAAGGCGGCAGCTGTCCTGCTGAGTCCCTCCGTGCCCAGGCCTCCAGTCAGGCTTTGAAGACTGAGCACCCTGACCCACAGAGCCAAGGAGCTTCCGCTAGATCCGCTATGCACCTGCAAACGTCCTAATGTCCTTGGGAAGGGCCTGCGGCTCTGACCAGGTGAAATGTCAGACCTTAGGAGGCCCGAGTGACTACAGGCAGGGCCAATCAGGAAGCGAGCATGTGGCCTCTAGTGGGTCTGCTATATGGCAGTGTGGCCTGCTGGTTACCAAGCCCTTCAGGAGTCCCTGCTCAGGCTGCCTCTTAGCCCAGGGAGGAAGCGGGGTCTCCAGGTTGTGATGCGGCGATCGTACAACGTGTGGCTAGCCGATAGGGTAGCACCGTGTGGCTAGCCGATAGGGTAGCACTGTGTGGCTAGCCGATAGGGTAGTACCGTGTGGCTAGCCGACTCAGAGCAGGGCTTAGCTGCACGTCTAAATGCACAACCCACGAATTCTAGTGAAAGTCCTGAAACCCATCTAACTCCAAAGTGTAGCCATCCCCCACAGGGAGAATCTTATTTCTCTTTGGACTCCTCTGGTAGGAGTCAGGGCTATCATGACAGTCCATCTGTGACTTAAGGACTTCTCAGAAGCACTGCAGTCAGTAACACCAGGCTGCCCTCTCCCATCTGTTGGGAAGGAGGAGGTTGCTCAAGAACGAGAAGGGCAGATGTGGGGGCAGGAATCCATCTGGCTCATAACCTTTGCTGAGCAACAAGCGGCTAAGATCAACTGCCCAGACCCTAGGGACGAGGCAGGGAGCTCAAAGTCAGGCTTTGAGTCCAACCCAAGAAGCAGGTAAGCTCAGAGATGGGGCCTCACGGAGCTGAGAACACCCCATATCTCTCTGGGTGTCTGTCCTTCTGCACACCTCGGTTGGTCCCTGTCTAGAGTCTCTAGCGAGGGCTCATCTGTCCACTTCCCCCCAGGGACATAAGTGGCGATGGGAAGGATCTCTGAATCCAGCAGCAGCCGAGCCCAGTTCTCCTAGACCGCCTGCTGGGCAGTTGGCGGACCCCTCCTGGGCCCCCACAGGGTAGGACTCGTTCCCATACTTCAAGTTTCCAGCTTCAAGTTCTTCTCACCCACCACTGCCCCTGAGTGGGCCCCTCTGGTGTTCTGGGGGAAAATTTCTTATTTACTGAACACACTGGTGAGAAAAAAAGGGAGTTTAAATATAAGCTCGGGTAAGAACAATAAAGCCCCCTTCAGCCCTTGCCATTAAAAGCGATTTGAAATAGGAGAGTCAGATTTTCCAGGTGAGAATTACAGGGTATGTGGATTAAGAAGACAAGCAAGTCTCCTTTATTTTCCTTCTATAAGGACTAAATTGATATTTACTAGTACAAGCCAAGAGTGAAAGGGAGGCAGTGGCTCTCCTAAGAGCCATTCAAACATCCACACCAGGAAGATTTGTCAGCCAAAATTGGCAGGGAGACAGTGGCATGTGAGAGGCAAGTTCCGTATTGTATCACACCACATGAGTGCACACCATTGTTAGAGGCCAGTTTCTTGCCAGAGGGTCGATTCTGTCAGGGCTGGAGAGCCCAGAGTCAAAGTCTCTTGTCTTGGTTTCTCTGAGGTCACGTGTTGTGGGATATTTGTACACTGTGTGAAGATATATTCTATGATTGATCTAATTGGGAGCTGAATGGCCAACAGCTAGGCAGGAGGTAGAGGCAGGACTTCCAGGCAGAGAGAGGAAGTAAGCGATGATAATCAAGGCCCAGGGGAGAAGCCAGGAGAGAGGGAAAGGAAACAGGAGGTACAAGATGGAAGAGAGGTAACGCCACGCGATAGAACGTGGATTAATAGAAATGGATTAATTTAAGCTATAAGAGCTAGTTAGGGACAAGACTAAGCTATAGGCCAAGCTTTCATAATTAATAAGTCTCCATGTCGTTATTTGAGGGCTGGCAGTCCCGACAAGAAAGCACACTACAGTCATGAGCCCTTTTACAAACTCAGAACTGGACCAGCAGTAGCTAAAGATTTCCTAGCAAGAAACAATCACATTACTCTTACTTGTAATCCTAGAATTTGGAAGGTGAAATTGACAGATTGAGGGGGCTCCCTGGCTCGTCAGCCTAAGCTACTTGGTGAGCTCCAGGTCTGTTCTCTGAGAGGAGAAAGACAACCAAGACTGTCCCCTGGCCTCCACATGGAGAGAGGCAGGAGACCTCTTGAAGTTGCTTCCTGGCTGCCCTGAGCCTGTGGAAGAGTTCATGATCTTCTCAGAGAAAGCAAGTCAGAGGGCATGCTTGACTCTGGGCCTCTCCAGCCTGGCAGAATCTTGTTACAGAAAGCAACAAGCAGTCATTCTCAGCCAAGAGATCCTCCAGCCCGAATGCCAGGAAGAGAAAACACGGTGAAGTGGCCTCAAGTCCTAAGATGAGCTCTTGATTGTAAACCCAATAATAAGACTCTCGAATTTGAACTTCCATACCAGTAATGAGAGCTACTCCACCCTAAACCCAGATAGGGGCAGTGTGGCTCACGGTCCCAGTAAACCGACCAACCAGTACAAACCATAGAAGTTATTGGTAAAGCCCCGAACTTCAAGGATGTCTTTGCACACAGAGTGGATCAGTGAAGCCAGTAAAGACAGGTGAAAATATAGGGTTAGATCCTAGGAAAGCCAGGAAGACCAGAGACCTGCAGGTGGGGGCTACTTAGGTCTCTGTGGGCCTCTCCTCTTTCCCTAAATTCTGTGGATTCACACACTACTTGAAAAAAAAAAACTTGAGACTTCTGATATTCAAAAGATACCATAAAATTGGCACATCTTGTGCCACCATGCTATGGGTTTGTTGGGATGCCAAAGACTGAAGCCTAGAGTCCCCAGTGGCGATCACGGGAGCCTGCAGGAGACCTACCTACTCAGCCCGCACTTCCTACAAAGAAATGGTGCCAAGGGTCCTTTAGAGCCTCAAGGGCCTGAGTTGCCAGTGCTAGAAGGTGCACTTCCTGAGCCTCCAGGTAAAAACTCAAGTCAGGATCTGGGTTCCTTCCAAGTATGTGCTTGGCACAGGGAGTTGGGGGGAGCAGATACTAGTGAAATTTCGGGGGAAGTGGAGGAGGGGACCCAGCCCTGTGTGCTGATTTGGATTCTACTGCAAAGTTGCTGCCGGGGAGGAGACAGGTAGTCAGGGAAGATTGACAGTTTGGGGATTAGTGTGATGACAATTAACCAAGTTCTGCTCCGCTTCTCTTTATAAAGAAAACTTCCCCTTCGCCGTGCTCTTAGCATGCCATGTTAGAAGAGAGATGTCTCCATGGCAACCGCATACACATTTAGTGATGTGTCACTGGATTTGTGTATGCACAGAGGCACATTAGGGGACTTTTTTTTAATGTGGCAAGAGAAATAGATTTCATAATTGAATGCTGCCCTCAAGTAGGGTTTACCATTTGCCCCAAGTCAGGGATGCTAGATATGCCTCAACAGACTCCGCGCAGGACTCAAAAATCTTGGGCAGAGTTCAGAGCAGGGCTCATCTCTCTGGGAGGCCTGCTGGCCACAAAGGGGAAGGACAGATGGGGGCACAGCCAGGGGTCAAGATGGCTTCAGCAGACCAGGGAAAGCAGATTCACCTCCCATCTGACCAGAGCCTGGGGAGAGAGAGAGTTGGCAGCTCCAGCACCAGACATGGCCTGGCTCCTGATTCCTCATGAGCCCAAGACCTTCCTCTGTTCTGACAGAGAGAGCGCAGGCAGAGATGACCACAGGTCTCAGGCCTGTGAGGCACCTCAGGGAACAAGCATAACAGAAAGAATTGCAGGAGCCAGGAAGCCCAGGTCCGTGCCCTGGTTCTGTCTCCCTTGTGGTGACACTGTGACCAACCCCATGTTCTTCCTAAGGCTCCCTTTGTACAACGGGGACACACTTCCTGACAGCCACATGAAGCTGAGGCAGAGAACAGAGGATCGTCTGAAAATCCACACATGGCTGAATTCCAACCCTGTTTCTAGGATGGTGTTGCCCGGGTTCATGGGCCCCAAAGGAGGTCTCCATCAGGTGCCCCCTGGTGTCTCGGGCCTGGGAACACCAACAGACTCCCAAGCTAGCACTGCTGTACTGAACCAGGGCTACTGCATGGCCTGATGATCCCAGGTCTCCCTAGGAGCTGCTGGTCAACTGGAAGCTAAGAAGACAGCCCCACGCAGCACCTTCCTCGGCCTCACAGGTCCTGGTCTCAGACTTCCGGGTCCTTCCCTTGTCCTGATTTGTGTAGGTGCCTGCCAGCTCCTCCTAGCCTCTTCAATCTTTACTTTCTCCTCACTCAAACTAGACCTTGGTTTTTACTGTCCCAAAGGAGTCACCAAACAAATCAAAAAAGGGGATGTGATGGGGAAGCTCTGTTAACCAGTCACACCCAGTTAAGGCGTGGCTACCTGGACCAGAGCAAGAAAAACTGAGAGGGATCAGGTGTGTGCTCTCTCTGCGGACACAGAGGAAGTCGGACTCCCCATTCATGTGGTGTGAGTTTCCCAGTTTCCCATTAGATCCATTAAAAATATAATTGTTATCCTTAAGCTGGCCTGGTTATTTCCCATATCAAGCTAATTCACTACAGGGATGGCGTGGGGAGATGACTTAGTGGGTAAAAGTGCTTGCTATACAAGCACAAAGAACTGAGTTTGAACCCCTAAACGCTATAGAAAAGCCGGACACACGGCACCAAGGTCTGTAACCCCAGCACTCCCACCAGAGAATAGCAGGCAGAGACAGGACAATCTCCGGAAACTTGAGGATCATGCAGAAACTTCAGGCATAGATAGCCTAAAAAAACAATAAGAAAACCCTGTCTTTAAAAGTTAGAAGACGAAGACAGACATCTAAGTTTGTCCTCTGACTCACACGCAAGAATCCACACACACACACGTGTGCAGATGCACCCCTACACGGGCAAGCGCATATGCACATGCAGATATACACACGCGAGGCACTCACTCAGCAGCCTGCAGTTCCCTGGTGCTATCCAGATACATGTGCAGCTTCAACTAAAGCAAGTCTGGAGTCTACAAAGCCCGGGACCACAAGGAGGACATGGTGGTTCCAAGCGGCCCGAGACTGTGTGGTAGGCATTGACTGAGTGTTTGGGACCGGATCTAGCAGCTATGGAAATAACAAGGGATAGAGTCAAAAGCCATGGGCTTTTCAACTTGGCTGGTGAAACGGCTCCAGGATCCTCTACAGCGCGGACTCTAAGAGGACGCCTTTCTGAGGGACCTGAGCAAGCCAGCACCAGCAGAGGGGAACACATGGCCATCGGAGAGTCACTTCTCATTTTGCGGTAATAAACTGGAATTGACTAACGCTGGCCTGGTCTCACCCTGCACCCAGGGGAACCAGCAGGGTTAGTGCTAGCATTCAGATTTCAAGATGTCCAAACCGCTAAAGACAGAATCTGGGCAAGACAGAAAAAGCAAACTTCCTGAACGTCGTACCCAGACGGGTATGTGGCAGCAGAGGTGTGGCGTTTCCCAGCCATCCCCCAACCCAGGAACCTATCTTCACACCTAGGTCAGACTCAGGAAGCCAGGCGACCTGTACGGCAGTGGGGAGCCTGTGACAGTGAACTGCCTAAGGAAGGAGACCTCCTTTGCGTGATGCATCCAGGAAGCAAGCCTCTTCAGTGATGGAGCACTGGGTCTAAGAGCACACACCATGTGAGTGGGGAGCTCTGGGCACTGACGGGGAAGAGTGGGAAAGAATCTCCTTGGCTACCGCCAGCTTGTAAGATTCGCCTTTGCTCTTTTACGGTCTCTTCTCCTGGACCAAAATGAAGATGAAGCTACACACTCCCACTACACATGGCTTCCTCCCTTCTCCTGTGCGTCACCAGGTCAGAGATATGTACGCCCCATTTCCAAAAAAGGGGGAGGCCTGGCTCTGCACTTTCAGTCACAGAGAGCAAGCATGGTGACACAGACCTGGAATCTCAACACATGGAAGAGAAGGCAGGTGGCTCATGAATCCTAGGCCAACATAGTTACATAGCAAGACCCTATCTCAGATAGATTGATAGATGATGATGATGATGATGATGATGATAGATAGATAGATAGACAGACAGACAGACAGACAGACAGACACACATGACCAAGTGTGGTGATGGTTGCTTGGAACCCCAGCACTTGCAAGGAGGATCAGGAGTTCAAGGCCAGCCTTGTCTATATAGCTAGTTCAAAGTCAGGTTGGGTTGGAGGAGACCTTGTCTCAAGAAAACCAAATCAAACAAAGAAACAAGGAGCAGCCTGTGGTGGTTGGCTCAGTGGCAGCCCAACAGAACGGTCACATGGCTGTGCTCAGTGGGAGGCTGCAAAACGGAGAACTCAGGCACCCAGCTCTTCCAAGCTCTTCTCAGCTGACATCATGCCAGCAAATGGTTTCAGTCCTTGAGAGCGAGGAAGGAAGAATGGATTCGATGATAACAGAAGACTGTAGCACGAATTCTAATTGCTCTTAATAAAAACCCGGAGTCAGATATTAGGGGGTGAAAGCTGAGAGATCACTGAAGCAGTGCAGCCAGCAACTAGAGAGACCTTTTACCTCTACCAAAGGGGCGATCCTGTCCTCAGACTGCATCCTCTGACTGCCCTGAGCTACTGCCTCCTCCCACCTTATATTCCTCTCTGCTCAGCCACATCATTCCTGTCTCCACCTCCCTAGTGCTGGGATTAAAGGCATGGGATCCCAAACGCTGGAAACACCTTCATGTGAGCTCTGTTTCTCTTTTAGACAAATTCAATCTTGTGTAGCACAGGGTGGTTGTGAAGTCACAGAGATCCTTCTGCTTCTGCCTTCTGAGTCCTGGGATTTAAGGTGTGTGCCACCACTCCCTGGCCTCTAGTGGCTTAGCTCTTCACTCTGATCTTCGGGCAAACTTTATTTGTTAAAATGCAAACAAAATATCACTAGAGGACTATCTTCAGTTAGCCAGGAGAGAGGTGAGATGGAGGGACCAAGGAAAACCAAGGCTGAACTGAAGAAAACCCATGGCTCCACTCTCTTTTAAGATTTTTAAACTTTTATTTATGAGAGTGTCTGCATGTGTGTGTGTGTGTGTGTGTTGTATGTGTGTGTGCCGTGTGTGTGCCATATGTATGCGTGTCATGTGTGTGTATGCCGTATGTGTGTGCCATATGTGTGAGTGACATATGTGTGTGCCGTATGTGTGTATCATATGTGTGAGTGCCATATATGTGTACCATATGTGTGTCCCGTATGTGTGTGTGCCATATGTGTGCAGATAACTGTGGAGGTCAGGAGAAGGCCTTAAATCTCCTGAGCTGGAGTGACATGTTTGAGCCCCACAACATGGGTACTGGAAACGGAATGAGCAGCCAGGGATCTCACCTTCTAAGCCATTTCTCCAGCCACTGACTCTTCTTCTAAATCTTGGTGCTCCCAAAAGCGTGGGCCCCTGCCTTTCTGTTCAGGCACTCCTCCAAGGTCTTTGCCGGAAGGCCTTTAACCCCTGACAATGACTCCAGCAACCAGACTCCTGCCTCCAGCCACCCCGCAGAAATGGCTGCTTCCGTTTCACAAGCCTCTCGCATTTAGTGTGTCTAGAACTAGCCTCATGGCTCTTCAGCAGGCAGACACCTTGGTCATACCAAATATCACCCCACAGTCACACCTACCAACCTCTCCACAATCTGCCAACCCCAGCCTCAACTCTTCCAGCGCCACTCATACTGCCTCAAATGTCACTCTCTCCCTCAGCCCTCAGCTTGCCCGTCCTCTGCATAAGCACACAGGGAACCTCCACGGGGCCACCCCTGTACGCCTGCGGCTGCACACAGTCTGCAGGTTCCACGCGGTGGAGGTGAAAGCATACCTTTCCGGCTTCACGCCTGGGGCTGAATGAGGTCAGTCCCCAGGAAAAGTTGAAGCAGAAGGGAAGGAATGGAAGGCAGCTAACATTCCTTTCACCTTCAGCTCAAGCACATCCATCCAGAAAAGGTCTGGGGCTGACCTGCTTGGCAACACAGAACAGCTCTGCAAATCCCAGCAGCCACAGCAGGGCAGTTTTTAGGGTAACTGTGATAGAGGGGGAAAAGCACAAACAGCGGCATTTCAAAGGACTGCAACCCCGAGACAGAATGAAGGGGTGAGGGGAGAGCAGCCTGAGCCTAGAGGGCCCCCAGTCCCTCTCCCACATAAGGAATGGCACCCACCTGGGAGAACTGGCGGCGACGGACCCAGGCAGAAAAGCTTCGGCATCTAATTAAACATTTCAGACTCCACTGCACATGAGCAAGGAGCCTGCGTCCCCCATGGAACCCTGGCAAATGAGTCGTTTCCAATCTATCTATCACTATAGCATCTGGGTACCTCGGGAAGATGAAAATAAGACCAACACATAAATGAAAACCAATATACAAACAATCGTCTCCCACATAGGCCTCCAGGAAACCACAGGCACGGCCATCTGCCAAGACGCCCATCACCGCTTCCTGCAGCCAGCAGCCCCTGAGTAAGCAGGGCTTAATGCGAGCTTTAACAACAGAGACTTCTCCTCTGAAGCCTGACTCTCCACTGCTGCTTCTTAGCTGAATGTCCACCCCTCCAAGCTGGAAGGAAATCAGGGAGGGACAAATGAGATGTGTTTTTATATGCAGCATCCGCCAAGGAATTTGCTAGAAATAAATAGTAGGGACAGAATGAAGAAAGATTGCAAGTTGGCTGGAGGTTGAGAATTCACAGATTTCTTACACAGACATGGAGATCTGTAAGCTGCCATCCTGATGCCCTGGAGAGAATGCTTCCAGGAAGCAATAGTACATTCTCTGTTTGAAATTATTTCTCACCAAGTTTATTTGAAAAGAAGTAGATGGAGTCCTTCGTGCCGTGACAACTCGTGGGAGTTGGGGTCTCTCCTGACTCCATTTGGGCCCCTGGGATCGAACTCAGGTTGTCAGGTATAGCAGCAAACACCACTCCCCAGCCCAGTGGTAGAATATTCTCAATCAGTCCCTGGTGGCTTACACCACAGGTAGCCTCAACAGCCTGGGTCACACACAGCATGGCAAAAATGAGGTAACAGCAGGACCAGAGGTGGCTTCCCCTCTTAAGTGTCCCTTTCTCCTGCATTCTACTAGTTACTGAATTTTATAGCTAGCAAGCTGCCCTGCCGACCACAGGCTATCCAGAAGCCAAGACGCAGTGTGCAAAGACCGTTATTGCCAGTCAGAAAGCATCAGAGGCCACAGCAGGAAGGCAGGCAATGGCCCCGCTGTGAGCACTACTCCTGGACAAGCAAATATTTTCCTCTCGGCGGTTTATCCTGTCCGCTCCCCCACACACAAAGATTTAGGTGGGACAGGCAAATATTTAGACAGCTAAGCAATGCTGCTCTGCCTCTGGGCATCTGTTTGTGCGAGGAAGTGACCTGCGCCTGTGATAATATTATTCTATAAAGCTCTGTGAAGCCAGGGGATCGCCTTTGCCCTTCCTTTAAGCCCGCTGTGCAAACGAGACTCCATGAAGCGTCTGTATTTTCAGCCTTTTTCTTAAAGTTTTAATGAATCCGAGAGATCAAGGGAACAGCATGTACTCTCGGCTCAGGAAAATTTGGCTTTAACCGAGTCTTTGCCCCAGCTTTTCCCTCATCCAATCCCGGTGCGAGTTTTACATATTAGACAATTTCCAGCAACTCCCTTAAATAAGGAAAGGAGAACTCTACTTCAAAAGGAGAGAGAGCCTGGACTGCAAACAACCCCAGAACAGGGATGCCTGGTGTACCTCAGACCCACCTAAGAAGTGTCTAGAGGTCCAGAGGCTCATGCTACACCCAGACCAATTAAGTCTGCCTCTCTGATTTCATAAAAGGAAGTCGCAGTAGCATTTATTAAAAGCCTACATGAGATTCTAGAAGGCAAGAAAAGCCAGAAGCCGCAGACGACTAATTCTTTTGAATACCTAAGAATATGACATTTGTACCAGGTCCCATCCCAAAGCGGAAACGAGCACCTGTGGCTTTCGGATGATGTCATGAGAATGTCAACCTCGAAGCCAGAAGACAATGTCTGAATCCACAGAACACAACGAAAACCTATTGGCCTGTGGCCTGCTGGTCACTTTCCTCTTGGGGTTCTGTCAAGGGTGAGCCAGGATTATAGTCCTTGCTCTAAATATCACAGTCTGTTGGATGGATCAGCTCAACCCTAATGGGATGCCTGGGCTCTACTACGAACACACAGACAGGGGATATATGACATGATTGTTCTAGGATTAGCATCATTCAGTCTGCAGACCACCGAAAGACTATTTTTATTCCTAATTTAATTAAATTTTTAATTATTTTTGTTGTTGCTGTTGTTTTGTTTTTAGAAACAGGGTTTCTCTGTGTAGCCCTGGCTGTCCTGGAACTCACTCTGTAGACCAGGCTGACCTTGTACTCAAAGATCCACCTGCTTCTGCCTCCCAAGTGCTAGGATCAAAGGCATGCGCCACCACGGCTCAGTTTAGTTTTATTTTTATGTGTATTGGTGTTTTGCCTGCATGTATAAGTACCACATACGTGAAATGCTCTCAGAGGCCAGAAGAGGGTGTCAGATCCCCTGGAATTGAAGTTACAGACTGTTGTGAGTTGCCATGTGGGTACTGGGAATTCAACCCAGGTCCCCTGGAAGAGTAGTCAGTGCTCTTAACAGCTCCACCCACGCCCTGAGGATTCCTACATGTATGTGTGGCACTAAGTCAAAGGTCTCTTCTTAAAATTTATTATTTAAAATTTATTATTATTGTATAATAAATTTAAAATGTATTATTATCATATCTCTGCATATGTGTGTGTGCACGCACATGTTCACAAGCACAAAGGTGCACACGTGGAAGTCAGAAGACAACCCTTAGGAGTCAGCCTCCCTCCTGCAGTGGGATCGGGCTTCTGTAGAGAGAGGAACAGCTTTTACCCACTTAGCCAACTCACCAGCTCTCAGCATCCTTCTTTGTCTTGCATTCATGTAGACCACAAGTTCTCAGAAGAGGATGGTACAAATGGTGCCCAACATGTGGACAACCACATCCACACAAAGTCTGAGGAGCTTGGGAAATAATTATAGACAGAAAAGAATAGAGTGAATCATGGCTTATTGATAGCAGCATTTTCTCAGTCGGGCTCTGTTTGCTAGAGGCAAATGTGTCTCATTGAAGAGAGGCTTCCTGACTCAGCTTTAGCTGCAAAACCTTGCAGCTCTTTAAGCGGTCTGGCCACGAAACACTTAAACGGTGTTGATAAAAGCTGACTGCATGCTTTTTGGTTTTCAGTGATAGCAGGACAAAAGCTATGCCATTTTAAAATGCCGGTTGTCTAAGCTGTCCTGCCAGTGAAAACCTGACTCTTTGAGGCAGGAGGTTCGGCTACAGAGAGCATATTTGAGTGTTATTTGTGGACACACTGTTGCAGCTTGCTTGCTGGCAAGGACCTTGAAACACCATAGAGTTGTGGCAATAAACATGGCTCTGGCTGGTACCTCCACCATGAGCCTAGAATTTCAGAAAGCTAAGGAATGGGCTGGATCCAGCCATCAAAAGCCATGGCTTTAATCCTACCCATATTGCTTAGCAAATTAAAGACTCGTGTAGTCAGAAAAAGAGAGAGATCCAGTAAAGAGAGATTCAAAGACTAAGAAAACCTCTAAATGGTTTACAGTGTGTTAAAAATATATGCAGGCTAAAGGTTAAAATCCTTTAAAAAGAAAGAAAGAGAGTAGTTGGGTGTGTTGGTACACACCTTTAATCCCAACACTTGGTAGACAGAGGCAGGCAGATCTCTGTGAGTTCAAGGCATGGTGGAACATGCCTTTAATCCCAACACTTGGGAGGCAGAGGCAGAGAGACCTCTGTGAGTTTAAGGTGTGGTGGTGCACACCTTTAATCCCAGCACTTGGGAGGCAGAGGCAGGTGGATCTCTGTGAGTTCAAAGACAGCCTGGTCTACAGAGTGAATTCAAGGACATCCAAAGATACACAGAGAACCTGTCTCAAAAAGCCAAAAATTAAAAGTAAAAATAAAGAAATGGAGGTTAAAATAAAGCCATGTAAAGATGAAAATTACACAGAGAATCTTAATACTGTATGTTATTATGCTCTCTTTGAATTGTTTGAATGCTGAGGAAGGAGCAACAGCTGCTAAAAGATACTTGCTTATAAATGCTGCTGAATTAATCCAAGATAGGTATTTTGAAAATACCTTGACTTCAAAATTGAAGTCAAATGTATGTTACTTTGGAAAAGAGATTTTGCTTTTGTTTCCTCAGGAAATGAGAGGCTGTGGATTCATTCTGGGTTAAGAAAAATCAGGTTTGTTATCAAGGAAGACCACCTGAGAAATCTCTGGTAGGAACAGATGGCCTGGATGTCTGAGTTCTACATCCAGAACAGATTCAAGACTGCTGTCTGAGATGATCAAAACTCACAGGATACTCCAGTCAGGACTAGATTATAATTCTAAATTTTCTTTAGGTCCCCATAAGATTATCAGCGCCCCCAACCAGCAGGGAGTAACCTGGAAAACTATGCCCACATTCCCCAAAAATGGACTATGGATGTTCTTATTTTCTTAAAAAAAATGGGGGAGGGGGGGAAATGGTGCAATTCTGTATTCTGTCAATTATGTTTTAAATAAACGCTGATTGGCTAGTAGCTAGGCAGGAAGTATAGGCAGGACAACCAGACAGGAAGTAGAGATGGGCCAATGAGAACAGGAGTATTCTGGGAAGAGGAAGCTCTTTCTGCAGTCCTGTCCAGACACCAAAGAAGCAGGATGTGACCTGCCCCGCTGAAAAAGATACCAAGCCATGTGGTTAACATAGATAAGAATAGTGGGTTAATATAAGTAATAAATGCTAATACAAAGCCTGAGCTAATGGGCCAATCAGTTTATGATTAATGTAGACTTCTGTGTATTTTCTTTGGGATTTACCGGCTGTGGGAACTGGGAAGGACAGAAACCCCAACAAGCAGGCCCTCATGTTACACCTCCTGTTCCTTCCCCTGACACCAAGCCTAAAAGCACTTTCCATTGAGCACAGGAACCCCACAATGTAAGACATAGGAAACCTACAATGTACACCTCTGTCCATTCTGCTTGGGTGGATACCACTCTGGTAGCCTACTAGAAGAATAACAAAACATGACTATGGGGAGGTTCCTACACAGTGCCACCCAGAGAGCACTGTGTGCCCCACCCATTCCCAACTGCAGTCTGGGATCCCAGAGAGCACTGGGTGCCTCACCCACTCCCAACTACAGTCTGGGAGTCCAGAGAGCACTGGGTGCCCCACCCACTCCCAACTACAGTCTAGGAGCCCAAAGAGCACTGCATGCCCCACCCATTCCCAACTGCAGTCTAGGAGCCCAGAGAGCACTGCGTGCCCCCACCCACTCCCAACTGCAGTCTAGGAACCCAGGGAGCACTGCGTGCCCCCACCCACTCCCAACTACAGTCTGGGAGCCCAGAGAGCACTGGGTCCCCACCCATTCCCAACTGCAGTCTTGCCAATGCTGCAAGCTGCTGGAGTCTCCAGGCTGAGATGCTGTTTTCCTGCCAAAACAGGAACGTGTCTCTTTTATAAAGGGTTTCCTTGCACAGTGAAGTAGCAAAATCGATTATGTTTTACTTGCTGTTTTTAAAAAGGTGTACTTCTGAAAGGAAGGAATGGAAGCCTTCATTTCTCACTGATTCTTATCATTAAAACCCAAGGCCACTCCAAAGGTCTCTAAGGCAAGGGACACACATAGGGGATGGCTCTTGGAGAGCCAGAGGGATAGAGGATTGTGATTTAGGTCAAGAGCACACACACACACAGGAAAACATAACAAAGGCTGGAATGCCTTCCTGGAAAGTAGCACTTACCAGCAAGGTCCAGGTTTTGCTTTCAAAAAGCCCATACCAGGAGTGTGGCAGAGGAAAGAGATCCTCAACAAGAGATTTGGGGCTCAGACACAACACCTTCCCCTCCCCAAAAGAGACAAATAAAATTAAAGGCAGGTTGGGCAGGATATACAGTGCTGGCTACATTTGTATCAACTTGATACAAGCTAGAGTCACCATTGTGAAACTGTTTCCATAATACTGTTCTGAAAGCAAGTGGTTAATGATGTGGAAGGGCCCAGTGAATTGTGGGTAGTGCTACCCTTGCACAGGCGTATATAAGGAAGGCTGCTCAGCCAGCCATGAGGAGCAAGCCAATAAGCCGCACCCCTCCATGGTCTGTCTGCTTCAGTTCCTGCCTCCAGGTTCCTGCCCTGACTTCCCTCAGTGGTGGAGTGTGACCTGAGAGTTGTGAGCTATAATGAACACTTTCCACCCCTTTAGTCAGTGTTTTGTTGTAGCAGTAGAAACCCTAAGATGGATTATATCTACTTCAGCTGGAACTTTTGAGAACACACCATGGAAATCCCTCAGTAACTCAGCAACTGAGCTTATATGAACTTTCCTTCCTTCCTTCCTTCCTTCCTTCCTTCCTTCCTTCCTTCCTTCCTTCCTTCCCTCTCTTCTCCCTCTCTTCCTCTCTTTCTTTTTTAATGTGGAGTTTTATAAACCAAGTCTCAGAGGTCGTCATTATGCTTAGGGTAAGGAGCCCAAGAAAGTACTTGACTGTTTATGAGACCCTGAGAGGCAATCACAGTAATGTCGGCGGGAACACCATGAACCACTAACACATCTATCTCTAAACACAAAGAAGAAATGAATAAAAATGCACAAATAATTTAAGATGTGATCAGTCAGAAGCCAGGAGCCCTTCCCAGAACCCCATCGCTGTTCAGTCATAGTTTCAACAGAAAAGTCATATCATACACACACACACACACAAAAAAATCAATCAATCAATCAGTGAGGTGCTTTAAATACCACACTGTGATACGAACTGTCCTTGATTCAGGAGTCATCAGAGGTCTGCCTTCTGGCGCTTATCTATCAGGGTAACTAGCAAGACTAAATGGTTCCCTAGCCAACCCCAGGTTAGAAAATGACAAACCTGGGAAGTAGGGAATAGCATCAGAAGACAGGAAGGAATGCTAGCATGAAGGGGGAGGGGAACCAAAAGCAGGTGAAGCTAGAATCTCAAGGAAAGCAGCAGCCACGATGTTTAATAGAGAACCACAAATGGCTGGACAGAGAAGCTGGAGGACATTAGGTGACCCATAACCAGGAGATTCAGAGCCAGGGTAGGTGAGGACAAGAAGGCATGCTGTGAAATAATCCTTTTGTACACTGTGAAGATTTGTCGCTGTCATTGGTTTAATAAATAAGCTGACTGGCCAGTAGCTGAGCAGGAGAAAGTTAGATGGGAAAGCCAAACTGAGAATGCTGGGAAGGAAAAGGGTAGAATTAGGAGTCACCAGCCAGATGCAGAGGGAACCAGAAATGAACGTGCCGTGCTAATAAAAGTGCCACCATGTGGCAGAGCATAAATAAGGAACCGAATTAACTTAAAATATAAGAGCTAGTTAGTAATAAGCCTGAGCTATTGGCTGAGCATTTATAAATAATATTAAGCCTCTGTGTGGTAATTTGGAAGCAGCTACCAGGATGGAGAGCAGGTGGTCAGGACAGAAAAACTCTAACTGCAAAGGTTAGAAGGAACAAACACAAACACTTTTTTTTAAAAAGAGCTATTATAAAGATACACTTTGCATTTAAAGGAAAATATACAATGAGCAAACACCTGGGAAACAAAAACCTTTACAAACAGAAATTAGAAAAGTAAAATTATTCCAAGTTTAAAAACCTACCTGTTAGATATAGGACAACAAGCTACACACAACAGAAGAAAAGCTCAATGAACTTGAAAACAGATTTAGCCAAATGACAAACAATGAAGTTGAGAGAGGCTGAAAACAGACCTCTAGGGCAGCGTCAGGCAATCTAAGTTATATGTCACTAGACTTCTAAAGAAAAAGTACACAAATTGGATGAAAAAAATGTATCTCAAGACATGTGAACTTTTTATTTTTCCAAGTTGGTAGAAAAATATCAAACGATGAAATAAGATGAACAGCCCCCCCCCCCCCAAGAAAGCCAGGCTTGAGCCCACCTTTAATCCCAGTGCTCAGGAGGCAGAGGGAGGCCAAGTTCTGTGCGTTCCAGGCCAACCTGGGCTGGTTAGCAAAGACCTTGACTTGAAAAATACAAATGAGGGTCTGGAAAACTGTCCAGCAGTTAGAAGCAGACTGCCCTCCCAGAAGCTTAAGTTTCAGTCCCAGCACCCACACATCCACTCCCAACCCCCTATAACTTCAGTTCCAGGGGACTGACACCCTCCTCAGGCCTCGGCAGGTGCAGGAACACATGTGGAGCAGAGACATACAATAAGACATCTATCCAGGCAAAAACACTCGTCCACATAGAAATAAATGTATTTTTAGAATGAATGAATGAGCAAAATTGCAAAATAAAATGAAATGAAAACGTTATTAGATCATCAAAAACTGGAAGATGCTGTCGTCGGCAAAGTTCAATACCTGAGACGCCACACGGTGGAAGGAGAGGGCTGACTACCACAAGCTGTTCTCTGACCTACATACATGTGGCATACATGCACATAAAATAAACAAAGGACAGTTGGTTCATCAAGAAGATACTGTGGTAAGAGACTGCTTGTTTGTTCCCAGCTGCCCAGATCCTAAATAGTTACACAGAAACTATAGTAATTACGACACTGCTTGGCCAATAGCTTAGGCTTCTAAATTAACTAACTCTTACATCTTAAACTGACCCATTCCTATTATTTTATATTTTACCACAAGGCTCCTGGTTTACCAGTAAGGTTCTGGGGCGTCTGTCTCCTTCGGCAGCCACATGGCACCTCCCTGACTCCGCCTTCTTTTCTCCTCTATCTCTGCTTGGAATTCCCGCTTTGCTCTATGCTGCACTGCCATAGGCCCAAAGCAGCTTCTTTATTAACCAATGATAATAAAATATATTCACAGCATACAGAGGGGAATCCCACATCAAGATACAATATTAAGTGTACATATATGTACCGGCTAGTTTTATGTCAATTTGGTACAAGCTGGAGTCATCAGAGGAAGGGGCCTCAACTAAGAAAATGCCTCCATAAGATCAGGCTATGGGCAAGCCTGCAGTTTTCTTAGTCATTGATTGGAGAGGACCCAACTTCTTCTGGGTGGGGCCATTTCTGAGCTAATGGTCCTGGGTTCTATAAGAAACCAGGCTGAGAGCTGGAGAGATGGCTCAGAGGTTAAGAGCATTGGCTGCTCTTCCAGAGGTCCTGTGTTCGATTCCCAGCAACCACATGATGGCTCACAACCATCTGTAATGAGATCTGGTGCCCTCTTCTAGCCTGCAGGCATGCATGCATACAGAACCCTGAATATATAATAAATAAAACAAAATAAAAGAAAGCAGGCTGAGCAAGCCTTGAGTACTAAACTGGAAAGCAGCCCCCTCCATGGCCTCTGTATTGCCTGTCTGAATTCATCTGACTTCCTTAGATATGGAAGTGTAAGCCAAATAAACTCTTTCCTCCCCAACTTGCTTTGGTCATAGCCTTTCATCACAGCAACAGTGACCCAACAAATAACTAAAATAAAACATGATGCAAAAATAGAAACAATTAGGCAGTGGTGGTGCACGCCTTTAATACCAGCATTTGAGAGGCAGAGGCAGGCAGATCTCGTGAGTTCAAGGCCAGCCTGGTCTACAGAGTGAGTTTCAGCAGAGACAGGGCTGCTACAGAGAAACCCTGTCTCAAGAAACCAAAAACCAAAACATCAACAAAAAAAAAAAACTGTCTTGCAATCATTTTAGCCGGGCGGTGGTGGTGCACGCCTTTAACCCCAGCACTCGGGAGGCAGAGGCAGGTGGATCTCTGTGAGTTCGAGGCCAGCCTGGTCTACAAGAGCTAGCTCCAGGACAGGAACCAAAAGCTACAGAGAAACCCTGTCTCAAAAAATCCAAAAAAAAAAAATAGAAACAATTTAAGTAGATATTAGAAAATATTAAACATTAGGGGCCAAACTATATCTCAGTGGGCAATGCACAAGTGTGAAAAGCTGAGTCTGGATCCCTGGCACCCATGTAGAAAGGAAAGCTGGGTGTAACACACACATACACACCTGTAACCCCAGATCTGAACTAGCCAACCTGATGAGTTCCAGGTTCAGTGATGCGAGAGGACTGGGCGTGTTGGTGCACACCTTTAATCCCAGCACTCAGGAGGCGGAGGCAGGCGGATCCCTGAGTCTACAGAGCAGCCTGGTCTACAGAGCAAGTTCCAGTTCATCCAGGGTTAGAGACTCCGCGGTGGGGGTCTCGGACTCTGACCTCCACACAAGCATGCACAGGTGAGGACACCTGTGTACACAACTCTATATACATGCATATACCACATGCACACAAAGAAAATATTAGACTCTGATTCTTAGAAAATATCAATAAAGTCAATGAACTGCCGGGCGGTGGTGGCTCACACCTATAATCCCAGCACTCGGGAGGCAGAGGCAGACAAATCTCTTTAAGTTTGAGTCCAGTCTGGTCTAGAGTGAGTTCCAGGACAGTCAAGGTTGTTACATACCCTGTCACAACCACCTGGAATGAGATCTGGCACTCTCTTCTGGTGTGCGGGCATACATGGAGGTAGAATGCTGTATACATAATAAATAAATAAATCTTTAAAAAAAAAAAGAAACCAAAAAAACAAAAAAGAACTCAACAGAAAGAGACTGTCAATTTCAGGAAAGAAAGAGCACAGAAGAATCCTCAAAACATTAGAAGAAACTGAGACTCCTGTGAAGAATTTGAGTCTATAAACAACTTGTATGTGCTAGACAAATTTCTGAAAAATCAGTAAAGCTGTCACAAGAAGAAGAAATTCCAAATCAAAGTCATAATTTTTAAGGCTTGTTTTAGTTGTGTGTGTGTGTGTGTGTGTGTGTGTGTGTGTGTATCTGTGCAGGTGAGTGCAAGTACCCAGGGTAACCAACAGGAGGCAGAGGAACCCCTGGAGCAGGAGTTACAGACTGTGATGAACCTCCTGACATGGTGCTGGGAACTGAACTTGGGTACACTCACTGGAAGAGCAGAACGTATTCTTAACCACTGGGTTATTTCTCCAGCCTTCCTGACGAAGTTATGCCAACCTAGACATTCCAGCAGCTTTACCGGCAAATTCTATCAAAACTGAAGATATGAACAACATTAAAATCCAAATTTTCCTGGGGGTAGGGCTACAGCTCATACTAAAATACTTGTCTAGCACAAGCAAGACCCTGGATTTGGTGTTCAGCACTGAAAGGGGGGAAAATATTAGATAAAAACAGTGTGTTTGGTGTTGCACTTGAAAACGCCTGTAATCTGTAATCCCTCCACTTGGGAGGTGGGGCCAGGAGGATCAGAAGTTCAAGGTCATCCTCAGCTTCCTCAATTAACTGTGAGTTCAACACCAACCTGGGTTACATGAGACCCATAAAAAAAAAGTGTACACACAACACACAGTTCTTTTTGGATGCAAAGAGGAGAGAACCCATCTATGAGGCTGTCACAATGTTGACACCAAGAAACAGATAAGAATTTTTTTACCATGAAACTATGAACACCTCAAAGTATGGGGGCATCAAGTGCACTGGCTTAAAACACCTTTTATATCACCCTGCTTCACCACAGTGACAGGATTCAAGAGGAAAGCAGTGTCACCATCTCCACAGATTCAGGAAGAATAGCTGACAGCATTCGGTCCCAAAGGCACCAGGACAGTGGCTCGGTCCATCCCCAGAAGCCAAGTATGCACAGCCAAGCACAGTGGGGCACACTTGAAACCCCACCTCCAGGGAAGCAGACTCCGGTGGGCCCCCCAGGCTCACTGCCCAGACAGCACAGCCTACTTGGCGAGTTCCAGGCCAGTGATAGACTATCTCAAAAGAACAGAGCACAGAACCTAAGCGATCACACCCAAGATTGACCTCTGGCCTCCACAGGCACACAGACGTGCACACAAACATAAAAAACCCTCTGAGCACACTAGGAATACTGTGGGAATTTCTTTGGCCTGATAAAACAGAAACCTATGTCTGGGGCTGGAGAGATGGCTCAGAGGTTAAGAGCACTGGGGCCAGAGGTCCTGAGTTCAATTCTCAGCAACCACATGGTGGCTCACAACCATTTGTAATGAGATCTGGTGCCCTCTTCTGGTGTGCAGGCATACATGTAGGCAGAATGCTGTATATATAATAAATAAATACATCTTTCAAAAAAATAGTCCTTTATACTTATAAAATAAATAAATAAATAAATAAACAAACAAACAAACCTATGTCTGACATCATGAGATGTCTTTTTTTTTTGGTTTTTCGTTATTCTTTTTCCTTGAGAACAAGAATAAGGCATTGCTGGGCAGTGGTGGCACACCCTTAATCCCAGCACTCAGGAGGCAGAGGCAGCCAGATCTCTGTGAGTTTGAGGCCAGCCTAGTCTACAAGAGCTAGTTCCAGGACAGGATCCAAAGCTACTCAAGAAAACCCTGTCTCAAAAAACCACAGAGGGCAAGATCTAGATAGTTATTATGACAGTGTTCTGCTGCCTGTATGCCTGCACTGCAGGCCAGAAGAGGGCACAAGATCTCATCATAGATGGTTGAGAGCCACCATGTGAGTGCTGGGAATTGAACTCAGGACCTCTAGAAGAGCAGCCAGTGCTCTTAACCTCTGAGCCATCTCTCCAGCCCTGGTGGCACTCATCTTTAATCCCAGCACTTGTGAGGCATAGGCAGGAGGACCTCTGAGTTCAAAGCCAACCTGGTCTACAGAGTGAGTTCCAGAATAGCCAGGGCTGCATTGAGAAACCCTGTCTCAACCTCTCCCCTCAAAAAAAGGAGCTGTGGCCGGGCGGTGGTGGCGCACGCCTTTAATCCCAGCACTCGGGAGGCAGAGGCAGGCGGATCTCTGTGAGTTCAAGACTAGCCTGGTCTACAAGAGCTAGTTCCAGGACAGGCTCCAAAACCACAGAGAAACCCTGACTCGAAAAAACCAAAAAAAAAAAAGGAGCTGTGTTAGGTAACTGTACTTACCTAAACAACGCCCACACTCCAGAGCTGTGGAAAAGAAGAGAATACACAAGACCAGCGAGGACAGATGACAGTCCTGGACCCTTCGGGACACGGTTGCGATGCACAGCAGTGTGTATGAAGACCACAGAGGTGCTGGAGAGATGGCCCAGAGGTTAAGAGCATTGCCTGGTCTTCCAAAGGTCCTGAGTTCAATTCCCAGCAACCACATGGTGGCTCACAACCATCTGTAATGAGGTCTAGTGCCCTCTTCTGGCCTGCAGGCATACACGCAGACAGAATATTGTGTTCATAATAAATAAATAAATAAATAAATAAATAAATAAATATTAAAAAAAAAAAACACAGAATCACCAAGAAAGTTTGGTGGGATGCTACAGAAAATGACCGAGGTAAATGTGAGGAGGGGGTGAAATAATTTCCTATTAGTTGTTGGCTGAAAAATGCAGCTGATTAGTGAAGGCTCACCAGGAAAGGAGCTGACCCAGAATGTGCCAGACAAAAGCTCGATTGCTATTCATCTACCCAGGAGGGCACTAGTCAAAATGCCAAAGTTGGTGCTGGAGAGATGGCTGAGAAGTTAAGAGCACTGGCTGCTCTTGCAGAGGACCCAAGTTTGGTTTCCAGCACCCACGTCAGGCAGATCACAATCACCTGTAACTTCAGTTCCAGGGCATCCAGTGCCCTACCAAGGACACATGTATGCACATAAATTCATGCACGTGCGCGCGCGCGCACACACACACACACACACACACACACTATCTTTAAGGGGGAAAAGCCACAAATTTGACTTGCAAAAGTTTCCATAGACAGTACTAAATCCCGTGGCCAGCCACTGTAGCTTTCAGTTCCAGTTAAATAAGTCACTACTGCTAAGCAGTGGTGGCACACGCCTTTAATCCCAGCACTCAGGAGGTAGTGGCAGGTGAATCTCTGTGAGTTCAAGGCCAGCCTGGTTTACAAAGTGAGTTCCAGAACAGCCAGAGCTGTTACACACAGAAACCCTGCCTCAAAAAACAAAACACAAAACAAACAAAAAAAGAAAAAAAAAAGAAGCCACTGCTGAGGTGAGAGACAGCCAGACCCCAGTGTGAGGAAGAACTGTGCTGGACACCTGTCTCCCAGATCTGGGAAATTCTCAACCCAAATCTTAGAAAACAAACCTTGGAGGAGGCCAGCACACACCTGTAGCTGAGCGACGGCACTGAGGCCTGTGGCTGTGTCTCTTTTGAAAGGCTTGGATGACAAAATAAGGCTGATGAGCACACTCTCACCTGCACAGATTGTGTTAGGAGAAAGAGACCTGGCGCTGGTGGCGCACGCCTTTAATCCCAGCAGAAGCAGAGGTAGGCAGATCTCTGTGAGTTCGAAGCTAGCCATGTCTAACAAAACAAGTTCCAGGACAGTCAGGGCTAAACAGAGAAACCAGGTCTGGCTGTCAAAATTCTTTGAGGTGTCTCCATTACCAGCCATGGAAACACGGAGCCAAGAAAATGTATTGTTTTTCCCCCAGTTAAGCAAACATTTGTGTATCAAACCTCTGCCTGAAGCGGGTGGAAAAGCAGAAGCCATTAGTCTCTGATTGAGCCTGGTGTTTCTGAAATGCAGGTACAACAAGCTGTAATAACAGTCATTCCTGGCTTGTGACACTCGGATATGCTCCATATGGAGTTCTTGTCCTCAAGACATGTGATAAACAGCCGTGATTTCACTCAGGGCAACTGTCCTGAATCCCGAGTTCCTCAGTCCACAGCTAAGCGGATGCCCGTGTTGCCAATGGACACATGACAGGAAAGAGTTTCCTAAAACTCCTGATGTATCCTACCCCCGCTGCCAACTGGTGATGTCCCCAAGCTTGGGCACCAGCACTCTCAAGGCCTGGTTCCCACCAAGATTACCAAGCAGCTTCCCTGTTCCAGGCTTTGCCATCTACAAGTCTGATTTATTTTTTCCAATAAGAGAAAAGATATAAGACCTTCTGAGCAAAGGATGCCTAATATACATCACAATATTTATTTTTGGTGGAGGAATAGATCGGTCTTGTGGGAAAGCTGGGGAAAAGGCATCTTGTGAACATGGATGTAAATCAGTCACTCTGAACACCTCGGGGAATCTATATTCTCCCCCCTCCCCCCTAACTCTACTGTGAAATAAACTGCTGACTTCTTTACAGGGATCTTTTTGTTTCTTGTCTAACACTAAAGACAGAGTTAAGGATGTGCGGCCCAGGAAGCAATTGCTTCCCTAATGCCCAGTCTCCCAAAAGACTGGCAACCCAGAGAGAAGGTAGAGAGACATCCATCTGCAGGTGTTAACGGCGGCTGGCCACTGAGGCACGAAGTTCTACGGAGGAGTTGGGAGGGTGTGGCTTGGCTCAAGATACAAGAGCCTCCCGAGGGATGTGTCCAGTTATTACAGCTTGTCTCCACAAAGTCAAATGAACTACACAGCAAGGCAAGACGGAAGCGGAGGAGCAGAGAAGGCACAAAGGATCTCCTATGGAGCTGCAAGACAGCTCTTCGAGGCGAAGCCATCTCGATCTGAGCTATCCCTAATATGAATGATCCCGCGTATCTCCCAGACTCCAATTCACATGCTACAGAGAACACAGCGCCTTTTCATTTTCTTACCTGTCCCTGGTCCCAGTGATGATAAATCAGAGACACAGAGAAACCACACATCACTAATGAACCAGCCTGCTAATGAGGAGCAAAGATCACTCGCCAAGATGACAACATCACCTGTCACAGCCAGCAATATCCTGGAGGCTCCAATATCCTGGAGGCTTGGGGTGGCAGGCCCCAAGGGTAGAGCCAGGGACACGTCTTGCCAAGCCAAAGGCACTTTGGGACCATTAAAAGCATCCTCCAGGCACATGCTATCCAGGCAGGAAAGGGTTCATTTGCCTCCGCCCCCTTCAAATCAGCCTTGGAAAATTACTGATACTTCTAGTCAACCTCTTGGGTGGCTGAGCCATTAAGCCCTTAAACCTGGCTGGAGGTCCCTGTCAGCCTCCTTGGAAATCACAGGTGTTCTTGGGGCAAAGATCCAGCCTCAGCTAGCAGCAGTCTTAACTGTTCGTTTATAGATCTCTCTCTCTCTCTCTCTCTCTCTCTCTCTCTCTCTCTCTCTGTGTGTGTGTGTGTGTGCATGTATATACATGTTGGGGAGGGTGCACACGTACAAATATGCATGCATATGGAGCTCAGAGATCAACCTCACGTTTTTGGTGTTATCCATCCTGCTTTTGCTTTCCCTCTAAGAACGGCAATTCTTTCCACATTTATTTAGCCTGCGGGGAGCCATAGTGCCACAGCTCCTCAGTGATGGCCAAGGGACAATTTTGAGGAACAGTTCCCTCATTCCATCATGTGATCTCAGAGATCAAAGTGAAATTGTCAGGCCTGGCAGCAGGTGCCTTAACATGTCCTTTTTTTTTTTTATAAGGCTGACTGGCCAAGAAGTCTAAGGATCCACCTGTCTCTACCTCCCCGTGACTGGGATAAGGACACACCACCAAGCTCTGCTTTTTGACATGGGTTCTGAGGTTCAAACTCAGGTCCTCAAGCACTTTACCAACTGACCGATCTTCCCAGACATCTGAGGTAGGGTTTCTATTGCTGTGAGGAGACACCATGACCACGCAACTCTTATAAAAAAGGACAACAGCCGGGCGATGGTGGCGCACGCCTTTAATCCCAGCACTCGGGAGGCAGAGGCAGGCAGATCTCTGTGAGTTCGAGACCAGCCTGGTCTACAGAGCTAGTTCCAGGACAGGCTCCAAAACCAGAGAAACCCTGTCTCGAAAAACCAAAAAAAAAAAAAAAAAAAAAAAAAAGAAGGACAACACCTCACTGTGGTGACTCACTTACAGTTCAGCATTTCAGTCCATTGTCATCATGGTGTGCATGGCAGCATGCAGGCAGACGTGGGGCTGGATAGGTAGCTGAGAATCCTACATCTTACAGGCAACAGGGAATTAACTGTAACACTGGGTGGTATTTTGAACACAGGATACCTCAAAGCCTACCCCCACAGTGATACATGTCTTTCAACAAAGCCACGTGTCCTGATAGTGCCACCCCTGTGAGCTTGTGGGGACCAATTACATTCAAACCACCACACCAGCCCAATTCACAGATCTTGAACAAGCTGAACCAATATTCAAGTATGTGGGCCAAGTAAACGCCATACCAGAGCCAAGGACTAGGACAGCTCCATGAACACAGCAATAAACAGGGAGGCAGGGGAAGGGAAGACTGCTCCCTGAATTCTGGTCTCTTGGTTTTACTGTATCAAGACCAAGTCCCAGACCACAGTCAGAGGTCAGCCTAGGCTGGGTTCTTCGCAGGACTGTGTGAGGTGACACAGGAGAGTCCAGGGCCAACTGGACAATAAAGCAGAAATTCAATCCAGGTTCTCTTTGCCCAGACAAGCACTTCAGGAAGAGGAACCAGAAGGAATGGTTCCTTCCTATATTTTGTCCAAAAGTAACATTTGGACACCCAAAACCAGAGACAGTATTATGACCCTAAGTTGACCATTCCGTTTGACAAAAGCCCCCTTCGTTGGGAGGGACCCATAAGGTTTTTCAGATCAGCGACCTCCCTACCATCACGAACTCAGAACAGTGTAAATTATTTCTCTGGAATGTGATGCTAACGGGGAGCCCATCCCCAACTCTTACCGTATGTAATAAAGCCTGGGCTTGAATCCACAGACCACCCGCCAATAGACAGGACTGCCATTCCCTACCAAACATGTCTGACCTGCAGCCCTCGGCTGCACATGTCCCAGGACAGCTACGGATTCATCCCAGCGCATATGGAGATGCTACCATACCACAGAGCTAAAAGGCATCCCTGTGGGTCCACACGCTCCTCAGAGCTGGAAAAGACACCGTTAACAAGCCTGTCCCCTTTGCATTCCAGCCAGCAGCTTTGCCCTTCACGAGCACAAGCTGTAGAGCCAATCATCCCCATCTCCCAAGTTCAATAAGAGTGCTGGGAATAACTAAATTCATCAACATTTAGATAATTATTAATGGGTACAAGCTAGGGACACAACAGTATCAATCACTGCCACCAAAACCATCACCACACGATTACACTTGACCTCATGGGACTAAGAGGTGCAGGAATGGAGAAAGTCCAATTACTAAGGTGTCCCTAACTATCATAGACGTCTACAGAGGGGCCAGAGCTGGACCAGTGTCCACCAACAGCCTACCACCTCTCTTTCATCCAATCCTATAGGAAGGTCCAGGCAGGAAGGGATGTAGCTTGCCCAAAGACAGACAGCAGGCAGCTGAGCTAAGACACCGACCCTTGTTCTCTTGGGTCCCCCCTCCCACACACACTCCAACACATTGCCTTCTCCAAGGTTCCAAAACTGGGAGGTGATGAAGTATTTCCTGACGCGTGGATAGCCAGAACTTGCAACTTCAACCCATCTTATCAGCACAGGCTTCACACCCACATCCATCTCTCAAACCAGAATCTTCACAGATACATTTACTCGGTCGGGAGCCAGAGCGTCCAGTTACCTTCCATTCCCATCTATCACCCTCTCTGATTCTGTCCCCATGTTTATTTTCGCTTTAAAAAATCTTATCTCTCCGGGCGATGGTGGCGCACGCCTTTAATCCCAGCACTCGGGAGGCAGAGGCAGGCAGATCTCTGTGAGTTCGAGACCAGCCTGGTCTACAGAGCTAGTTCCAGGACAGGCTCCAAAGCCACAGAGAAACCCTGTCTCGAAAAACCAAAAAAAAAAAAAATCTCATCTCATAAGAACAGGGCTCTTTTTATCTGATGCTAGCTCTCCTTCTCCTTGGGTCTAATCAATCCGTGTCTGGAAATAAACCAGAGACAAATGCCACGGTCCCTTTTTGGAAAACAGGCACCTTTAAAATGATTCAGTCCTAGGCATGACACAGAGAGAGACTGCAGAAGAACCATGCACAGACAGCTCCAGTGGTAGTCTTGTGGATGCCTCCTCTGGCGGGACAGCAGGGACAGTCACCGTCTGTTAACTTCTAAAGGACTCCACCCATCATGTTCAGAAGGGAAATATTGGGCAGGGTTCAAAGTCAAGCACCCCAAGAAGACCACAGGTCTCCAACCACGACTGTGAGTACAGCTCAGCGCCCACCACTCTGAGGAGCTTGCAATTTCCAAAGTTGGAATGAGAAGGCTGTGGAAGAGCAGCTGCAAGGACCCACGAGCACGAGCAACAGCCAGGGTGTAGGAGATGACACATCACAGATGCGGATACCTGGCAACAATGTGGGCCTCCTCCCACTGTGTTACTTCACACCCACCTGTAAAGCATAGAGTGCTTGCACCTCCTACCAGCCCCAGTCACTGCAGAGAGTGGGAACCCCAGCCTCCGCTAGTAACAGAG
The DNA here is from genome assembly GCA_025134845.1 of Neodon shergylaensis. NCBI lineage: Eukaryota > Metazoa > Chordata > Mammalia > Rodentia > Cricetidae > Neodon > Neodon shergylaensis. The sequence goes on from JABTXL010018586.1 coordinate 2,728,579, forward strand.
GCCGACTCTGCATGGACAGAGCCAAGTTCCTTCCTAGCAGTTGGGCTCACCGCTGCCACCTGCTAACCACCGCCGCCACCCACCTACCCCATCAGGGAGGCTCCAACCCAGCCTTGCAGAAGGGTTGCTGTACCTCTTCCACACTAGTGAATTCTCAATCCTTTTGGAGATCTTTTTGACAGTTTCTTGGCAGCTCTAGGCATCCCAGGAGAAACAGCATGCATGCATGCGACATGTGTGATTGATTTCACCGGGGGTTGCAGCCCACCAAGGAGGTTCAGAAGAGTGTAAAGAGGGCCTATATAGGGAAGCAGCTTTGGGAAAGGGAGAGGCGAGTGGCCCAGGTGAACTGGGTCTTAAGACAGCCCCTTAACCGAAACAGGAGAAATGACATCTCCTGCTTAACTATTGCAAACTCTAGTCTTTGGTTACCCTTTGAAAGTTGAGTGAGAACTGGGGAACTGCGAGTTGCTCATGCGCACACATGAGCATGCACACATCAAGGACTTAGGTTCTGCGTGACTTCACATGTTCGGTGATTGCTTCTTGAGAGCTTCCAACAGGGCTCTGCATAGTCCAAGCAGGCATAAATGGTGTTGGGAGGAAGGGCAGCTCCCACACGGGAAGATGGTAGCCAAGCCCTCCAGTGGCCCGAGTAGATCTTGGCTGAGTAGGGAGATCCTAAGGGTGCTGCCGGTTTTCTCTAGAAATGGAAGCAGGCCTGCTGACTTCCTGCAGTAAACTCAGAAGTCCAGACTGAAGCAGAGCTTTCCTTCTGGGTCCCCAGGAAAGGGAAAGCATCCTCTTCTTTCCAGGGAGGAGACCCTGGCCCATTGCTTGCTCATGTCCCCCTTGTGGCCCAGGGGTGTCACTGCAGCCCACTCTGCTATGCTGGCCACACAAACTACTCTTAGCTGGGGTGGGGCTGAAGATTCAGGTACCGATGGCATCTGGGCAACTGTCTGCAAGCCATGTCTAGGCTGTGTTCGCTTTTGATGTCTTAAACTAAGACTCTGACTCAAAGTGATCCTTCTAAATCGCTCTGTGGTCCAGTCCTTACAGGGACCTGGTCCAAGACCCACCTCATTAAGTCAATAACCCCAGAGTTCTGTAACATTACCACTGCTTTATTGATCATGCCTTCCCTTCTCACATGCAATTATGTACAATTGTTGCAAGGCTCGATAGAAGCAGTTAGCAGGAATGCTACACATCTCTGGTTTGCAAGATGCTGAGAGATTACAAAACAGAACACCAAATACCATATCCTGTTGGGGCTTAGGAAAAGTCAAGACTTAAAGACACACAAGTGAGCAAGAATATTTCTAGTGGCTCTCTCCTGCACAAAGGCAAACTAAGGACCTAGAGTCCTCTCCGCAGTGGCAGGCCAGCAGGGGAAAGCGCGGAGCCCACCAGGGCTAGGGATCGGCCTGGAGGTTAGGTAGGGGCCATAAGCTAAAGTTATAGTTACCCTAAAGTAACTTTGGAGAGAGCGGCGGTGCTGCAGTGTGCCTGAAAGGTCTCAGGCAGAGCAGGAGCCAGGAGGGATCAAGAAAAGGGAACCACTGGTAGCAGGAAGTCTTGGCAGAGGATGTGTTGGGGTGCGGGGTGGCGCTTACCTCTTTGATTTTCTCCCGCTGAGCTCGCAGTAGACTCTGGGACTCCTTACTCTCATCAGTCCTCGTCCCCAAGACCGGGTGTCGAAGGCGGCTACGGAAAGCATTGTAGTCGAAACTGAACCGGACGCTCCCTTCCTCCTCCCGGGGTCCGGTGAGGCGGGTGCGCCGCAGCCAGCCTTTCCTACGGAGGATACCAACTCGGCGGCCGGGATTGTCCTCGCCCGGGGCCGGAGCCGCGGGGACAGGGTTGGGAGGCGGCTCTTGCTCGGGCACCGGGTGGTGGTCAGTGATTTCGGCCATCACCTCCAGGCCGGGCTGCTGGGTCCGCGAAGTCGAGAAGAGACGCTTGAGGCGAGAGGAGTGGGGCAGCAAGAACAGGGCGCCGAAGCACAGGGTGACGAGGCCCGAGAGGAAGAGCAGGAAAAGGAACTTCTGCGGCAGCCGCAGCCCCCACGACGAGGCCGGGACGAAGCCCGGCACTTTCCTCACGATCATAGCGGCGCGGCCAGCAGCAGGGGGCTGTCAGCTCCGCCGGGGCTCCCGGAGTCCTCAAGGGTAGGAAGCAAGAGCGCAGGGGCTGGTGTCACCAGGCAGGACTGCGCACCCCGAGGCCGCCGCTCTGGGACCCGCCCGAAGTTCAGGGAGTTTGGAGCGAGTCCTCCCGCGCGAGGGCGGGAGTGCGGCGGCCTCGGCGGGGCCCGGGCGAGGGGGGCTGCTCGGCTGGAGCCCGGGCCCGCCGTGCGCAGCAGCCTGCCCTCTGCCTGGTCCGCGGAACCCGAGCCCTCCCGCTCCTTCCCGCACCGGAGCCGTCACATGCCGTCCGCGACGCCCTAGCAGGGTGTGCAGGGGCGCACGCAGGCCCCAACCTTCCCGCACCCGAAGTTTCAGCCTCTGGAGCAGTTTGCAAAGGGAGCCCCCGGGGCTGCAACGCAGACACCGCTCCTAGAGCGCACGCCCGGCTGGTGGTGGCAGCGCGGGGCCCGGTGGTCCCCGCACGTCCACAACTTTGCTGTGCCGCGCGCAGCTGCGGCTCCTGAGGCTTCGCGGGACCCGGGGGCTTCTGACACTTGCGCAAGCAGAGGGATGCCCGGGAAGCGCGTGCGAAGCCTGCAGCTGGCCTCGATCAGCCCGGGACTGGGCGGCTGCCGCTGCGCCCAAGAGCGCGGGCTCGGGCGCCGCAACTCGTGAGGGCGCGGGTCTCCCGCTGCGATCACCTGTTCCCGGCCCCGCGGCTCCACTCGCCGCGCAGCCTCCCCCACCGCAGCTCCAGACGGGCCGCCGCCGCTCAGGCTCTCACTGCGACAGCGCCGCCGCCCCGCCCCCCGCCGGCCACGCCCTCAGGACACGCCCACATGCGCGCCCCGCTCCCCGCCTCCCCGCCCGCCGCGGCGCCGCAGTCTGGCCAATGGGGAGCCTAGTCGGGAGGAATGGACGGGTCTAGTCTGGGCCACGCCCCTTTCCCCAGTACTGGCGCTGCGCTCCCCCATCCTGTGGTTCCAATGGTCCAGCTGCGCGCTGTGGCGAGGGCGGGGTGCAGAGCAAAGCGAGGTCATTGGCTGCTTCCGAGGGATCCCCGTTGGGCCACAGTCACCCATTGGTTTCTGCCCAGCATTCGCTGGACTCCAAACGACCGAGACGCCCCCTCTACCGCCCACCTCTTCCTTGCGCCACTCTGTGTTTCGGTCTCCCCCGGAAGGGCCAGGAGACCAGGTTGGTTTGGAAGGCTTTGCCCATCCGTAGGCGACCCTGCCACTTCTCAGCACCGGCCGGGGATGCTCAGAGCTCAGACCAGCCGCGGTAGTACCGCTGATTCGCGCTGGGGGATGGGGATGGCTGGACCAAACCGGAGAGCTGTGGCCGTGGTTAGTTTTCAGTGGTCCTTACAAACCGCCACCAAAAACGTAGCCAAGGCTCTTGGGTGGGGTTAGCTAGAGATGCTAACCTGATAAGCAAAAAGAGAGAGAGGAACAGAGAGACGCGGGATACTGGACATTGGCATGGGTCTTACATACGACATGCATGTAGGTGCACATTTGCATTTTTATGCATACAGAGGCTGCCGGGTGGGTGTGTGCTTGCATGCAAACATACACTTAATTTCAGCACGGACACCCGAGCAATTATACCGAAGTGTACCTAGACACGTCTATATTAGCAAACATTGACATGTGCACAGGCTTAGCCATAGACACCTCCACAAGCCCACGCATACACAGGCATGTGTTGTAAGACACGTGTGACCCAGACTCAAAGCACTGTCATCCGCGGAGTTAGTCTGCACCTTCCTTTGCTGTTAAACCTCACCGTGGGCAAAACAACACTGCTGTGTGGGTTTCAGGCAAAAACACTTTCTAGAGACAACAGCAGAGGGAGAGACAATTTAAGAGGTGTAATAGGCGAAGGGGAAAATATCTGTTTTAGCTGCAATTTAAAACAAAACGCGGCACTGACAAGACAGAAAATACTGCAGGGAGGCGGCCCAGGCAGGCTCTCACCTCATAAAGCTTGGCTTTCCCCTGAGGCCTACTGCAGATGGGCCACTGAGACTTCTAACCCTGGCCAGGCCATTGCCGACACGCCCACGCCTGATATTTAAATACCCCTGGCATATAAATTTCTCTCTGCTGAGAACAGAAGAAGAAAGACTGCTGTGGATAACAGGTGCAAATACTCTGGCTGCTGAAGATGAATAATCCTTTGCAATACACCTAGCTTAGATGTAAATTTCTGCTTCAAATGCTTCAGTCTCTTGTGAGTTTGGCTGGCAGGAGTCAGTTCCCAGGAGTTGGCGCGTCACTGAGATAAGTAAGCATGTGATCCTTGGAGCTCCGAGGCCTACCTGGCTTCCCCCACATCTCCCTTGCCCCAACTTCTCACTGGATCCCACAGGAAACTGCTGGCATGTTTTCAGGGAATAAGGCAGGGGCCCTTAGTTTCTGCTTCTCTAACATCGGTCTGCACTGTGCGTGTACGTGGTGGTGACGGGGGTTCACTGTGAGAGGACTTCCCAACCAGTCCCTGGCCGCGTTCTGTGAGCCAGGGGCTAAGGAGGGCCACGGAGGCACCTAAGGAAGGTACAGAACCCACAGAGGGCTAGTCAATTGCAGACTGCTGGAATGTGGGCGATTCAAACACACACAAGCTTGTGGTCCCATAACCTTTACACTCCTGCTAGTCAGCTCTCCATACCTCTGGCCCCTGGACACCCACACATATTGCGGCTCTTCTCCCAGCAGCCATATCTCTCACGATGCTCTGTAGTCCAGCATCTACAAAGACCCTCACTAAAGAACTGGAACCTGCATGCATCGGTGGCTTCACTGACTCTCAACCGGATGCCGTGCATGCCCTTGAACACCGTGTCTGCTGAGTGAGTCGGTGGATGAGTAAATAAATACCCATTTACAGACGAGGAACGTGAGGCCCAAGGCGGGACACAAGTGCACATTTTCTAGGAACTTCTTCATTTACTCTTCAGAACAATCTTAGACAGCGAGTGTTATTAATAGCGTCATTTCACAAAAGACCTGGAGAGATCTGGGATAAGTGAATAAGACTTTGTCTTAGTCAAAGTTCTCCAGGAAGCCAGAACCAAGAGGGAGACAGCTTTATGCTGAGAGGTTGAGTCACATGAGTGTGGAGGCTGGAGCCCATCGCTAATGATTGCAAACCATTGCTACAACTCCAGTCCGAGGAGAAGCACTGAGCCCTGAAAAGGGGAGACAATCGTATAGGTAGGCCTTCATCTGAGCCTGAAGACCCCAGAACTGAAAGCCCCAACATCCCAGAGCAGAAAAGTGGATATCTCAGCTCATCCTCAGAACCTCCCTTGGTATTTATCTGGTCCTCTGGCTCTGTGGAAGCCCAGTGTGGGTTAGAGATACCCCCTGTGTAGCGGAGGCTAGACCGTCTCTCAGTCCATGCGTTCATACCTTCCCTCCTGTCTCAGGGATGGTGTCTTCCCGCTATCTAGCATCTCCCAGCCCAGCCAACTGTCACAGACGGTTACACACCAGAGCGTCTTTCTCAGCTGGGCTGGAACCACAGCGCAGCAGCTTTTCTACCAAGCTGTTCTGTGCACAAACGCTCACTCACACTGGCGGGTAGATGTCACACAAATCTGGTTTCCGGCACCAGGATGGGCTGAGCGTGGTCTCTGTTGGTACTGACTTACTCGTCCAGTGAGGAACTATATTGAACACCTACTATGTGCTGAGGCCAGAGGGGTTGAGGATTCAACCCTGAGTAGGACACAAAGCTTCCCTTCAAGGGGATTCTTTTCTGAACGGCAAGGCAGAAGGAATGAACCTGTGAGGAAGGAACCAAGTACCACCAGCCTGGGCCACGTGTTAGTCCCTGGGACCCACTTTTCTCTGCTTCTATGGTGCTGGCATGAGCAGCCACTACTCCTGGCTTTTTAAATAGAGCTGAGGATCAAACTCAAGCCTTGTGCAGTCTACCAAATGAACAACTTCCTGCCACTCAGATGCCAACTTCACAGATAAGAAAATTGAGGTTCTGCCGGGTGGTGGTGGTGGCGCACGCCTAATCTCAGCACTCTGGAGGCAGAGGCAGGAAGATCTCTGTGAGTTTGAGGTCAACCTGGTCTATAAGAGCTAGTTCCCAGGAAAGCTCCAAAGCTACAGAGAAACCCCAAAAAATCAACAAAAAAGAAAAGAAGGAAGGAAGGAAGGAAGGAAGGAAGGAAGGAAGGAAGGAAGGAAGGAAACTGAGGCTTTGCGCTGTGACATATCCAAAGCCACTCTCAAGGAATAATTCGCAAATGTTATTTTAAGCCTATGTCCACCGAGGGCTGGTGAAATGACTTAGTGGGTAAAGTGCTTGCTGCTGATCCTGATGATTTGAGTTTGATCCCTGGGACCCACATAATGGAAAGAGGGAACTGACTTTTGAAAGCCTACCTCTGACCTCTTCTTATATGATATGGACTGTGTGTTTCCATGCAACACACACTCGGGGGAGAGGGACTGGATCTTTGCAACACACACATTGGAGAAGCCAGGTGTGATGGTACAAGCCTAGAGTCCAGCCTTTGAAAGCCTGAAGCAAGAAGATTGTCACAAGTTCAAGTGCTACAAACTGCATCTTAAACAAACAAAACAGCATGCTGGAGAAATTAAATTATTGGGTCATGAAAACCACCTCTGAGGGCAAGCAAGATGGTTCAGAGGACAAGAGCCTGCTGCCAAGTGTAATGGCCTGAGCTAGGACCACATAGTAAAAGGAAAGAACTAATTTCTACAAGTGGTCCACACACATCACAGAGGCACATATGCGCGCGTGCACACACACACATTATTAATAAATAAATAAGTCAGGTAGTGGTGGTGCACAGCTTTAATCCAAGCACTTGGGAGGCAGAGGCAGGTGGTCTCTGTGAGTTCAAGGCCAGGCTAGTCTACAAAGCGAGTTCCAGGACAGCCAGGACTGCTACACAGAGAAACCCTGTCTCAAAAATTAAAAATAAATAAATAAATAAATAAATAAATAGATGTAGTTTTAAAACTAACTGCATTCCTGGGGCAGGCATTTTTTATTCACAATTTGCAAAAGAAGTAACAGCACAGAGTGCTCAGGGATTGGGCTGGTGTCACACTGCTGAGAAAGGGACAAGGGAGGATGTAAATTCCAATGGGTAGGGTCCAGAACCCTCGATGGTATTCAAAGTCAACTGCTTGCCATCTTGTAAGGCTGTAACAACAGCTGCCATAGGCTATCGGAGCAGGAAAAGACCACGGGCCAAGCACCGCAAAGAAGAAGAGTAAAACAACTGAGTATGGTGGCACACTCCCTGAATCCCAGCACTTAGGAGACAGAGGCAGGTGGATCTCTGTGAGTTCGAGGCCAGCCTGGTCTGCATAGCAAACCCCAGGGGAGACACAGTGAGACCTTATCTTAAGAAGAAGGGCTGGAGAGATGGCTCAGCCATTAAAGGCTAGGCTCACAACCAAAAATATAAGAAGAGGAAGAGGAGCAGGGTGGTGGTGGCGCACACCTTTAATCCCAGCACTTGGGAGGCAGAGGCAGGTGGATCTCTGTGAGTTTGAGGCCAGCCTGGTCTACAAAGTGAGTTCCAGAACAGCCAGAGCTACTCAGAGAAACCCTGTTTTGGGGGGGAAAAAAAGGAGGAAGAATTGATGATGATGGTGATGATGATGATGGTGGTGATGATGATGATGGTAGTGGTGATGATGATGGTGGTGATGATGATGGTAGTGGTGATGATGATGGTGGTGATGATGATGGTGATGACGGTGGTGATGATGATGGTGATGATGATGGTGGTGATGATGATGGTGGTGGTGATGATGATGGTGGTGATGATGATGGTGGTGATGATGATGGTGGTGAAGAAGACAATGACTGGACAGACTGCAGTAGGCAGCCTTGCAGATAAGAACAGTGCAGGGAGCTGGGGAAGAAGGGTCAAATGAACTCTTTTTTTCCTTTGTAGTGCTGAGGATCAAATCCACTGCCTCTTCCATGCTAAGCAAGCACTTCACTCCTGAGCTACACCCCAGCCCTCTTTTTCTCTTGCATACTTTGACACGGGGTCTCACTAAATGATCCAGGATGACTTAGAACTCGTGACCCTCCTGCCTCAGCCTCCTCAGGAGCTGAGATCACAGGCCTATGACACTAGACCTGGCTAGGGACATTTTGAAGGACTGACAGTGAAGGAGGTGGAGACCTACTGGGGTGGCCTACTGTAGCCCCTGCTCAGGTTGCCTGGGACTGGGGAGAATTAGAAGGCATTTGGAAGCTTGATCTGGGCCATGGCAGATGGGGGCATTGGCATCCACGCTCAGGGCTCTAGCATGTGTCTGAGGTGGGAGTATAAGCAGGGCTGAGAAATTGCTCCTTCTCTTGCACAGGAAGGCTCTAGGCAGCAGCGGAATCTGAATCTCAAGTGGCCATTAGCCCCGTTTAGAATCACAGACAGAGAGAACCAAGCTGTCTGGGAGATAACCATCAGACAGCTCCCTAATGGCCACCAGACAAATCTGTCCCAGGCAGGAGACTCTGAGACAGCCAGGGTGGGGCAACAGTGTTCTCTCTTTCCCCAGTGCCAGGAGCCATGTGACTTCTTTGGGGGTCAAGGCCTGAGAACAGCACAAACAAGTTCCCCTTTCGGCAAGGCCTGGGAGAATCTAACCCATTTCTGGCAAGGCCGAGGTAATTTGCTGTCTGCTTCTGGGCGTGACCCCAGGAGCATGGTCGCTGCCTGCTCTCCTGGCTTTCCCCACCTTTCTCAGAGCCATAGATGAAATGGTTATTGTATTAGGAAACCTTTCCCCTGCTGATTCTCCTCTGGGTGAGGCAGAGGGGATGTCGTTTAAAATACACAGTGATTCTGGTTCAGCTCCTAAAGCCTTTGATGTTTCAAGTGTGACCACAAAGTCAGGATTCTCAAGAAGAGGATGCTGCCTTTCCAACGCACTTCGTGACTGGGCCAAAAGAGTCACAGTAGTTTAAGACATTGCGTAGTTGGATAATTGTCCTGGAGATAATGAGTCTAACCACAGGAATCTAAGAGTCACACAAATGAAGAGATGATATCAAGAGTTAATGGGCACAGTCTAGGAACGGGGAATGAAGAAGAATCACAGAAACCCACAATGTCCTCATCTCTGTAGCTGTGCCGTTACTGTAGAGGTCAATGCTGTAGGAAGATGAGAAGACGGGGATATGGGAACGAGGCATAAGCAGCGCCAACTATTAAGACTAAGCTTTTAAGTTACGTGGTTTATAGGGTGATAGGGGGAAACCTGGTTTATTCCTCATAGGAGACAGAGTAGTGTAGAATGACGGATGGATTCAGCCGTGGCTGAGGAGTGGATCACAAGAGGTTAGATTTGACCAGAGATAAACATTAACCATCAGAAGCACATCTTCCTATTACTTGCATGATGCTCTAACCACAAATGCTGCCAACTGGGCACCCTGTCCCACCTGTAGGTGTGCCTAGTTAGAAAACTACCTCTGTTGTTGGCTATGCTGCTTGTGCTCCCAATATTAAGGCTGCGAATCAAGTAGGTAATGATTACCAGTGGGAAAGTTGAGGGACGAAAGGGGGAGGAGATAGGAGAACAAACTGGCAATTATTGTAATTATTATTAGAAACTTAAGGAAACAAATACGATTGTAAAACTGTTCATGCAAACTATCGAAACCATATAAATAAAACTGCCTTAGGCCATCCCGGGCCGGTTTTTATTTTTTATTTATTTATTTATTTATTGATTATTTATTTTTTGAAACAGGTGGTCAGATATTTTTTGTTGTTCCACTGACTTCAGACATCTGTCTCAGGTCATTGGATGCGTTAAGAGCTAGGTTCATAGCTCACCAACCCATAAAACACCGGTTATTTCTGAGATCAAAGACCCCGAAGTCATCTTGGGCTCACCTCAGCAAGCTGACTCAGCCAATAGCCTTCTGTGTTGGGGTCCCAATCTTAGGGTCACAGAGCCAAAACTCTCTGAAGTTGCCCTTCGGTTCTTTCAGCTCTGCCTTTGTCTCTAAGCCTCGCTGCAATCACTGTCAGCTATGCTTCAGCCTGAGCACTGGAGTCCTAGTAGCAGGGGCAAGGCTTCCACGGGGGCCTGGAGACATCATAGTCAGGGAGATGGCACAGGCATGGGTCAGGGATGCTACTCAGTAGACTAATAGGCCCACAACCCAGCCCACACAACAAGGGGGGGAGAGGTGAGAAACCTGGGCAAGGGCCAAGGCACTGCAGACAGGCACATGTGGAAGTCCTGGCTGGGTTACAAGTGGGCTGGCAATCCTGGGCAAACTGCCAGAGCGCTCAGACTTGGTTTCCTGTCTGCCCAATGGTGTTGATGAAGACCAAGCATGCCACCATACTCAAATGAATGAAAAAAAGAAAGGGAAGGAAGGATATGACTTCTCCTAGGTCCGGTGGAAGGGAAGTTTATCGTAGATAAAAGGGAGAAAATGGCCAGTGATGGAGGCAGAGGCATCTGGGAAAATTCAGAGTGAACATGGCCAGACTAAGCTGGGCCGTGTGAGGAGAGGGGGGAGGAAGAGCAAGAGGGGTGACCTGCGTCAAGAGAGGGGCCTAGCCAAAATGCCTGAGTTTTATAAGGACCAGATGAGCTGGGGGTAGGTAAGCACAGCCGGGACTCTGGGCTAGAAGGCAGGAGATGCAGAGAGAGTAGAGAGAGTGGTGGCCAGCATCCACTTTGATATGTCAATAAGCACCTTAGCTATCCTAGTTTAAGAACACTCAACAAGTTTCAGAACCAGGGTTTTTGTGATGGGGACAGTCAACTGGCAAAGTTTATGAGAACAGCAATGTATAAGGAAAGAGAGATAGATAGAGATAGAGATAGAGAGAGAGAGAGAGAGAGAGAGAGAGAGAGAGAGCAGAAGCCCCAGAGCAGCAGCATGCTCCTCCTCCAGGGCAGAGGCTGGTGGGCCTACCTGTTCTTCATCTGCTCCCAAGTCCTCCATCTGATGTGGAGGGAAAGTGGAGGACCCTAGAGACCCAGTCACCCACCCCAGTGAGCCCAGGCCAATCCCCACCCCACTCTGCCCTGGAAAGCTGAGGTTGCTCCTCTGTGGGATGGAGACAGCCCAGCTCCCAGCACATAGGGAACCCATGGAGACAGAAGGAGGATATTCTTTGCAAATTTCTTAGTGCAGTGTCTCAGTCAGTAAAATGGTTGCCACACAAGCATGAGGACATGAGTTCAGGTCCTTCGCACCCACATGTGAGCCTGATGTGGCAGACACCTCTGTACCCCTAACAACAGAGCTGGCCAAATCGATAAGCTCCTGGCACAGTGAGAGACTTTTGTCTCAAAAAATAAGCCATGGGGGGGAGGGCTGGAGAGATGGCTCAGAGGTTAAGAGCATTGCCTGCTCTTCCGAAGGTCCTGAGTTCAATTCCCGGCAACCACATGGTGGCTCACAACCATCTGTAATGGGGTCTGGTGCCCTCTTCTGGCCTGTAGGCATACACACAGTCAGAATAATGTATACATAATAAATAAATATTTTAAAAAATAAGCCATGGGACTGGAGAGGTGACTCAGTGGTCAAGAGCTATTGCTCTTGCCAAGGACCCAAGTTTGGATCCCACAGGGGGTTCACACCCATCTGTTACTTCAGTTCCAGAGAACCCATTGCCCTCTTATTCTGACCTCCACAGACACCAGTCACACACATGACTGCAAAACATTGCAGTCACATACATGCAGGCAAAATACTCATAAAAAAGCAGCAGCAACAACAATGAAAAGCCAGTAAGTTAGAGAGTAACCAAGGAAAATACTGGACATGATCTTCTTCATGCGTATAGACACACATGCGTGTACACCCTCAGGCATGCATGCACACACTCATGTAAGCATGAGCACCTACAGGAACAAAACACCCGGCCCCAAGAAAGATCTGGAACATCAAGTTGCTAGGAAGCGCCATGGCCACAACCCTCTGTCCAGGGTCCCCTGTGAGAATGGGGACTCAGATGTTCAACACCTGGGTATGGTCCCTGCCTGAGTGGCTACAGACAATCACGGCTATGCTGACAGCTGCCCAGATCAGCCCTCCTCCTTCCAGGAGCTTGGGGATGCCCCCCCAGGCGGTGGGAAGTTGCAGCCGTGCACTCTAAGGCCCAGAGTATGTGAACGACTTCAGTGCTCAGCTGAGCAGATGTCTCTTCCAGTACCTGAGGAGCCCGTCTGGAATCACTCTACACACCACTGCCCATCAGGTCTTCCAGGGCTCAGCGTCCTCCACTTGCCACTGTGTGCATGGGAGCAGAGGACCTGGCATGCAGCAGAGACTAAGTGTGAGCTGTTATTGTTTATGGCACCCGTGCTTTTCAAAGGGCGCGGAAAATAAATATCTTTGACTCTCATAAAAACGTGTTTCCGAAAGCTTTTATCAAGCCCTATAATGCTGGAAATAAAATTGTTTCCTTAAAAGGCAGTCCTGCCGTAATTTACCCACCTGTTCGCACTTGCTAAGCTCAAGGAGATTCTGTTAGGGGAGGAGGGTACCCACAGAGGCTTTGACCCCAGGTGTCTTCATTTATTACTTCCCATTTTATTGTTTGTTCAGTTGTTGTTGTTTGGTGTTGCTTTGGTTTTGTTTTGGAGAGCAGGTCTCACTTGGTAGACCTGGCTGGCCTTGAACTCACAGAGATCTGCCCACCTCGCCCTCCCAAGAGCTGAAGGTTACACACCCAGCATACCTTATTTTTTGAGACAGGGCCTCTCGGTGAACCTGGAACTCGCCGAGTCAGCTAGACTGACCGGCCATTGAGCCCCAGGGATCTGCCTGTCTCTATGGCCCCCACAGCTTGGCATGGTGACACCTGACTTTTATGTGGGCTCTGGGGATCTGAACTCAGGTCCTCATGCTTGTCTGACGAGCCCTTTACCATGTCAGCCACCTCGCCACCCCTGTCTGTTGTTCTTTTAATATCCACAAGCCCAGGCTCCAGAGTCTATGTCCAGTCTCGAAATCTCTGCCTCTAGGGTCTAAATAAGGGGGAGGAGAGGAGGCTGAGGCAGGTGTTGTACACAGAGACTGCTCTTTGTTTCCCGGCCGCCCAGGCCCAAATAATCACACAGAAACTATGTTAATTATTACACCACTGTTTGGCCAGTGGTTCATGCATATTTCTAGCTAACTCTTACATCTTAAATTAACCCATGTCTATTAATCTGTGTATCGCCACGAGACTGTGGTCTACCAGTAAGGTTCTGGCGTTCTGGCACCTTTCTCCTTCAGCAGCTACATGGCATCTCTTTGACTCCGCCTACTTTCTCTCTATATCTCCGTTTGGATTTCCCACCTGGCTTTACTCTGCTAAGCCATTGGCCGAAACAACTTTATTCATCAACCAATAAAAGTGATATATATATATATATGTGTGTGTGTGTATATATATATATATATATACACAGAAGGACCTCCCACATCAAGATGCGGTGGGACGAAGAGCACCTGGTCCAAAGAAGCATGGGAAAAGCACTCAGACTTAACCCTGCTGGCATTTGATTGTGTGTCTCGAGCTGGATAAGTAAGGCAGAGAAGCAGAAGGTCTCAAGGACTGTTAATGTTCAAAGACATAAAGAGTAGCAAATTCTACGCAAGCAGAAACACTGGGTCTGAAGGTGGGTGACATCAGTCATGCTATTTGTACTCACGTCCACATGCTGCCAACTGGCCGGATGATCTAACAGGTCCCTCACCTTCCTTAGGCCAGTTTCTCCACGCGTAAAGGGGACCCACAGGATCCCAAATGAGACAGTCAATGGACAAGGGCCGTGTCCCTGTCTGGAAGGGATCTTCAACATCCCACAAATATGTATTGTGCCTTGGTCCTAATTCAAAACGTTTTTCAAATGTGTCATAACAAGTGTGATGGCCCAAGCCTGGTCTGCCAGCATCCAGGAGACAGAGGCAGGGGACTATCAGTTGGAGGCCAGCCTGAGCTACAAAATAAGAGCGTACCTTTAAAATGTTTAAAAATTAAAAGGCTCCCTTTCTACAGCGCCAAAGCCTTGTGCAGAGTGGGACTGTCCCGCCCCCTGGTGGTTGAGTAAAGTCATGTGGATGGTTCTGGCCAATGAGCAGCAAGCAAGAAGGACAGGCATCCCTTCTAGGCCAGAGCATTTCGTCTCTGGTGCCATCTTCTACACAGCTGTGGCTTGTCCACGCTGCAGGTGACTGGCTGGGATTGTTGAGGCAGCTGCTCTGTCAGCACGGGGTCGTAGGGTTACTAAAGAGGAGAGTTGCTGCAGTCTGCATTGGCCACGGTGGCTGGGAGCCTCTGTAGGAGATAACTCACGTTGTGTTGGGTCGCTGTGTGTCTGAGTTTCTGAGCCACTGCACTTTTTAGCTTTTAAAACGCTTTCTCAAAAAGCAAAAAAAAAAAAATTGATGCTGTGTTAGAAGTGCAGCAGCCAGGAGGTAGAGGCAAGAGGAAATCAAGGCCATCCTCCATCCTCAGTTCCGCAGTAAGTGTGAGACCAGCCTGGGATGCATGAAACCCTGTCTCAACAAAACATATGTTATTTAACCTGGTACACCCAAAGTATTATTACTCCAGTCATTATGGGGGAACCATCAATGAGAAGGTGACTGGCTTCATTGCTGCCTGATGCTCTGACGGAACCCTCTGCCCAAAGGCATCTTAGGGAGAGAAGGGTTCATTTCATCTTACAGGTCCATCACTGAGAGAAGTCACGACAGTAACTCATGCAGGAGCTTGCTGCGGAAACCGTGGAAGAATGCTCTTTGCCGGCTCACTCGCAGGCTCATCCTTAGCTAGCTTTCTTTTTCTTTTAAGATTGATTGATTGATTGCTGGGCGGTGGTGGCATACACCTTTAATCCCAGCACTCAAGAGGCAGAAGCAAGCAGATCTCTGTGAGTTCGAGGCCAGCCTGGTCTACAAAAGCTACTTCCAGGATAAACTCTAAAACTACAGAGAAACCCTGCCTCAAAAAAAAAAAAAAAAAAAAAAAAAAAAAAAAAACATTTATTTTTGTAGCCCAGGCTGTCCTCAAACTCATGATCCTCCTGCCTCTGCCTCCTTCAACAAATCATACCGGTGTGCGCCACCACCTTTAATCCCAGCACTCGGGAGGCAGGGTCAGGTGGATCGCTGTGACAGTTTGAGGCCAGCCTGGTCTACAGAGTTCCAGGACAGACCCTCCTGTCTTGAAAAACAAAAAACAAAAAAAAAAAAAGATTTATTTTTATTTTATGTGTATGGGTGTTTTGCCTTTGAGTATGTCTGTGACCTGCATGCACGTAGGACCTGCAGAGGCCAGAAGAGGGTGCTGGATTCAGTGTGGGTGCCAGGTCCTCTGGAAGAGCAGCCAGCCAGTACTTTTAGCCACTGAGACATTGCTCCAGGCCCCATAGGTTACTTTCTTGAGTAGCCTGGGACTATCTGCCTGCAGAGTGGCACCGCCCACAGTGGGCTGGGACTATCTGCCTAAGGAGTGGCACCGCCCACAGTGGGCTAGGACTACCTGCCTAAGGAATGGCACCGCCCATAGTGGGCTGGGCTCTCCTACATAAATTGGCAGAGGAGATAAATCCCCTGCAGACATGCCCACAAGCCAAACTGATCCAGGCGATCTCTCAATTGCAACTCCCTTCATAGGTGACTCTAGACTGCACCAAATTGACAGCTAAAGCCAAATACCAAGTCTCCCAATCTAGGCAAGCACACCCACAGCCAGACTAGCCTCAGACCAAGCGTCCTACAAGCTCCACAGGGCTGGGCTTTCCGGACTGAACAGTAGTGGCTAACGACCTTAGTTAAAACATTCTGCCTAAAGTATCTGAATAAATGTATCCTTAACCTTGTCCAAAGGACCGTTAGAAAAAGAAATCCATTGGACAGTGGTGATGCTCACCTTTAATCCCAGCACTTGGGGAGCAAAGGGAGGTAAATTTCTGAGTTCTAGGCCAGTCTGGTCTACAATGTGAGTGCCAGGACAGCCAGGGCTACACATAGAGAAACTCTGTCTCTGTGGGTGTGGGGGGTGGGGGAGAATAAAGAAAGAAAGAAAAAAGAGAAGGAAGAAAGAAAAATCCAATTTCTCACCTGAGACAGGCTACGGTGAGAGCTCAGGGGTCCATTTTCCATGCTTTTCCTTCTCATTGTGATTGCTGCCATTTCCCTCACAGGCTGGTCCAACCGGCAACCCCCACCCCACGTGCATTGTTCCCAATAAGACAGGAAGGAGGAGGGAAGCAGGGAGGGACTACTAAGAGGCCAGGTCTAAAGTAGAAGAAGCTGTGCTGAGCATGGTGCGCAGTCTCAGCACTTGGAGGGTGAGTCAGGAGACTGAGTTCACGGCCAGCATGGACTACTCAGCAAGACTCTGTCTCGAAAGAAAAAAAAAAGGGCCGGAGAGACAGATCAGCTGGGAAGGGCACTTGCTGCCAAACCTGGCAACCTGGGTTTGCTCTCCAGATCCACGTGATTGGAGGAAAGCCCTGACTTGCAAAATGCCCTCTGACCCCTTAAGTGTGCAGTACACCTGAGACTTCCTATATGAGAAATCCACAGCACATGTCTCACCGAAGGAGCGTTTGTTCCCTTGTCATCACACCCTAAACCACACTGCAGAACACGTATTCACACGTGTGTGTGTGTGTGTGCATTGTATGCAAAGGTAGCCACGCTCTCTCTAAGGGAATGAGCATCCAGACCCTGCATCCCAGGGCGTCTGGGAGCCAGTCCCCCAAGTACCACATGTTGCTCGTCCATGCATCCACCTTGGACACTGGATTGCTACCACCGTAGCTCTAGTAGATAGCGCTGCTATGACCATGGCCGTGCGTGGGTGCTGGTCTGTTTTCAGCTGCTGTCTCTAAATGCCACAGACTGGATATTCAGGTGTATGGAGAATAAAGGTTTGTTCTGATTCTGCTCTTCAGTGTGGAGGCTGAGAGACTAGGGGTCACATCAGGAAAGGTCCTGTCATAGTGGGGACTTGAGAGTCCCCAGACAGTGACAGGACATATACTGAGATGGATCGCCCCACATTGTGCCTCTCTTCCTCCTCTTGGGGAGCCACAGTCACATCAGGATAGAGCAGTGGTTCTCAGCCTTCCTAAAACAGCAGTTCCTCGTGTTGTGGTGACCCCCAACCATAAAAGCATTTCATTGCTGCTTCGGAACCGTAATTTTGCTACTGTTATAAATCGTGGTGTAAATATCCACTATGCAGACTATCTGGTATGTGACAGGGCCAGTCAACCCCCAAAGGGGTCCTGACCCACAGACTGAGAACCTCTGGGTTAGCGCCTCTCTCAGGGACCTCATTTAATCTCCCTGAGGTTCCACCTTCAAAGATCACAACGCAGTCAAGTTTCCGGCACCTAAGAACACTGGGTCAGCAAGACTGCTCAGTGAGTTAGGGTGCCCCCCCACCCCCGCTCCACACGGTGGGAGAAGAGAGCTGACTCCCGAGCATTGTCCTCTGCCCTACCCAACCTCACACACACACACACACACACACAACACTCCTGAATAAAATGTAATTTTAAAATTTTAAGTAAATACCTCACAATCAAGATTAAGTTTCGGTGAGAGTTTGGGTGACATTCAAGCCCTCACAGTATGCTCACGTTGAGCCCTTTTTAATGAATTTGTCACTGTGTCCCTGCTACTCTTGTGAAAGTGGGGTTTCTACAGCACTTGCCGCTGAGGAAACCGGCTTCTTCCATTTACCAATATGTCAGGGGCGTTTTCCCATGAAATTAAATAGTCTTCTGCCTCATCCTTCGGAACCGCCAAATAGAACTGTTAAAATGGATGCACCATTGTGCTCCCTTCAGCAGCGCGTGTACTAAAATGGATATACCGTCATTTGTTTTCCTAATCTGTTACCGCGGGACATGTAGGTCATTCCAAACTGTTAATTACACTTGACAAATTGTTTATTGAAGCTCTTAAGGCCAGGGCTCTCTGTTCAATTCGCAGTCAGGAGATTCAGCTTTTGAAGGTGGAAAGAGGAGGGATTTGCCACGTGAGGACTGGGCTTTTTTTGACAGTTTCTTTGTAGCTTTGGAGTCTGTCCTGGAACTCACTCTGTAGACCAGGCTGGCCTTGAACTCACAGAGAGTTCTGCCTCTGCCTCCCGAGTGCTGGGATTAAAGACATGCACCACCACCACCCGACTGAGGACTGTGCTCTTAAACTACAAGCCAATATAATCCCTTCTTCATTTAAAAAAAATGTATTAATGTGTGGGGTGTTCTAAGACATGACATGTCTGTGGCAGTCAAGGGACATGTCTCTCCTTCCACCATGTGGGTCCCAGAGATCAAACGCAAGTCGCCAAGCTCAGCTGCAAGCCCCTCTACCCACTGAACCGTCGCACCAGTCCATCCTGTATCGCTTTTATTTTTAATTTTATGTATGTACATGTCTTAGTTGGGGTTCCTACTGCTGTGAAGAGACACCATGACCATGGCAGCTCTTCTAAAATTGAGACTCTCTTACAATTAAGAGGTTTAGTCCATTATCATTGTGGTGTGACATGGTGGCGTGCAGGCAGACATGGTGCTGGAGAAGGAGCTGAGAGCCCTTGATTTGCAGACCACAGCAACTGGTCTGTCTCGCTCACTGGGTGTGGCTTGAGCAAATATGAGGCCTCAAGGCCCGCCTCCACAGTGACATACTTCCTCTAACAAGACCACACCTCCTAATAGTACCACTCCTTTTCGGGGCCGTTTTCTTTCAAACCATCACATATGTCTATGTGTGTGCCTGAGTGTATGTATGTGGTCTGCATCTTTGGGTAACATGTGAGTTGACAGCTCAGGGTGGTTTGTTTGTTTTTTAATTATGTGCATATGTGTGGAGGATATTTTGCATGTCTGAGGGCAGAGGTCATGAGAACCTCTGGAGCTGCTGGCAGTTGTGATCTGCCTAACGTGGGTGCTGGGAACCAAGCCTGGGTCCTCTGAGAGCTCGGGAAGCCCTCTGAACTGCTGGGCCACATCTCCAGCCCCTGGTTTGGCTTTTCAGCCCCATGATGACCTGTGATGTTTGGCACCTTTCCCTATAGCGGCTGCCCCTTGAAGAGGGACTATCCCAGTTCTTCGCCTACCTTGGGTTTGTTTTCTGAGGCAGGCTGGCCTTGAACTCACCACATAGCCCAGGTTGTCCTCGAAAATCCTGATCCCTGGGCCTCAGCCTCCTGAGTGCTGGGATTACAAGGGCACCCCACCACACCTGGGGCCTTAAAGCAGCTTTTAATTGCGTTGTTTGTTCTCTCGTTGGTGGGGTGAGCTCCATTCATATTTTGTATACGGAGCCCCTGTCATAGGTGTGGTTTGGCGATATTCATCTCGCTCTATAGCTGTCTCTGTGTTCTGTTCAGTTCCTTGGCTGTACAGGGCATTTTAGAGTAATTCCGTGTGTCTATTTTTCTCTCATTTCTGAGCTTTTTGGGTCGTACCTCCCCAAATATTGCCCAAACAAATGTCCGGGGGCTCTCTATTCTTCTTCTAGTTGTGTTTTCTTCTCCTTCTTGTACTTCCCTAGCTGCAGGCCTTATGTTGGCATCTTTCATCCATTCTGAGCTGATTTTGGTGTGAGATAGGAGTCCAATTTGATCCCGCCGCCTGCGGCTACCCAGCTTTCCCGTTTGTTGAGGAGACTATGCTCTCCCCGTGGCATGTTCTTAGCCTTGGGACTGTTGTGAAGATTAAATTAGGCTGAATGTGAGTTCTGGTAAACTAAGATAGATTGGACACACATATATCTGCTCCATCCCGACACTCCATCCTCACCAAGACAAGCGGCTATTTTTGGGAACATAAACCATAATAACGAGCGCAGAGGAGATAGCGTTAATGAAATTTGGAAAGTAGGCAGAAGACCCATGGGGCGCGGGGGAACTGCCCAAGCCCCTGGACCGCTAACGAGGAACAACCTGATCGTGCTTCTGCACCGGCAAAGGCCCAGCGCCAATCTCAAGACCACAGTGAGCAGCTGAACCGGGGTGGGGTTTGCTCCTCACCCTTGCCCGGCTTTGCAGTTCTGGGTGGATATTGTGGGTCAGAGTCTGAGGAACAGGTGTGGGAGTGGCCAGGCCTTCCGTGATCATGTGTAATCCATCTGTACCCAGTGCTGGGACAGGTTCCAGGTGGAGGACATGGGAGGATAGCCAAAGGGGGCTCACACAAAGGAGTCGCTTCTTCAGGCTCCAGGAGAAAGCCTAGCAGGGCTAAGTGGAACTGAGAGGGGAAGTCAGGTGACCTGGGATGACCCACAGGAATGAGGCCTTGACTCCTGCCATTTAACCCTGCCATGTCACTTCCCCCAACCCCTCTCTGTCACCCTTTATCTGTGCGGGCAGAGGAGAGCTGCTCTAGACCTTGCTCTTCAGTCCTTCCTTCCTGACTTGGAGAAGCACGAGGAGAGCTTTGGCCAACCCAAGCTCCCCACACCCTCCTCCCTCACCGGCCATCCACTGCCCCACCCCCACCCCTGAAGTCTACAGACCACCCTCCCCACCCCACCCCCAAGGAAGCACCATGCCTGTTCCCAGACTGCTGGCTCCATGGCTTTGTCCATTCGCCTCACAGCCCAAGGCACACACCAGCCTCCCAAACACCTGAAGACCCCCACCTTGAGAAGGCGAAGGGTCTGCCTTGTCGCATGAGCCCCCAGGCCTTGGGAGAGCGGTCAGTGGGGAGGGAGGCCACTCCCCCCTCACCTCAGGCGACCACCTCCATCAAAGGCCATGGCCACCCGCGCCAGAGGACAAAAGCCAGAGAGGGTACCACACCTGCTTTCCCAGTGGAATGAAAAGGCTTCCGCAGAGGTGGCAACTCGGTGGCCTTTGCTGCCAAGGTTGCCAGACTTAACCAGTAAAAACAGAGCAGAAGCCGGGCGATGGTGGCGCACGCCTTTAATCCCAGCACTCGGGAGGCAGAGGCAGGCGGATCTCTGTGAGTTCGAGACCAGCCTGGTCTACAGAGCTAGTTCCAGGACAGGCTCCAAAAGCCACAGAGAAACCCTGTCTTGAAAAACCAAAAAAAAAAAAAAA
The DNA here is from genome assembly GCA_025134845.1 of Neodon shergylaensis. NCBI lineage: Eukaryota > Metazoa > Chordata > Mammalia > Rodentia > Cricetidae > Neodon > Neodon shergylaensis. The sequence goes on from JABTXL010018586.1 coordinate 2,749,789, forward strand.
AAAAAAAACAGAGCAGAGTCCAGTTAAGTTTTAGTTTCAAATAAGTAGATCATTTTAAGTAGAGCTACACCCCAGGCACTGTGGGTGCTGCATACAGCTCAGTGTGATGGACCCGACATTCCTACTTAGCAGGGCTTCTATCTTATTCATTTTAATGTGTATGATAGGAGGGGGCACACACAACATGGGTATGGAGGTCGTAGGCCAATTTTCAGGGGTCTGTCTCTCCTTCCCTTGTGGGGGAGGGGTCTGGGGACCAAACTCAGGCCATTATCAGGCTTGCCTAGCAAATGCCTTACCCAGCTGAGCCATCATCTGGGTTCCCTTCCTCCCTCTGTCCCTCCCTTCCTTCCTTCCTTCCTTCCTTCCTTCCTTTTCCTTTTTTGGGGGGGATGGGGTTTGAGACAGGGGTTTTCTATGTAACCCTGACTGTTGTGGAACTCTCTCTCTCTGCAGATCAGGCTGGCCTCGAACTCACAGAGATTCACCTGCCTCTGCCTCCTGAGTGCTGGGATCAAAGGCGTGAACCACCACCGCCCATCTATTTTTATTTCTTTTTTTTTAATATTTATTTATTTATTATGTATACAATATTCTGTCTACATGTATGCCTGCAGGCCAGAAGAGGGCACCAGACCTCATTACAGATGGTTGTGAGCCACCATGTGGTAGCTGGGAATTGAACTCAGGACCTTTGGAAGAGCAGGCAATGCTCTTAACTGCTGAGCCATCTCTCCAGCCCCCTATTTTTATTTCTTAAACTGTGTGCAGCCATATTGCCTGTAAGTGGGTATGTGTGCACACACAGGAGCCTCCCAGGGTCCAGGAGAGGTCCTCGATCCCCGGGAGGTGGTATTATAGGAGGTTGTGAGCTGCCTGACACAGGTGCTAGGTACTCAACTCCTGTCCTCTGCAAGCCGTCTGCAGGGAGGGGCTGTGCGTGGAGAACAGAACCAGAGTGGCTGGCTTGGCTCTCCTGGCTATGCTGGTTGGCTTCTCCTCCACGCCCTGCTCCCCTTCAGTGAAGCTCAAGAATGTCACAGCTAGCCACTGTGCATCTCTGGTCACAAACGAGATGGTTTTGTGTAGTTACTGGAATAATAGGAAAAGGAAGCCAGCCCTAGCTTGAAGCCGCACCGAATCACACTGCGAGAGAGATGCTCTCTTTGGGAGTCGCTTCGGTATGTCTAAAGATCACGCTGGCAAGAGGGAGTCTGATTCAATATTTCTAAAAATCACACTGGCAAGGGAAAATTTCATTTCTGCCATCATGTCTGACACTCCCTGAAAGGCAGGAATCTCCCTGTTAGAGAAAGCAGACTTCAGGGCTGATCTTTGATAGGCAGGCGGTGTGGTGTAATATTTTGTTTTCCTATGAGTTTGGTTTACTGTCTCTGCCTGTGTGTGACCCAGTGAGGATGCTGTAGCTGCAAGGGTTCATTCTAAACAATCATATTTGTTTAAAAAGATTAAGTCTGGTGGTGGTGGCCCATGACTTTAATTCTAGGCAGAGGTAGAGGCAGGTGGATCTCTGTGAGTTCGAGGCCAGCCTGGTCTACAGAGTGAGTTCCAGGACAGCCAGGGCTATTACACAGAGAAACCCTGTTTTAGAAAGAGAGAGAGAGAACACCAAAGAACTGATTATGTAAAACAGCACAGGTGAAGAGTATTTACCACCCATGATATATTGGTTTCCAAGACAGGGTTTCTCTTTGTAGGTGGGGTGACTGCCAAGCAGTTGGATCTCTGTGAGTTCAAGGCCAGTCTTGTCTACAGAGCGAGTTCCTGGACAGCCAGGGCTGTTACACAGAGAAGCCCTGTCTTGGAAAGGAAAGGAGGAAAGGAAAGGAAAGGAAAGGAAAGGAAAGGAAAGGAAAGGAAAGGAAAGGAAAGGAAAGGAAAGGAAAGGAAAGGAAAGGAAAGGAAAGG
>JABTXL010018586.1:2757785-2788987 GCA_025134845.1 Neodon shergylaensis
AAAGAAAGAAAGAAAGAAAGAAAGAAAGAAAGAAAGAAAGAAAGAAATTTCCCTCCTGGGAACACTGGCTGGTATGGAGGATGGTCCCATCCCCCGGGCAGCCTAAGAACAGACAAGTGAACAGAAAAGGATTATGGAGGAAGAGGTGGCAACGGACAGCCCGGGGGGGCAGGGGGCTACCAGGTGCTGAGGGTCAGCAGGGGTCACAGAAGGGAACTGAGCTCATGCAGCCTACTGACACCCACCCAAGAGGACTCCTGTCACCCGGGCAATCAAGGGACAACAGCAGGAGCCACAGGCTGGTAACTGCAGGCAGGAATGGGGAGGAGGAAGCCACCAAGGCAGAACACCGTGGGGGCAGGTTCCACAGTACCCCAGAGAGTGCACACATGCTCGGCAGCCAGCTTGTTGACCCTTGTCACAGCCAGGGTCCTGGCTGCTGGTAGGGCTAAACCAGAGAGAGGGGCTCAGTGCCCCCCTTGAGGCCTTGTTCTGAGCTCTACCCCACTGGTGCATGGTGGGGAGGGCCGAGGCATCTACACGCTGAGCCTGGGAGGCACTATGACGTGAGAGAGGCACCAGAGTCCATGACTGCATTTCCATGGCGAGCCCAGGACAGACAGCACACACCAACCAGAGAGCAGGATAGTGTTGGCTACTGTAGTGATGGTAGAGATGGAGAACAGAGAAGGAAACTAAAGCCCATGGCAGGGGATAGCCCCGGGCCTAGAGTCACCCAGCTAGGCAAAGCGAAGACCTGGACTAGAATCCAGAGTCCAGCTCCATGGCTCAGGCTTGTGGTGAGCTAGCTGAATTTCACTGAGAGCCCCCACCCAGCTGTGCACATCTGTCAGCCTCTGTAGGATGAGACAATGGCCAGAAGCAGGGCCAAGGACTCCAAGCATCAAGGCAGAACATTGCAGGATCCTCCGAGGAGTGGAGCTGGCAGCTACGTGCTGGAGCTGAGCCTGGGCCAGCAGGGCTGCCCCTCTGCTGGCTCTGAGTTCTACATTCCTGAGGTCACACCTCACCCATTACCCCGGTCCTCCTGGCTAGGAGATGGGAGGCTGTCTGGGGGATGGCCCCCCTGGAGGATTACCTCAGCAAGTCCTAACTGCTCTCAGGGCCTCCTTCAGGATAAACCGGTTCCTCCCAGGGCTGCTGGCCCCACCTTTCATGTCCCATCCTAGAGTGGGGGCCATGGCTTTCAGTACCTAGAGGGAGACAAAGTTCTTGTACTCTAGAACTCTGGATATGTAGGAGGAAGTGTCACCCAAGCCCTGGGAACCTCTATTGAGAGATGAGATGGCCTCAGGTTCAGGTACCACCAGTCTGATGGAGGAGACCTTGCCACCAACAGGAGCCTTGTGAGCATGCCCAGTTGTGGGCTAAGTGGGTCTCAGAGCTCAGCACAGTGGCCTCTAGTTTACCACAGTGGGGCCCTACCACCTCGACTGTGAGCGGTAGCCAGCATCCTCACAAGGCCGCCACACCCTGAGGCAACAGAAAGCTCACATCCCTGACACACCCTTGCTTCTGGTGAGAAACTGGCATGCTGTGGCTGCCGCTGTCTCCATAACGGTGCCCTCCTGTTCTGGGACCCATGCCAAGCAGGGCAACAGTGGTTGGTACTGGGCAGGCCTGCCTGCCTCTGCTGGACCCTGAAGAACTACAGTTGGTCCAAAGTCCAAGTGTCCCCTCCAGAAGCCACAGCACTGTCCTGTCGTCACCACACCCCAAAGCCTGGACCGTGACAAAGACGCGAACCCCTCGTTCGGTCTACAAAACAGGATGATGCCAGTAATAGCTCTTGGAAGTTCACGGTCAAGATTAAACTAAGAGAACACTGTCAAAATGATAACACTGTGTTGAGACAAGGTGGAACATGGCTGGCTTTCTAGGTTTGTTTCAGTGGGAAATTCTCCTGCTTAGCATTCAGTCCCGTTCCTCCTACCCCGTCCCCTGTAGAGCGCTGCGTGGAGCCACACCTGATGGCGATTATGGCTAAGGCCTGACTCATGCTATTATCACGCAATGATTGTCAGCTGCTTGCATATGCGTGGACCTATGGGCAGTGCCCACCTGGCAATCTGGGGTTGGCGGCCTGTGCCTTTTTAAGGGCTGGGAGAGGTTTGCCGCACGCGTGCGCGAGAGAGAGGAGGGGGGGAGAGAGATTGCTGTAAAAAAGTCCTGAATAAAACTGCCTGGAGCCTGTCCTGGAACTAGCTCTTGTAGATCAGGCTGGCCTCGAACTCACAGAGATCCACCTGCCTCTACTTCCCGAGTGCTGGGATTAAAGGCGTGTGCCACCACTGCCAGGCTCCAGTCCCCTTTCTTATCCAGGGAGCAGGAGGTACATCTGTCTTAAGTGAAAAGCTAATATTGGTCCCAGCCAGTCAGAAGCAGGCCTATCTCCACCTCCGTCACTCATGAACCTGCCCTCATGTCAGGGAACACACTGGTGCCACAGGGTGGGACATGCCGGTGCCACAGGCCATGGTTGGGATGATTCGTTCATGGGCAGTACCGTGCCAGGATGCCCAGGGAGTACCCCATTCCCTTACAGCAACAGAAGCCACAGTTCTGAAGTCCACCTTCCCCTTGAGCCAGCTTTTCCAGATTTCATGAGCAAGCTGGCGTCTCTCCAGTAAGTTCCGCTGTTTTCCATCAAGAAAGTCGCCTGGAAATCGGGAAAGGGAGGAAGATCTGGCTAGTTGGGCAGAAGGGAAAGTCCACTGTACACGCAAGGACACAGTCTAACGGCCCGAAGAGTGTAGTGAGTTATGAAACAAGAGCTAATTAAATTACATTTAATCTGTTAATTAAATGGTGGCCCATGGACATCTGAGAGGGGACAGTCCCCTGGAGGGCAGAGGACCTGAGTCCACACAGCCCGTGGGGGCCAGGAGAATTCTGAAGACAAAAGCTGTTTCTGTCACACCAGGGTGGGGGGTGGTTCGAAGAACTCAAGCCCTCAAATACATAGCTCCAGTCTGCGCCCGGGGCTGAGAAACACTTTATGTAACTGGGCTAAAAATTCTCCTGTCTTTTTCTGCCGCCGGAGTGGTTTGTGGAAAGCCAGCACAAAAGTCAGATCCCTCGCGGGGACAAATTCCAGAGGTGGCTGAGCCCACAGCTTCTTCTCCCTTGCCCAGCTGTACCCAGGCAGACAGTCCGGGGCAACCCCTGTGTCTTCTCTTATTTTGTGGCCCTGTGATGTATGGGGTACATTTGGTTGGCTGTGAGTAACAGAAATCGTGAGACCCTGAGGGAGGTGGGTTTCTGGCACACACAACCCCCAAGCTCTTTCATGTCTGATCGATCTCCAGCCAGGATGGTTTCAATCAGGGGGCACTGATGTCAGCTGCCCTTTGTTTATAAGCACTGACTGCGGGCATCCTACCGCATTTGGGGGAATTCCTATCTAGGGCAGGAAATAAGCTACGGCGGGCACATTCGCACCAGGGGCAGCATGGCTTCCTAAAGGGAAGCATGGACCACCAGCTGCTCTGTGCCCAGGAGAGAGGGGCAGGGGGACCCTGGGCTGACCATGCAGCCAGATCTTTGGTCTCGACAGGATCTGCCCTGGAGCCATGGTGTGGGCTGCTTCCCCTGCAGGGCCCTGAAAAACTGAGTTGTCCTTGAACCACACTCAAGTTCTTCAAAGACTGGGGAAAGATGAGCTTAGGGGTCAGGTAGCAGCAATGCTGGCTTAGGGGACAGGTAGCAGCAATGCTGTCACACCTGCCTGGTGGCTCCCCAACAGCTGCAGAATCCCGATACCTCTGAGTTTCAGACTCTGGGCTTCAGACTTGTGAACTGACCACTTAAAGGGACATCTGCACACAAATGCCACCCTTTGCTCTTGGCCCTGGCCACGCCCCCTGTGCTAGCCCACATGCTATACAGATAGTAGCTCAGCTTCTCCATGCAGGAGCCTCGTGAAGTGGATTCCGTGGTTACCCTCACCCCCAGGAGACGAAAAGGAGGTGACAAAGCTTAAGGTAACTCTGGAGCCTGGACATAAGCCTCCTGGCCCCAGGTCTGAGCTGTGACCCTCTCCTGCGTTCTGCCCCTCCTCCCTATTTGATGCGGGTTCTCTGCCATCCTCATCCACACTTCTCCTCTTGTCTACCTACAACTCAGCATTCAGGTCTGTGTAGCTATCACCATGCGAACCCCAGCCAGTCAGGTACCTCACCTCGAGTGCCAGCGACTCTGCTTCCCACGCCATCTGTGTAAACATCTGTCTTCTATTCTGTGGACTGGGTGTCCCTGGATGACAGGAAGTGGGCCCCACACCACATGTCCACTCCCCTAGCCGGGGGCTTGGCACCTGGTAAAGAACAGATGATGACCAGTCCAGGGCCTCCCATGTCCCCCATCAGGCTCCTGTGCCTCGGCGGCCCCCTACCTGCTCCAGACACTCTGTGCAACCTTCCAAGCAGGTCCTTGCAGCCTCTCCACACTGCGCTTCCCCAGCTGCGTCTACTTCACAGGCTCGGCACGGATCTCCTCACCTCCGCTCCCAGCCTCCTTCCTGTTTTACTCTTTTATTAAGATTCTAATTAAATAATTCTAATTAAGTGTAATGAGCTGAATCGGCAAACTTATAGCGATAAAAATGGCACTCGGGACGTGCTCGGTCCTGACTCAGGCTACGGCAGTGTATGGTTCAGGGGGCCCTGCTGCTGGGGGGTGACTCAGTGTCTGGGTCTGACTACTACCCTCACAAGGACATCATGGCTGGGCACTCCTCTCATACAGCCTCCCTTCTGTTCTCTGTGATAGGCAGAAAAGTCTCCCAGCTCCTAGGGATGATGAACACTGGCCTGTCCCACAGTCTGGTCTCCACTCAGGCCCGATACCTGTCTGAGGGTACCATGCAGCTTTCTCCACCCCACACCAGGTACCCCAAGACCCCTGGCCCAGAGCTGGGCTCTGCTAACCACACAGACATCCGAAGAAGACCGCCTAGACCTGTCCGTCTTCCGGCGGGGGTGACCTTTCTGTGTCCCTCCCAATCTGGATGCCGTCCGTTTCTGAGGACACACTGACAGGAATGGGAAAGGCGCCATAACAGAGAGAACGCGACACATAGTCACATCCGGCCTTCCTCTCAGACTAACCCTTTCCTGCCTGTGTCACTTCATCTCTCTGAGCTCTAATGACAGCCGCCCTTGATCAAATGCCCCCATCAGCCAACCATCAGATTTGAGATGCATCTCTCAGGCTGCATGCTCCTGTTCCGCTGAGTGACTCGGGCCAAGTACCTTCACCTCTTCTGTGAGATGGAAACAGTGCCCACTGCAGAGGGTGGGCCTGAGGGCAGGATCTCCACACTTACGTATGAGGTGAGTTCCCATTCTACAGGTGAGAACACCGAGCCATTGATGGTTATAGAAACAACACAGAACAGGGGTAGAATAGACGAACCCAGAATCCTTTGGCTCCTAACTGGTTTTACCACAGTTGGTTTTGCTGAAGTCCTGGCTTTCCTGTGGACCATCAAATTCAGAAATCTGACTCACTTAGGATTGGCAGAGCCCAAACATTCCGGTCTTCCCCAACTGGGAAGTGAGGGTTCTACCCCATGGAAACCAGGGGTGGGGGAATGGGTGGCAGTCTCTGGTTTTAAGACTTTGCACTTGAGGATCACAGTCTGGGGGTCTGGGCCTCCCTGCTTCAGCCGTCAGACTCAATCCTCCCAGGAGCCACATACTAAAACCACAGAAGACATAACAGCTGTAGCTGGCATAGGGGTACGCATGCCCCTACCAGTCATCAGGAGGTAGGCAGGTGGTTCTCCCTGGCACTAAGAGTCTAACAAGGGCAGCAAAATGGCTCAGCAGATAAAAGTGCTTCTTGTGAAGTTCAATGGCGGCATCGCTTCAACCCCTGGACCCTACACAAAGGGAGACAGAGACCACACTACAAGTTGTTCCCTGACCCCCACACATGCATTGCGACACACTTGTGTCTGCATACATACCACACACTCAGATTCTAGAACCTTTATTTGAAAACACTTTGGAAAGCAAGATCTTTGGTCAGGATATAGCGTTAGACCCCAGTTTCAGCAACGTGGCCCAGGGAGGGTTGCAGGGCTGCTGGCTGGGAACAATGAAGACAAAGGGCACCCTCAACCAGGGCCTGCAGGGGCGTCTGTGGGACCAGATCCTTGGTAACCAACAAACCGCTGGGCTGCCACTGACCTGGGGCTGCCCAGTTTCTCAGAAACTTAGACTGGGTCTACCCCCCTTCTGCCATGGTTCAGCCATAGCCACATGGAGCCAGATAGTGCCTGGGCACCTGGCCATGGAGTGACTCAGACAGGGCCTGAACATCAGAGCTACCAAGCCATCGAAGGTATCCCAACCTTCCTACTCCTTCTGAGGTCCAGCAGGACCACTCCCTTCACTCAGCAGCCCATCTGGCATTCCCTGAAACACCCCTCAATTCTCCAATGTCTCACTAGTGTAGGCCAGCCTGCATGACCCGGGACTGCTGGGAACCATACCCCTGCCCCTTGGACTATGAAGGATCAAGAGCAGAGGCCTCTCATCACCCAGAGACAAGGCCAAGCTGGTGACCAGCAGACACGTGCAGACACGGTTGCCCAGCAGCATGACCTTGTGTCCCAGCCCACACCTGTCCTGGCTGGGAGCTCCCAGCTGCCCCAGCAATGCTGTGCTGGCATTTGGTCAAGGCTGTTCTTCTGAGCTGGCCTCAGGAGCTCCCAGCAAGCAAGGATATGGGGTTACTCCAGGACAGTGAACAGAGGATCTGGGTCTCAGGCCTGTAGAATCTCTATGGGCCTCAGTGCCTTCACCTCACATAGACACCACTTACAGTCACTACAGTGGCTCAAACCATGGACACCGTCAAGGGTTCCTTCCTTCCAGCCCTCTCAGACTCAATGTCCCTCCTGTGGTAAGTACTCTCAAGCTGGCTGAGTGGACGATGTTACCCGGGAAAAGATGGGGCCTATATGATGGGCACATGGTTCTGCAGTATCCTGAGCTGGGCATGTCCAGAGCAGCTGCATGAGGGGCAGCCAGCTGGAAAGTCAAGAGACTCCAGCCGATAGATCTACATGGCTGGCACCTGCCGATACTGCCCGTGCGGTCAGGCCCACTGCTGGTGCTGCAGCATAAGTTTTGGGTTCAGACAGCCTGGGGTTCAAATCCCTGACTTAACCTCTTCCTGAATGTGAGCCTCAAATCAGCTTGCATCTTTCCTGTACCTGACCTAAGAAGCGAGACTACATGGGATACCTCCCTACAGTTTACTGGTCAGGGAGGCCCCAGAGATTTCACTGCATAAGACACACTTTGGCTGTATAACACAGAAATCAAATTGAACTTTCCAAAAGCTCCCTCCTTGTTGACTAGCTCTTAGTGCAGGAAGGAGCCTCGCAGGTCACCGGGAGAAGGAAATCCAGCACTCAGCCCTGCATGCCACAACACCGGCCTACCATGCAGTGTGTCCACTGGTGCAGTAGCGGCATGAGGTTATGGGGATAACCAACCACTTGGGGATTTAGACCTGCTCTACAGGAAGGGATTCAGGCTGGTACCACAAACCTGGCCAAAAGCCCATGGTTATGGCAGTGACAGGCCCAGGGGGGAACATACTACTGTCACTTTGCTGAAGGACACGGCAACATGTCCTATACCACCTATGTTTATACCTATAGGTCAGGGTTGTCCTTAACCCTGGCTAGGTGGCTTCTCGACAGTGGCCAGGAGTTAATAAAGAGACTCAATGGGTCAAAGCTGAGACGGGGCCTGGTGAGTGCTCAGTCCTAAACAGGGCGGATTACAGAAGGGTTGACATAGACTGTTCTCACACCCTCCCCAAGGATCAGGGGCACACTGCGGGGAAGGGAGCACACAAACCGTTAGGCACTGTGGGGGAGGGGAGAGCTGTGAAATGCTGTCCTTTACAGGACATGGACAACACATTCCAGAACTCTCTGCAGCTGTGGTTACCTGCACCAGAGCAAGCCAACGAGGCCAGCAAGCGCTTCACCGGGCAAAATAACTGGACTCAGGTTAAAAAGCATTAAAGAGGAAAAGGGGAAAAGAAGATGCTGGAGTTTGGGGGGGAGGGGAGCTGAGGGAGCAGGGTGCAGGACCAAGATGATGCTTACGTGTATGAAACTGTCAAAGAATAAACGAAAGTTTCCGTTGTTTTTTTTTTTTACTTCTAAGACCACCTACCCCCCTCCTACTGTGCCAAGGCAGACTGATAATGCTGAGGTTGGGCACAAGGACCATGACCGCTGCACAGGGGAAGATGGAGCAAGGCCAGGCTCAAGCCTGTGTCCCAGGCACAGACGCTGAAAAGCCCTTGTGAGGTTTAACTGTGATGGCTTCTCCTGGAGAGCCAACCCACCATCTACCCAGAGGAGCTGAAGGTCACGTCAAATCTGAAAGGTGGCTTTGTTCTTTCACTTTATCTGTTATGCATGAAAGAGCAGGCAGCTGGGCTCGGGATCTGTAATTTGAGACATCCGGAAACTAAAGACGTTGGCCAAATTCAAACCGAAAGATGAGCTTGTTGAGTGTCTTTTCAAATTATGGGGCAAAGAAGAAAGAATTCTTTAGTCTGCTCTGATCCACTTGGGCCTCGCAGGGAGTCTGCTCGTCGCCTGGCATCAGAAGGCTGCCTTTGGACACGAAATAGGACTATTGCATAAATGCCCGAGACCCCCACAAGCTACAGGAAGGAGCAGTGGCCGGGGAGTCCCCAGACACAAGGCCAAGGAACTTGAGGAATGCAGCCTTGCTGGAATGGTCACTGAGACTGGGCAGGAGTGTTGAGCACTTGGATCATAGCCAGCTCTTGGGAAATCCCTACATGACAGGATGAGGGTCAGGGATATGCGAAGGGGCTGTGGCCTCACCAGGTGCCCAAGACAGGGCCACCTTTCTAGCTAAACTCGGAGCCCTCAGCAGTAGGAATTGAAGACATCTGGGCTCTCCATGACTTTTGTCATGACAGCCGGCACACAGGAAGTACTCTGTCCGAGTCCACTGGGACTTTACACATTCGATCCAAATGACCTCTTGCTCAGAGATAACCTGTGAGCTACCGGAGGCATGAGCTACCAATAACGTCATAGTGGACAACAGTCTCAAAATCCTGGGACACAGACATGGGAGATTGCTGTACCCTGCTTACAAACAGGAAAACCAAGGCTCAAGGAAGCAAGTAACTAACGCAGGGCCATAGCTGGACTTTGGGTTTCTAAAATCACTGAACCCCTATCCTCCACCTCTGTCCCCATCACACAAAACCACACAAGCTGAATCCACATGTGTCAGGCTCATCCAAGGCACCGAGCTCAGGACCTGAACAGGAGTAACATTTAAGTCTGCAAGTCTGAGTCATGGGAGTTGCGGGAACGATACTGTCCCGGAAAGGGTGCACACGGGCACAACCACACCTCACACACTCATGTCTCAGGGGCTCAGAGTCTGGCCAGGACACATGGCTAGAAACACTGTCGGTGTCAACACATAGACCCTGTCACTCATCAGTACCCTGTCACACGGTGACAGCCGCAAAGAAAGGAGCCCCGCTGGCTCATCAACGGGGATCCTGCCATCACCCTCCACTCTGGTGCTGCAAGGGCTGTGACCTCCCCCATGCTCTCGACAACTGCCTCTCATATCACCAAAGGGCAGGAGCTACGACACTGCCCCTTGTCACCAGCAATACCGAGTGGTGCTTATACTTTTTTTAAAAAGGGAACATTTAACTGTTTCTTCCTCAGAGGCAGCCTTGCAGCAGTGGACAGCTTTTCAAGACCACAGCACCACCCACACCATGGCAGCCCCTCATGCTCAGGACCCTGGAGCTGGCTGGGAAAAAGGAGCTACCCTGATTCTAAGGAGGGTTCCCCAAGTCCCTTCCCCAAGGGAAGGGTCTGACTCAGCCACTCAGTAAGTCATGCTGGTTGGTGTGTTTCTCCTGCTCTCACAAGCCCAGCCACTGGGGGCTCCTAGCCATGCAAAAATGCTTGTGGCTTGGCTGAGGTTCAGGGTGCCAGAGCCATGGGAGCAGTGAGACTAAGGACAGCTCACCGCTGGACTGCTCGACCACCAGCTGGGGTGCGGAGACCACTGGGGCTGCAGCATTAGGAAAGGACAACGAGATGCTTCTGGAGGATTCCATTTAACCCATGGAATCGACACACTTCAAAACACATCAGCGTGGCAGCTAGCAGGGCAAGGAGGCCTGCTCCAGTGCTGTGTGGAAAGGCACCAGATGGTTTGTTATGAAACACATTTTGGTCAGAAAATAGCTGGGGCTTTTTGGTTCCTGGGAGGACAACAAAACTAGAGAGAAAGGAGGCGTGGGCTGTGAGAGGCTGGCAGCACAGACAGAAGCTTTGGTATCAGACCTGGGTTCTATTCTCAACTCCAACCCCACCACATGTGTTGCCTCAGTTTCCTTATCTGTAAAATGGATGAGAAATATTCTGCCACAACCTAGTGTTAGGCTTTGGTATCATCCCACGGTTATGAGGAGGCAGAAGAGGGGGACACACACAGGACACACAGACAAAACAGAAGAGCAGGCCCAGCTTCGCCTGTTGGGGACACCCTGAGAGCCACGCAGAGATGTTACCCAGGTTGCCATGAGACTCTGGGAGTCTGGGCAGCCAGTACACTAGGTCCTAGCACTATACAGACCACCTCAGGGACTGTGCCCTCTTGTGGAGGGAGGCAGGAGGCAAGCGCTTCTCCCACAGCACCATCGAGGACCTCAAACCATGTCCACCTGTGAGAGTTAAAGTGCAGAGCTATGTGTCTTTGGTCAGGGGTTGCCTCTCAGAGCCCCGAAGAAGCTTCCCTGAAGGCCATGTCCCCTCCAGTGCACAAGGAACAGTAGGCTCTCACTGCCTGAGGAGTGAGTGCCCCCGAGAAAAGGATCATGGAATGCTTTGGTCATAGGCCAGGAGGCCAGGCCCTGGCCTGCACACACCACGAGTGCCTGAAGCAAACCTGGGTATTCCAGGCTCTTTCCGCCCTCTCTCCCTGCCTGACTGCAGCTCTCCTCTGCAAGCTCTGTAGAGTGGCTGACGGCTCCTGGAGATGGCTTCTGGTCCATCATGTCAAGGCCAGCTGTATCCTGCCAGTCCTAGGCCCTCAGAAGTTGAAGAGGTCATCTTGATCAATGCCGCTGCTGTCAGGCTTGTCCCAGTCGGTGGGCGATAAGCACTGTGCGTAGTGGATGTCCTGTGCTGACAGTCCAGTGTCCAGGACCTGAGGGTTCGTCCGTGACTGTGCCAGCCTGGAAGGCAGAGCTGTGTGAGCCAAGCAAGAGGTGGGAGGCTGGCAGGGGTTAAGCAACAGGGAGAGCCTGGCCAGCATGGGGACAGAAGGCCTGAAGGGACGTGAGTGGGAAAATAGCCAGACTCAAAGCTCAGCAGGGGAGCTAGTGCCCCCTGACAAAAGGGTGCCAAAGAGGGTCAGTACCAGGCAGCCCTGCCCTCAGGAGGGGTTCCTGGGCTGTGTGAACGCCTGGAGGGAGGCCTCTGACAGCACTGAGAAAAATGCAGAGTCCCAGGGCCACAGCTGTGCGCTGATGGATACAAGCTGCTGTGCTCGTGGGCAGGATCAGCAAACATGGGGCCTGCATTTTGACTGAACCCCAAAAGCATTCTCACATACGAGACATCCTACGTAATAAGCTCCCTGTCGCTGGAAGAACTCGAGAACGGCAGTGTAGATGGCTAGGGCACTCGAGTTCTCAGTCAGGACCGAGACCTGAGGGCAAAGCCAGGTCGCCCGAGGCCCACATCCCCAGCACAGGCCCCCAAAGTATTACCTTGAAAATGCTTCATCCAGGCCATCATCCAGCTCCTTAGAAACAAAGCAAGAAGTAAGAACTTCTGAGTGGTCCATGTTCCCCAGGGGAGCTCCAGGGACCCAGGACCCGTATGTATGTTGGGAGGGGGTGCCTAGGGAAACTAGCGAAGGCAAGCGTCATGCCCATGGACCCAAGGCTGGGGCGCAGGACAAGAAAAGGCGTGTCTCAGCTAGGCAGTAGTGCCATATTATCTTCAATCTTAGTACTTGGGAGGCGAATCTGAGTTCAAGGCCATCCTGGTCTACAGAGCAAGTTCTAGGACAGCCAGGGCTACATAGAGAAACCCTGTCTCTGAACCCCCAATCCCACCCCATCCCTAAAAAAGAAAGAAAAGGAACAGGCATGTCTGGACCTTCAGTGACCCAAATAAGTCACAGCTCCTCTGAGACTTAGCTTTCCCTTCTGTAAACTGAGGGACATGATAGCCACAGCTTTCCAGCCCCAAAGGAAGGACAGAGAACCCTTGCCTGCACCTCCGTCGTGCCCAACGCCAGTCACAGTCCTGTGCTACTTCAGGATAACTGATGCTAGAGCCTCTCAGCCTTAGGGGCTAAGTGCTATGTGAAACCCTCCAAAGCCTTTAGGACATATGACAAATGACAGCAACGGACAGGTACAAGGGATACCCAAGTTGTTCCCAACTGACACGTGAGCTGACAATTGTCAGGAGTATCGTCATGTGAAGAGATAAACTGGCCTGGTGGGACAGGCTTGGGGTGCCTGAGATACTTGGGAGGCTGAGGCAGGAGGATGCCATAGAAGGTCAGTGTCTTCCCTGAGGGAATTAAAATTAAAAAAAGACACAGAGAAGCAGGTAGATCTCTGAGTTCAAGGACAGCCCTGGGCTACAGAGTGAGTTCTAAGACTGCCAGGGCAACACAGAAAAACCTGTCTCAAATAAATAAATAAATAAATACACACACACACAAAAAAAAAAACCCCCCCCCCCCCCCCCCCCCCCAAAAAAAGAAAAAGAAAGGAATGAGCTATGACAAGCACTGACGGCTTCTGCTGACGCTGGAGCGTGATCCCATTGGTCATTCTCACGAGCTGATATAAAGTGTCTCTAGGCACTGGAATACTTGGTGCTATATCTGTAATAACAGTTTGAAGCCAACCACCTCCAAATGAAAATTAAAATTAACGGCCATTCAGGTTCCTCTGGGAGATGCGTGGAAGGTTAACTCGCTGCTGAGGGAACGAAAAGGCTGACAGAGGTCAGGCACTGGCCATGAGTCCTGAGAGCCCGCAGCCTGGCTGCGAATTCAGACAACTGAGAAGGAGGGGTGCCAGGCACAAACCTGCTATGCCCAGAACAAGGGAGCCTTTGCTGACAGAGAGGGAACAGTACAGACACCCAGATTCAGACTGAGTATCGTGAGGAGATGGCCGTGCTGGGAACCAGGCCTGCTGGGGACACAACCTTGCGTTCAGAGAGGACATTGTTCAGCTACTCCACCCAGGGCCTGTTGGGCTGCGTCTGGTCCTTCCCATAAATCACGGAACCAGGGCCTGGGTCTGGGAACCACTTCAGGCTTGTTCAGAGACCTGGCTAATGCTCACCAGATCCCAAAACCATGCAGGCCACAAACTACTCACCCAGACGACACTGTTGCTGCCCAAGACTTGAGGCCGTGCTGTCTCGTCCAAGTTGTTGGTATTAGTGGTAACCGTGGATAACGGGGCCTTAGCCACCTCTTCCAAATCCAGCAGGTTCCCCGTGACAACCACTATGGGGGGGGGGGTGAGTTGGGGGCATCAGGAGGAGGATGAACATCATCTCTAGCCTCTTCCACACTCACATTCCGGTACCCTGGTACCATACCATTCCCAAGGAGCTCTGGGACTCTGGCCTGGTCTAGATGCAGGATGGACCTTGATCACATGGAGCCCCATTCTGACACCTTCCCCGACCCCCAGCTACAGGACAGTTGTCCACAGGTGAGATCTTGTGGCTCCTGAGGGTAGACCCTGGAGCCTGCATGTTCATAACATAAGCTGAATGTTTAAAAGTGCACCACGTGGCCAGGCAGGGGTGGCGCACACACCAGGTAGGCTGGGATGTCTAACAGGCTGCGAAGCAGACAGGTACGCACACACACATGTATACGTGTCTGCAGGGACATACCTGGGTTAGTGTGTGCATCTGAACAGTACCCTCTTAGCTACCCACAAGGCATTGGTATTGCTGATGTAACAGAAGAAAAGGAAGCATCAACAGGTCAGGAGGGAGCCCTGGATGGGAGACAAGCTCAGTGCCAAGACTCACAGCTTTTCAATGAGGGGGCGCTGTCACATCGGGTCCCTGAGATGTCTCCTCCTTCTTGGTTGGCTTTTTCCCTCTTCTCTTTCTCTGTGGGATCAAGGCACAACATGCTGGGGCCCTTGTGGACACTGTCTCCATAAGCTCCCGGGGAGAATGAGGGCACTCAGGGCAGTATGAGAGCTCCCCCAGGAGAAAAGACACGTTCCAGACACTGAAACCCAAACACTCTGAAGAAGCCTCAGATGGAGAAACTGAGGCTTAGGGAGGTAAGACAACCTGTTCAAAGATCAACAAGCCCAGCAGGGGACGGGGCTGGGGTCAGTCAAGTCTGACTTCTGGCCTCTACCCGTCCCTGTTCACATTACTCACAAAGCTCAGAAGGGAAGACTCACCTTCCTTGGACACCTGCCAAAACTCAAAGGCAACTTTGAAGGCCTGGGCTACAGTGAGGGTGACGGCTTGTGCCTGAAAAACAGGAAATGAGGGTGGGGATGGGCGCAGCGTCAGGCAGCAAAAGCAAGTATGAACTGGAGGGTTGGGGGCTCCCACCCCATGACAGGCTCTGGAGGGCCTGGGGGGAAGGGAGGGGCCTAGCTCCTCCATTTCCCACAGCAGCCTGGGGCATAATGAAGCCACATGCTAGGATGGCAGTGGGGGCCAATGAGGCACCTCCTGTCCAGCCCCACCCCCAATGGCTGTTCACCTCTATTTTTTCCTTCCCTTCAGGCATATCTAAGCCAACTGTGAGAGCTACTTCTGGAACTCCCTCCTGGGTTAGCTGAGGATTCCCTACACTCACAGTCCTTGAGGGAATGGAAGCTGTGCTTGAGTGAGCTACAGACAGAGAGATGGAGGCCACACTGTTCAGGGGTTACAGGGCATTGAGGGTGCCAACAGCTGATAACTGACATCCCAGCAAGGCAGGAGGTGGCAGAATCAAGATGTTAGTGATGGTAAGGAAGAAAAGCCATCCAACACTGCGGCCAGCCTATGAGCAGCTGCCTTGGCTCCCACTTCACACGTCACCTCTCTCCCGTCACCAGCACAGGGCTCTACAGCCCGGCTCACCTCCTTCTGGAATCTGCTGATGGAAGAGGCCCTAGCTCACATGCTTCCTTTACGAGCAAGAGTGGTACCACAGCTCAGACAGCGCCCTCAGGAGGCAGCGATGGCGTCACACAGATCTCCTACAACATCCTGCTACCCCAGTCCTGGAATAACCGGCCTGGAGCTTGGCGTGCAAGTCCCAGAGAAGAGAACCACACTCAACTGTAGAACAAGCTCAGGCTTAAGTAGCCTCCACCAGACAACTCGATTTAACTGAGAAATAAATTCGGGGCCACTGCCTTCAAAACTCCTTTAAAAAAATTTCAAAATCTCCAAACTGGCTGATCTGCGTCAATTAAACTTCACGAAGTATAAAAATCTCATTTGAATGTCTCCGTCATTTACATTTGTGATGGAAGTAAGGATGCTTTATGGTGGAACTTAAATATGGTAATTAAGTATGAAAGTCTTCACAGCTGTTTACAATTTAAGCTGTCACGTCTGAATCAAGTTTAATAGACCCAGTTACCACTGAGAATTGCCCATGAACTAAAAATATGGGCTAATTACCAGCCAAGTCAGACCACCATACTCTGGAGCAAGGGCTGGTCACCCATGCGGCAGGACTATGGAAACGCCATTACAGCTGCTTGCAGGAACCTGAGCACAGGGGTTTATGCTGTCTACGTAAATCTGGTTCATCTGTGCAAATTCCTGCTCTTGCGCCCTAGGGTCCTGGACAGTAAGTCATAATAAACATGTAACCTGAGCCGAGATCTGAAGTGATGCGTGCAAGTGCCTACAGGTCTGCGCTGGGCAGGCCTGGGGGTGGCCTGCTTCCCCAGGGACCCCCAGCAGGATGAGTCACAGGAACACTCAGTGGGAAGACCTTCATCCCCCAGGCCACTGCACAGTCCTCCTGGGACTTCTGCTGGGAGGCTGTCTTATGACCCAGAAGCTTCCTCTTGGTCCAGCTGTCCATGTCCCTAAATCATTCCACCTAAGCAGGCTATATCAGTAGGTCACCCGGGCCAGGTACACAGCCCAGACTAAGTCTTGTGCTCACCATCAGCCCTGCCAGCGCTCACCTGGCTCCCATATTAACCTCTGCACAAAGATTTCTCCAGAACACCAAGGTCCACATGGAGGAAATAGCCCTGTTCCCTCTGCTCAACAGAACTGGGGTGTCCAGGCCTATGCCCACACAGGCAGTCCAGACTCCTCCTCCACGTCTGATCACAGAGGCTGTGTTTGCTGAGCTGAGGCCTCTCACATAAGCGTAGTGAACCACTTCCTTGCAGTGATCTTCTGCATGCTCAAACAAGAAAAGGGAGCCCTGGGGCTGGAGAGATGGTTCAGTGGTTAAGAGCATTGCCTGCTCTTCCAAGGGTCCTGAGTTCAATTCCCAGCAACCACATGGTGGCTCACAACCATCTGTAAAGAGGTCTGGTTCCCTCTTCTGGCCTGCAGACATGCACACAGACAGAATATTGTATACATAATAAATAAATAAATATTTAAAAAAAAGAAAAAAGAAAAGGGAGCCCTTGGCTGTACTGTGGGGGACCCCAGGAGGAACCCCTTTCTCCAAGCTTCTCACTTGGCCAGCAAGGAAAGGCGGAGACTCAGTGAGGGCCACATTTGCACCATGGGTCCTGCCAGCTGACCATGCCTGATGTTGAGTCTCCAGGCCCAGCACACCATATCAAGTTGTGCCATGCACACTAGTCTCTAAGCCTGGCACACTCGTGTTCACCACTCTATTCATCCTTTAAGTCTCCAGTCTCTGGGCATCTCCCTAACCTCCACCCTAGAGCCAAGCCCTAGACTCAATGTCAAAGTCAGCCCTTCCCCCACAGACTTATGCAGGCTCGAATTGTAGGTTGCAGAGCCTTGTCCACAACTGGAGACAGCTGACAGAAGGCGGAGCAGAGCCATGGCCCCCAACTCATCCCTGCTTCTCCCTCAGATAATCAGGGAATCTCAGGCCAATTCAGGACAGCCTTCAGTGTTGGCCCACCAAGCTATGGCTTTAGTGCCCAGCAAAGGTCCTGAAGGCCTGGGAGGAACCTATACCACCCCAGAGCGACTTGGAAACCCTGGGTGACAAAAGCTGGAAATAGGTGGGAGACAGACCACAGCCAGGCACACAGAGAAACAAACAGCAAGGTGTCCAGCAAGAGCCACACCCTCCATCCACGAGGCTATACTAGCCACAGCCATGGGGTAGAGAGCCTCTGCTTTTCTCAGCAATGCCCTCTGACCTGGTGCAGGCTGTGTAGAGTCCTCTGGTCCAGGCCTCCTTCTGAATGGCTGGGCCTGCTCCCTGTTCTGTACAGAAGCCCATCCCAGAGAGAGCTGCTTCACGTGAGCATGCCCCTCCCACCAGTGCCCACACTGCAGTAATAACTTAGGGCCAGCAGTCCTGCCTGGTGTGGTCAGTGAGGAGGAAGAAGCAAACAGTGAGAACACAGTAACTTTGCAGTGTTAAGCCAAAATGGCCTCATTCATGCCAAAGTCTCCCGCCATCTGTGGGATCCAGGCTGTCACGGGAGAAGCCACCACTGCTCAGAGCCCTGAAGGACCCCAGCAGACTGGTAACATGGAGTCTGCAGGGAGATAAGGCATGCAGAGGAAACGGGGCCTTTGGAATGACCCTGGGGTCAATGAAGTGACCTCTGATTCTGCCGATAAGTAAGCAGACCAGAGAAGGGCAGGGTTCACCATGGTTACACAGCACACTAGCTGCTCCCCTTCTCTGGGACGCCTTGAGCACAGCCTCACAGAAGGATTAGGGGAAGGAAGGGTGTTGAGACGTGGAGATAAATCTGGATGATCCAGCAGACATTATCACCACAGAAACCCGAGAGGGAGAGGCACCAAAACAGCAGAGTGAGAATACACTGTGGTGGTGTGAATAAGAATATATACCAGGAACTGGCACTATTTGAGAAGGATTAGAAGACTTTGGAGGTGTGGCCTTGTTGGGGAAAGTGTGTCACTGGGGTGGGCTTTGAGGTTTCAAAAGCCCACACGAGGCACAATGTTGTTGTCAGGATGTAGCTCTCGACTGCTGCCCCAATGTCTGCCTGCACGCTGCCATGCTCCTTGTCACAATGCCCTGACCCTCTGACCTGTAAGCCGGCCTCAGTTAAATGTTCCTTTTATAAGGGTTACTTTGGTCACAGTATCTCTTCACAGTGACTAAGACAGACACAATACAGGAAGACGGCACACGGGCACCTCTAAAAACAAAGGATGCGTTCATGAGCATCTGTAGGTGGGCTGTGAATACTCAGAAGGTAGGAAAGCAAAGACAGGGCTCTTTCCTGGGCTGCTGAGGATGTAAGTCCTGGCCTATCTCAGCCTGCCACTTCCCAGGACTGGATGAACCTATGCTGTTTTGAGTCACTATGTTTGTATCATTTATTCCTGCCGCCCCAGAGACCGTGGAGTTCCTGATGTATCTATCCTTTGATGGAGAAGAAAAAGGTCTCATCTCCTTGCCTCTGAGAGCCAGGGGTCTGGGGATCAGGCTCTGAGCTGTCGGCAGATGTGGATGCTGAGCCAGCTGACACCAGGGGCCTCCTCACACTCAATCCTCAAAGGCCCCAGAAACCAAGGTATCATCAACCAAGCCAGAACAGTGCCAGCTCATCCCCATTCCCAGCACACGCTGGAGACCACCAAGATGCCTCCATCACTCAGCCCCAACAGATGTAGCCAGGGGTCAGGGACAGGAAGCGCTCAGCCTCTCGGGTGTGCAGAGGAGAGGAACTGTGGGCTCTGAGCCTCACTTTGCACCTGGCTGGCTGTGCCATTATGAGCAAAATTGCTGGCTTCTGGGGTGCGTCTTGTTGTAATTAAAAGGCTTAAAGAAAGGCAACAGAGACCATTTCCACCTTACAGGGCTGCCCCGGAGACTAAACAAGAAAGCACAGCTCCAAAATGGGCACAGAGGGGGTTGCAAAGGAGCCATTTGCCTCTGCCCGACCCCAGGAAGCCCAGTCTAGAGAAGTCTTACTTTTACCTTGCACCGGGTCCCTCTGGTTTCCCATCTCCAAAAGCTAATCCCTACAAGGCCTGCACCCCAGACTGTACTAACGACAAGAGGGTCACAGCCTCAAACCCGAGCAATAACAATCCCATGAGGAATATGCCCAGGCACTTCCAGGGGACACGGGCTGCTCACTGCCCGAAGCCAGATGGTCCAGCCAGGCTGGCCGACTCCAACCCTCGCAGTACCCTCTGGACTCTGACACCCACTTGGGATTCCTGGGGATTTCCTCCTGTTTTTAAGTCCCTGAGCCTGTCCCCTCTGGGCCTGGCGCCCCCACTGACCACTTTCCGCTTGGTGCAGAGGAAGGCGTGGCACTCCAGGCTCTCGCTGTGCTGGCTCTGGGCGATGTACGCGAACACCTTGTCGTGCATCTTGTCTGCAGTGCAGTAGGAGATCCTGGAAAGCAGGCGAGAAGTGTCACCGGCCTGCACGGCACCTCATCACATCTGGATGTACAGATTCTGCTGGGTCTCAGAGACTCTACTGCCTGATCTCTACTGGGTAAGCCTCTGCAGATCTGGCCTTGCCAGGCAGGGGACATGGGGATAAGGAAGGAAGTCCCGTCCTCTTCTCTCCACCCCACACTGAGCCACAGCCCTAAGAGGAACATCTGGACCCAACTGCACACCAGTCAGTGCACCAAGGACCCTACAGAGTCTTCCTTGTTTAACCTCTGAGCCAGGGGTCTGTGATAGATGCTGCTGAGAGCCACACCCACAACCCTGAGGCGTCTGTGTCAACTGGAAGAAGAAGTGAGACACTGCCCTGCCTACCACCGTCCTTCACCAACCAGACAATAGATCATACCCAGGACCATCTCCCCAGGGACCAGGACCAAGTCGACCTGGAACTGTGGCTAGGGGTGGAGCTAGGGCTATGTGCGGATGATCTGCCCAGGAGCCCCCATGGGTGCAGAGGAGACTACCAGCTTCCTCTGCTGCAAACAGTGGCCTTTCAGATCTCTGCCCACAACCTTAGCTCCCCAGGTCTCTCACCTCTTATCTAACCCCTCCCTACCTCTGTTTATTCTGAGACTCACAGTTGGGGGAGGGGCTGTTGTCTAGGGGTGCAGCTCAGCAGATTCACCCCTCACCAAAGCAGTCCCAACTTTCAGAACATTGTTTCAATAACATCATTGATAACCCCAGGAGGGAAGATGAGGGTGTCATTTTCCCAAGGGCTTTTTCTATCCTAGGCATCTGGATCCCTGCTAACTATTCCTTGCTTCTGGATAACATCAGCCAGATCCTGCAGGGAGCCACCTCCACCAGGAGGTCTTCCCAGGCTTCCCCGACACACCCCCTTCTCTGCCTTCTTGGGAAACACTGTCTTCTACGTCCTTCCCTTCCTTCCTTTCCAGACCGGAAGTGCTCAGAGGGCAGGGGCTGGCAGGCACTTAGAAGTGCTGGCTAAGGAAAGGCAGGTAGAATCTGGATGGTGGCTTACAGGCAGCAGCGTGGGCCTCTGGAAGCACTCCAGCACACCTGTGCCTGCCACGCCCTGGCTCGGGACCTGGGCAGACAGATCTAAGAGAGATAGTTGGTGTCTTAATCCCCAGTTCAGCCTCCACCTCATGGTACAGTCTTGGGCCACTCTCTCTCTCTGGGCCTCAAGTTTCCCCATAGTTAACATGGATTTGGGTTGTTTCTCCTGTTTTGTACTCCTACCCCTGACCAGCTAAGAAGAGGTGGGGTAGCCTTGAAGCCCCCTAGGACAGAGAGGGAATATCTCCATTTCTGTTCCAGATCCTGCATGACGCCTCTCAGGGACAATGAGTCAGGGCTGAGCACTGTTCAAGGAAGACAGAACAGGGAGTTTTCACAGGTGTGTGTCCCCAGCCTGACTCCCTGGCACATGACCAAGCACAGGCTCTGAGCCGGCTTCAGCTGGCTAGGGGATAGCAGTGCCCACCATGGCAGCCTCCCTGTGAGCTGTGGGTTACCTGCTGGCACTACATTAACAGCACAGGGAAGCAGGACCTGCCCCCAGCCCATTTTACCAATGAGGGAAACTGAGGTTCCCCAGAGCCCACAAAGAAAGCTGTAGAGCCTAGATTCAGACAGGACAATCCAATCAACCCCTGAGCAGCAGAGCAGACATGGCCACTCCCTGCTGAGCGTACCTGTAAATGGACACGTTCTCAATGAGCTGGCTGGTGAGGCTGTCTGTCAGGATGATCCCCCGGGGCGACACCTTGAGAGTTACCTTCTGCAGTTTCTTCCCGCTGGCCTTGGCCTAGAGGCACACAGGGGTCAGAGGTGCCTGTCTGGTGGCCTGTACCTCACTGCTTCAAGGCCCCTCAGCTCAGACAACTGGCAGGTGCCACGGGGGAGGGGGGAATGGATGCTCAAACAGCACCTCGTGCTGGCTAGTTTTTGTCATCTGGGAAGAGCGGGGAGACTCATCAGACTGGCCTGTTCACAAGTCTAGTGGGGGCATTTCCTTGACTGGTGAGTAATGTGGGAGGGCCCGGTCCCCTGGGAAGTGGTGTTACTCTGTGTAAAAGGTCCTGGATATAAGAAAGCAGGCTGAGCAAGCCATGAGGAACAAGCCAGTAAATTTCATTCCTCCAAGGTCTCTGCTTCAGTCCCTGCCTGGGTTTCCGCCCTGACTTCTCTCAGTGACGGCTGTGATGCAAGTTTAAGACAAACAAACCGTTTCCTAATTTTTGGTCAATGCTAAGCATACTACGACAAGTCTCCTGAGGCACAGACGGACAATCACTGCCCACTAGCCTATTGCCCAGTGAGCACTGGCCTCATAGGAGGGGATCAATACCCCCTGTCCAGGAAGATGGGGACTCCTAGGGGAAGGGACTAGCCTAAGGACTGGGAAGAATTCAAGACAGATTGCCACAGGCCAGCACCACAACCTGGGGACCCAACTCCACCACATGCCAGGGCCTGAGCTATAGGTCACAGCTACCCTAGGGAATAGACTTAAAGAGCTCACATCCTCTCGGAGGTAGGGGAAGGACACTTTGGTGGGCCAAGCAGTGAGAACACAGTAAATGGGGAACAACTTCCTTCCCTCCTTGGAGCTAGTGAGTCACCAGGAGCCTGAGGTGGGGACTCCAGGCTGGAAACAATCAAGGCCAGGGTAGCCTGCAGAGGATGCTAACTGACCCAGCAAATACAAAGGCAATCTTCACAAATGCCTCAGCTGGACACAGGAGACCCAATGTGTGCCAGGCTCAAGCACATGTTATACAGACCCCACCTGGAGACAGGGGCAGCTGGGGCAGGGGAGCTGGCCCGGGCTCCTGTCCTGCTGCCTGGACACTCACTGTGGCCACGATCCTCTTGACAGCAGCTGCAGACAGCTCCTCGCCCTTGGGCCGCTCCACCAGCGTCATGCCAAGGTACTTGAGGCTGAAAACCATGCCCTCCAGCAGTGTCTCCCGAGTGTCCGTCCAGTTCTCTGGCAACTCTAGCACAGGACAGACAGCTCTCAGTGTGCTGAGCAGGCCTGGCTCTCGCCACCCACCTTCTCAGCACACCTACAAAGGGCCCTGGGGTACCCCCATCCTTACTTTAGCTATTACCTCCCGGCCTACCCAAAACCTGGCCAGCTTCAAATACACTGTCCCCGTCCACCCTTAGAAGCACCCACAACCTGTCACACACACTGCAGACAGCCACTCCAAAGTCCAGGAAGTTAAACCAAGTCACAGTCAGTCAGTCTAGAGTCGAGACTTGGCTATGCCATCTCATGAGCCCCAACTCAATGGCTGAGGGCAAATGGTCCCTCCTCCTCAATGAGTCCTCAGTATGACTCTTTAAGATGAGGACTATCACATTATGGTGGTTTGAAGGAAAATGGCTCCCAAAGGGAGTGGCGCTATTAGGAGGCGTGGTCTTGTTGAAGTAGGTGTGACCTTGTTAGAAGAAATGTCACTATGGGGTGGGCTTTGAGGTCTCTTTCCTCAGTGTGACACTTAGTCTACTTCCTGTTGCCTGCAATCAACGTGTAGGAGCTACCTCTCCAGCACCACGTCTGCCGGCATGTCTCCCCATGATGATAATGGACTGAACCTCAGAACTGTAAGTGAGCCCCAATTAAATGTTTTCTTTGTAAGAGTTGTTATTGTCCTGGGGTCTCTTCATAGCAATAGAAGACACACATTACAGTTAAGGAAACTGAGGCTCAAGAATGGAAGGTATGGGCCAAAAGCCATCGTGGTAAATACAGGCAGAGTCACCCACCAGCTGGTGCATCCCAGCCCACACTTGCTTAAGAGCTGGGCAGTCTGGGGGGTGAGGACCAGCAAAGATACAATGGCCCAAGGAAAGGGACTAGGGTTAGAGTTAAGTGATGTCACTGGCTCCATGGGCTGCAGCCATGACACGTGGGAAGGGTCCTCCAAGATGTCTTGGCCATCACTAACATCAGCAAGGAGGACGGATGAGTGGAGTGAAAGCCAGGGCAGGGGAGAGTTGGGAAGGGGCCCACCTGGTCCCCGTGAGGGAAAGAGTGCTGAGGTAAAGGGAGTGCAGACCCCAGGGAAGGTCTGCCCATTCCCCAGTTCCTCCTTAGAGCTGAGGCTAAGGGCACCCATCACACAGTGGGAAACGGGGCCAAGCTTACTTAAGACAGTGAGATCACTGGGGATGTGTGCACAGCCCAGTTAGGGCCCCTCCTGTCACCCCATGCCCCTGACCCCTCTAGACTCCCTGTTACTTTCTTGGGCCATGTCCCAGAGCCTTGAGTTCCAGGGACGCTATCACTTTGTTCCATGGCTCATGGCTTGGGATCTGTGTTGAGCAAGAAGCTGCCTCTCACTGTGGGTGGGAACAGGAAGGGACCTGCAAGTATGACCCCTTCTCTCAGACCCAGGTGACTCTGACTCGTGAGGACACACAACTGGTACTCATCTTTTGAGTGTAAAGATGTCCTAAATACCCTCAGCTCCAGCTGTTTGACACGATGCCCTGCAGGCCTCCTAAGCCCCAACTAAGACAATCCTAAAGTCCAACAGGACGTCCCATCCATTAGGTCCCCCATTAGGTCCTCCAGAAGGAAGCAGAGTCCTGGGTCAGGCAATGAGGACGCCAGAACAACTCCCTGCTCTGGAAGAAACCAAGGCTCGCGGCCCTATTCCCAGCATGAGCACGGTGCCGGCCACTTCATTAGGCACAGCGGCCTTGAAGGTCTTTCACATCCATTCTATAGCAGAGGAACTGGAGTGCTAAGGACACCAGCCCGTGCTCCTGGTCACTGGACCACACAACTTGCCACAAGGAAAACTGCCTTCAGTTTAGTCAAAGGACTTCACAGCCCTGGATACCCAGCCCACCATTTCCAACCTGAGATGCTAGCACAGTCAACTCAGGCGTTGCTAAAAGTCAGCAGTGCTTCCCTGTTTCTCAACTATGGCCTCAGGCAGGCAAAACTAATCAATCAGGGGTGACCTCTTCTCATTATCCATCCCTGCCTTAAGGCACACATCCTTCCCCTATCTCTGGGTCCCACTCTCCCATTTCCTCTGCCTCAGCCCTTCCCTGGCTCAGGTCCAAAGCCACTTCCGCTCACTTCATTCCAAAGGGCCAAAGCTTGCCAAGGTCACTGGTGTTCTCTTTGCTGTCAAAACATTCTCTCCTCCTTGACCCCAAATGCTTGACATTTTTCTGCTTTCCTCCTTCCCCGACCTGACCCTTCTCTATAATACTGCTTGCCAGCTTCTACACTGGCTACCAGACCCAGCCTCAGAGACCCTCTGCCCAGGCCTGTAGCTTGACAGCTGACCCAACTGAAGCCCAGAGAAGTGCAGGGCCTATTCAAGATGACACAGTGAGTCAGAGAGAGGAGGTGCCCACAGTGACAGCTGGGCTGTTTGAAAGCAGCGTCCCCCAACCTCCCAACACACCTCCCTACACAAGCTCCCGCCACACTGCAACATCTACTCTCTCAATATCCAAAATGCTCTTTCCAAACAAGGCATGGCAGTACCCACCTGCAATCCCAGGAAGAGGCAGGATTCTAAATTAGAGGCTAGCCTAGAACATACCTTGAGATTGTGTATAAGAAACAAACCTTTAATCCCAGCACTCAGGAAGCTGAGGCAGGCAAATCTCTGTGGATTTGGGGCCAGCCTGGTCTACGTTGCTAGAGCTACACAGTGATCCACACATTCACCCTCTCCCAGGGCACCTAATCAGAGGCAGGCAAGCCAGCCCAGTGGCTAAGAGTGAGGGCCTTCGTTTGATACTCTGAATGACCCTGAGTGAGAGCTCTATTTCCTCATCTCTAAAATGGGGGAAAGGAGTTTGGGGTGTTGTTTAGTTGGTGGCGTGCTTGCTTCGCATGCACAACATCCTGGTTTCCATCCCCAGTACCCCACAAACCAGGTATAGTGGAGCATACCCATAATGCTGGCACTGGGAAGTAGAGGCAGGAGCATCAGAAGTTAGAGATTATCCTCAGCTACACAGCCGGTTAGAGGCCAGCCTGGCGTACACAAGACTGTCTCAGAAAAGAAAAAAATAAATAAAGACGAAATGGGGGCTGAGATGACTCAGCGGTTGAGCGCACTGCGGGGCGGGTTTGGTTAAAAAGCTCACACACGCTGCTAAGTCCAGCCCGAGGGGGACATCACAGGCTGGCCTCTGCAGGAACCTGCACTCATGTTCATACACACATATGCACACTATTAAAAAATAAAAATACTTAAGAAATAAAGGGTGGCTGTGGTGGCACATGCCCCCAATCCCAATAGATGGATCTCTGCGGGTTCGAGGACAGCCTGGTCTGTCTACATAATGAGTTCCAAGCCAGCTAGGGCTACATAGCGAGACTGTCTCAAAATCAGGATAAAATAGAGAAAGCAACTGCACTAGGCTCACAGGGCTGTTCAGAGCTGTGGGCAAGATAATGAGATATGGCGGTCAAAGGTGCAGGCTGAGGGCCAGGTCCAGGGGCAGGTATCTGCAGGCTTGCTCAATCCTGGCTATGGCTGTTGCCTTGAGCAGGGCTCTGCCGATTCTTCACACAGCAGCTGCCTGCCTCTCTTCAAAGGACCTGTCCTCAGGTCTGCTCCCCAGGCTGTGGCGCTGGAAGGGCCCCTGCCCTGAGCGCTTCTCCCATCGCCTCTGCCTGCCTATCCTTGCAGGCCAGGCCTCCTCGCCTGTGCTTCTGGACACGTGACCTGCTCTTTACTGAGGTTCTTCGAGGCCTCTGGCGCCCACAACTTCCCCAAGAAAGAGCATTGAGACAAACAGACAGACCAGTGTGGTCTCCAACCACCAGACACCACATACAGCAAGGAGCCAGAGCTGCACCCCTTCCCAAGCAGAGCTCCCAGAGGCCCCTGGGCAAATACAGGCCTGTGCCTTACTCCAGTCAGAGTTATTTTCAGCCCTGTGGTGGGTAATGACTACGCTATTTTCATTTTATGATTTTACAGATGACCTGCTATGGGAGTTAGCTCGGGACAGGACCGCAAGTTCAGGCTAGCTTCAGCTCCCACCACATGCTGCTTCCTGGTAAGGGCCCCAAGAAGGGTTAGGGCTACTTGGGCGTCCTGCCCCGACCCCCATAGCTGGGACCTGGCTGGGTGGTGTCTGAACACCACAGTTGCAGCCAACCCACAGGTACAGTGAAGACAAGCCTCTGCCCAGGGACCCAGTCTGGTTCCCAAGCCTGGTGAGGGTGACTTGGGAGTAGGAAGGATGTCCTAGGAGGGGACCTAAACTCTGCCCTGCAGGAACATGACAACCTTCAACAAACCCAGTGGGTCTTTCAGGACTTTCATGGCAAAAGTTTCAGAATGTGAACAGACTAAGAACCAGGCATTGTGGCAGTGCACCCTTAAATCCAGCACTCAGGGGGCAGAGGCAGGTAGATGTGAGTTGAGGCCAGCCTGGTCTACAGAGGAGGTTCCAGGACAGCCAGGACTTCACAGAGAAACCCTGTCTCAAAATAAAACTAAAACAAAACAAAGACTAAGCCAATTTCAAAAACTAAAACCACTGAGATCATTCTCAAAGGTGAATAATGAAGTGATGGCTACCTCAGTCAGAGCTCCTTCCTACCAACACTAGAAGAAAAAATAAGGGCAACGAAAGGCTCGTCAGTCCCTCAACCTTCCTGCGCCTCAGTTTCTTTACTTCGAAACAGGTAACAGTACCCACTCCATGGGGCTCTCATGAGGCCAGATGAGCTCCCACGTGACCCTGCTGAAACCACACCTAGAGCCCTGTGAGAACCAGCCACTGCCACCGCCACCCATCAGGTGCAAAGAGCTTCCACGCAATTTTATGAGATCAGTATGTCACAGCGCCACAGGCAAGAAATACAAATCCTAAGTGACAGCCCCGAGACTCAGGCCCCACACCCCATCCTGCAACCACCAAGCCCCTCCAATGCAAGGCAGGGGTGACTGACACATGCCTCGGCACCCAAAGGGCACCCAAAGAGAGTGTCTGACCTCTGTCAACAGTGGGTGACCTGTCTCCTCAAACATCCTGCCCCTCCCTCAGTAATCAGACTACGAGGAGCCTCCAGTTCAATGTCCCTCAGACCTGCCGGTCCACTAGCCAAATCCCCTTCCCACGTCCCTCCCTGGACTCACCTGGATCTTCCAGGCCAGCTTCTTAAGAGAGGTGGCTGCCAGGACCTACTACTCTGATCCCCTCTACGAACACCACTTTCTGACACCAGACACCAGCGCCTGCCACTCTGCCTGCAGCCTGGCTGTTAGTGGTACCCAGCGCCTGTGGTGCCTCACAAACTGGAGGACCATGGTCTCCATCTGCAAGATCCTCCAGTCATGAATCCAGTGGGTCTTGCTCCAGCTATTGCCATTCAGAAACAAGACAGCATAGCACTAATTCTACTTCGAGGGACCTCGGAATTAAGGCCCAGGGGCTGCCCCTCCGTCCACTATGGGGGCTGCCTTCCCATCTCAGCTATCCTCACCATACTTCCTGGGAAATCCTCCAAGAGAATCTGCACTTGGACCCATGTCTCAGCGGCTATGGCTAGAATAACACAATCCCCACCCTATCTGAAAAAGCTGCCCCTCTGTTGTTTTATCTTTTCTCTAGCATTCTGTTCTAGCCTCACCGACTATCTGCGGCCTTCTCCCTCTGTCTCTTCCTCCACCTGAAGTGAGAACCATCACAGTACACACCACCAGGAGACACACTCAGACTCACTGTGCCCTATTGTTGTCACAGGTATTGACATTCTGGTTTGTTTTGGTTTGGTTTTTTTGAGACAAGTTCTCTCCATTATGTGGCTCTGGCTGTCCTGCAATTGGCTTATAAACTAGGCTGTCCTGGAACTCAGAGATCCACTTGCCTCTGCCTCCCCAGTGCTAGGGTTAAGGTGTGGGTTAAAGGACTATGCCCAGCAGTATTTAGAATCCTATACAGAAATATGAATAGGCCCCATAGAGAGTCATGAATTACCTTTACTGGAACAGACACCATATATATATATATATATGTATGTATGTATGTATGTATGTATGTATATGTATATGTATATGTATATATATTTTATCATTTGCTTTGAGTTCTCTGACAGGCTAGCACTACCCATACAGGAATCTGAGGGTCAAAGTGATCCCAGGACCTTTAGGGAGCCACTGAGCTGGGGAAGAGATCCTGATTCCGGGTCAGGTGCTGAGATATATGATCGTTATGGCTCCCAGAGAGAAGGAGAAAGTGGCCCTGAGAAGGAGGGAATCCTCTTTCCAGGTCAGGCGGTGGCTCTGCCCTCTGAGCTTTTTTCTTTTCTATTTTTTCCCCCACACTTAGTGGGCATGTGGGGGAGAGAAGCCCATGTACCAGAGTGCATGTGTGGAGGTCAGAGAGCAACCTTTGGCAATCAGTTTTCTCCTCCCACCACCAGGGACCCAGGGATTGAACGTGGGTCCTCAGGCTTGAGAGCAAGTTCCTTTTCCCATCTAACAGGCTCTGGCCTTTGATCATGAAAGCTAGACCCAAGGACTGGCTGAGTAGGTCCCAACCTCTCATGTAGGTCCCCTCTAACCTATGTCCACACTGGTCCTGGGGACAGCCAGCCAAACCCAGAGTGGGGGTCCCTAGCTCCCCAACAGCCAGAAAACCAAAAGCATGTGACTAAAATCCCAGGGCTGAGGAAGCTCTGCCTCTCCATGCCTGGAGCTGTGGGTGGACTTCCCTGTCCGTTATCTCTAAAATGGGTCTGAAGATAAGCAAGCTTTGACACCTCCCAGGAGCTAATAACCTAACAGAAGTCACAAACACCAGACACAAAAGCAGGAGCATGCCTTCATCAAAACCACCCCCAGGTAAGTAAAACAGACACTCCCACAAGAGTCCCAGGCAAGTAATACTCTTCTTGGTAAACTAAGATTATGAATTTGACACTTAACCAAAGACAGGCCAGGCTTCTGAGGAGCTCATTCTAAGTACAGAGCTTTGAGAGGTGCAGGGAGGGGAGAAGAGAGAGCTCAGAGTCCCTCCAGGGTCCAGACAGACTGCCACTCCCATCTCAGTCAGAGCTGGCCAAACCGGGTTAAGAACTAGGTTTAGCCAGGAGGACAAGGAATGGTGATGTGTACCTTTAATACCAGCACTGGGGGGAGGCAGAGGCACAAAGCCCACCTGGTCTACACAGCAAGTTCCAGGCCAGCCTGGGCTACAACCTGGAAAATACACTAGCACCAGTTTAACTGACGTCTAGCCCAGGCTGGACTCACTCTTTGGCACAGCATGACAGTGTACTTCTGATTCCCCCAACCCCTACCCCTGTGTAAACCCCCCTCTCCCCGCCCCAGGATTCCACCTCCCTAAGGCTGGGATTACAGACTAGAGCCGCTACCAAACAATCTGTGAAGTGCTGACGATAGAACCAAGAATTTAGGATCAAAAGACTTCCTGAAAGCTAGGCAAGTACCTACACACCACACATATCCCCAGCCCCAGGGGGATTTTATCCCCACTTTGCAGGCTGGGAAACCGAAATCATCAAGACAGAGTACGTGATCTCTGCCTTAGAGTGGAGATGACAGGGAAACCTCGCCATCCAAAATGCACCCTGGTCCTCCAGATTCATCTCTGCTTCCTGGCTCCCTCCTCTTCAGACCTCCTCCCCACCCACCCTTCTTCCCCTTGTCCCAGGAGAAAACCACAGAGTTCATCCACTGGAAGGGAAGGTCACGTTCAAAAGTCCTGGTCACATCCCACGAATTTTTGAAGGGCTATTTTGGGAGTCAGCAAGTGTGGAAGATGGTACATGCCCTGCCCCAGGGGCCCCTGACCCCACCCCCACCAGCAGGCACCAGCACACATTCCCAATGCCAGTCAGGGCTAGGAGGAACCCACAGCTGGAACACCACAGTGGGAGAGAGGAGGGGCAGGGCGGGCTCCCTAGGCCCAGACACGCTGGCGCTCCAGGGACCAGGGAACTCGGGCTCCCCTGGTGGAGCCGGGCAAGGCAAGGTGCTGGCAAGAAGTTGGGAGCGGAGGGAGGGGTACTGCCAGTGAGCCCCAGGTGGGTGGCAGGTGAGACTATGCCGGAGTCCAGGCGCCTAGGCTTCATATCTAGAAGGAAAGACTCGGGTGATCCCCTATAAACGACTCCCCAAAAGGGAGGGACCTGAGCTAGGTTTCTCAGGCCTCAGGGGAGGGTGCCAGGTGACGGCTCCCAGAGAGTAACCCGAGAGGTGACTGGGGAAGGCTCCTCTCCGCTCTTCCAGACGCCCAGGAGAAGTGGCAGCTAGTCAGAGTCTGCCTTTTCCCTAGGTACCCAGGGACTTGGGCAGCCCCCAAGGGAAGGTACGAGGGAAAACAGGGTTTGAAAATAGCTTGGACGCCAGCCTCGCCACCTGAACGCGTCCAGAGGGGAGGGCGAGAGGACCTCGGGTGGCACCGGGCTGAGCTCGCTTCTCGGAGCCGAGACCTGCGGGTCGTCTAGAGGCGACCCCGTGGGTTGGGCTGGGACGGGTGGAGATGC
>JABTXL010018586.1:2788997-2832512 GCA_025134845.1 Neodon shergylaensis
TTTTTTTTTTTTTGGTTTTTCGAGACAGGGTTTCTCTGTGGCTTTGGAGCCTGTCCTGGAACTAGCTCTCGTAGACCAGGCTGGTCTCGAACTCACAGAGATCCGCCTGCCTCTGCCTCCCGAGTGCTGGGATTAAAGGCGTGCGCCACCACCGCCCGGCTTAAACTCCCCCCATTTTAAATGTCTGAAATTCTAAGCAACTCAGTATGTTCACAAGCCACAGGCGCCTATGCCAGGATGTCTTTGAGGTTTAATACTTTGGCCTACTCTCAGCCACTTGACCATGGATGTTCCCAGGTATTCAAGAATGGTCATGTCCGAATGTGATATGGTTGTGCTTGGATTGGGCTGTCTGAACCCAAACACTCTAGACTCCAATGCTAGGGACAGTGGCCTGCAGAGGTGATGGGGCAAATCCTTGACTTTCCTGAGTCAGCTGTGACCCCACTTGTAGTGATATTTCATTTGTATTTTAATAAATAAAGCTGGCCTGAAGATCAGAGCAAATCAGCTGTCCTGGTCAGTTTTACAGACCAGGCAGTGGTGACACACACTATTAATCCCAGTAACCACACTAGTTTGCCACAGAAACCGGGTAATAGTGATGCACACCTTTAATCCCAGCACTAGAGAGGAATATAAAACAGGAGGAGACAGCTCTCAGACACAGTCTCATTCTGAGATTCCCAGAGGCAGGATCGCCATTTTGGACTGAGGTAGAGGTAAGAGCCAGTGGCTGGCTGTTTTGCTTTTCTGACCTTCAGGCTAAACCCCAATATCTGTCTCTGGGTTTTTAATTAATCATGCTACACCCAGTAAACCTTCACCCCCAGGCAGATATCTCAGTAGATCCTGCAAGTAAGGGGTAAGCATTGCTGGGGCTTTCTTCAAGTTGCTCCAGCTCCTGAATCTGCTTCCTCTCCCTCCTCCTCCCCCTCTCTTCTTCCTCCTCCTATTGTGTGTGCGTGAGTACAAGTGCACAGATGGCCAGCATGGAGGTCAGAGGACAGTCCAGAGCCTGCTCTCTGCCTTTACCATGGAATTTGGGGATCAAACCCATGTCTTTGGGCTTACATAGCAAGTACTTCCAACCACTCAGTCATCTTACCACCCGTTTCTTCTTTTTTCTTCCCTTGAGCTGTCTCTCAATTACATTTAAAATGTTTTAAAATTCACTTCTTATAAAAGCAGTCAGGTTTACCGTCAAAAATTTGGGGGTACATATGAGGCGCAGAGAAGGAAACCAAACTCACTTGCCGTTTTAACTAGAGAAATTCTGAACGAAGGCTCTCCATCCAGCGGGAGGGAGGCTGGGGGGAACCCTTCCCCACCAATCAGTTGCATTTATCCAGAGCCTGGCCATTCAGCACCCCAGGAGGTGACAAAGAGGTGCTTGTCAGAGACAGTCTTTAGGGAAGAGTGGCTGGGGAGGAGCCAGGGCAGCTGGCGGAGATGGCCTGTGCCCCCTGGTGGCAGCTGGTGGACATGGCTTCAGACAGTGGTTCAGTCAGTGGCTCTCAAAGTGGGGCAGGGGACCTAGGACTCAGCCTCACTGGGAGCTTGTTCAGGGTGCATTTTTCTTGAACCTTGTGTGTCAGGGGATGGAACTTGGAGTGTTTCATTGGACTATTTCAGGCTCTTCCTATGAACCCGAATTTTGAGAACCACCTAAGTCAGCATGAGTCTAACATAGGCTTCTGAGAGTAAGATCCCCACCTCTCATTGAGACCCACCACAGGGCAATTGGGGGAAATGGAAGAGCTAAGATGGAGAAGTGCAGGTTTGGGGACCAGCAATGGTAGCCGGTGAAAGAGCTAGCAGCCAAACTTGGGTTGATTCCCTTAGCCCAAGGCGGAGGGAGGAACTGACTCCTGCAGGTTGTCCTCTGACTTTATACATTTCCTGTCCCCCTCACAGGAAATAAATGTAAAAAGAAAATAAAAGAAAGTGCAAGTTCCAGGTCAAACTCACAAAAGGTCCTGCCACCCTCAGCTCCACGTCCCTGTCAACCCCAATGTGTCCAGACACTGCTGGGAAACAGGACAGAACAGCTCCCAGGGGACACTCGGCTTCTTGGACAGGGTATGGCTAAGCCTGACATTCCCAGGAGAGGAACCGAAGAACTAGAGGGCAACTCCAGGATCCAGAGAGCCCAACCCATGGGGCCTGAGCTTGAATCTCTAGCAAGGGCAGAGGAAATAAAGGCAAATGCTGAGAGCAGGAGAAAGAAGCCAAGGAGTGCGGGAGGGAAGAAGTATGGCACCCTTGGCCAAAAGACCCCTGGACAGTGTTCGCCAGATTCCCTCTTGGAGGAAGATACAGAAAAAGGCCCCCAGGAAAGAAGGGCTATCCCCTGCCGCACGTCCTCTGCTGCCAGGGTGCCCCAGAGAATGGCTTGTTCTCACAGCACCCAGCTGTTGAGGAAATCTTTGGCCTGACTAGAACAAGCAGGCACTTGTAGAGAGACTCTGACAAGAAACAGAGGCTTCAGCAAAAACCCAGAGCCAGGCAGATGGGAGACGTCATGGTAGATAGGTTCCTTCCACTCTCTGCCTGTCCTGGAGGCAGTCTGTTTAGACTTGTCTAAAATCCACAAGATGCTCTCCGATGGGGCAACACACACTTCAGATCACGTTCTTATTAGCCGACCTGGGTCAGCCAGTGATGCCGACTACACACCTGTTGTGTATCCTCCGTGCGGTGTAGCAAAGGAGAAGCTCTCTCTCAAAGACTGGGCTCCTAGATGGAGGGAGGGGAGGGGGAAGAGAGAGGGAGAGGAAGGAAGAGAGAGAGGGAGGGGAGAGAGGAGGGAGAGAGGGAGGGGAGGGAAGAGTGGGGGAGAGAGGGGGAGAGAGAGAAGGAGCAGATGCTGAGACAGAGGCAGGAACTCTGAGCTCCACCTTGGTCTACACAGCCAGTTCTGGGCCAGTCAGAGCTACGTGGTGAGGCTCCATTTCCAAACAAAATAAGAAGTAGGGCTTAGAGGTCTTCACCTCCTTCACCCCTCATCAGCTAAGTTCTTCATCCTAAAATTTCAAAAGCCTGACGTTGGCTTTTCTGGACTAGAAGCGAGAGGACGCCATTTTGAGTCTTCAGGTCCGATCTGTCTCTCAGGAAGGGGCAGCTGACCGTGCAGACCTTATTAAGAGCAGGATCAGATGAGGATGCGGAGCCGAGCTGTGAGCTGGCCCAGCTGCAGAGCACGTGAGTCCAAGCCACGCTGGTTTCACTATCTTCGGGTCTGTTTACAGACTCCTTGCTGACGGTCGATCTCGCAGAGAAGCCCTGGACAGTGCTGAGTGCCCTGCACTTTGTCACAGACTTGTAGCGACTCCTATGAGTAGGCGGTTGGCAAGGGACAAGACTTAAGAGACAGTACAGAGAGGCAGGGCAGGGCTAGCAGCAAAGCTGGGGGCTGACCCCCAACATCTAGTGGTATGGCCAGGCCGCAGGGCTCTAGAGGGACCCCAGCAGAGCAGGGCTACCCAACAGGGATGGCTTTCTTTGGCAAGAGGGCTGGGGCTGGCTCAGTGGTTAAAGCAATTACAATACGAAGGTGGGAACAAGAGTTGGGGTCCTCAGATCCACGTTAAGTGACGGCATGTGGTAACCACCTTTGGTTTCAGCCTCTGAAGGTGGGGCCAGGGGATCCCCAGAGCAAGCTGGCTAGCAACACCAGCCATACTGATGAGTTTCTGACTCTTCAACAAGGTGGTAGACGGATTGAGGATGACCCTGCGCATCAACTCCAGGCTTTCACGTGTGTGCTGTGCAGGTGTGTGTGCACTTGTGCATACACACACATGGGGGGCTATAAAAAAGGAAAAAAAGAAACCATGCTGGGCAGTGGTGGCGCACACCTTTAATCCCAGCACTCGGGAGGCAGAGGCAGGCGGATCTCTGAGTCTGAGGCCAGCCTGGTCTATAGAGTGAGTTCCAGGGCAGCCAGGGCTACACAGGGAGACCCTGTCTAGATGAAAACAAAAGACACTAGTGAGGCAGTGAACCTGAGTGGCAATTACCATGGTCCCATACAGTTTGGCACTTCAGGTCTACAACCCTTTACCATGAGTGAGCCTGGCTCCCCTCCCTCCCCTGGTTCATCCTGAAAAGAGCTGACAAGTTTACCTCTGAGGCAGTCTGGGTTCTCTCTCCTTCAGTTCTTTCCATGTGGTCTGAACCAACAGTTTCTTTGAAACAGGGTTTTACAATCCAGACTTGGGCCTGTGATCCTCCTCAGCACTGGGTCACAGGCAGCAATCAGACGACGGCTGTTCTGGGTGGCAGGGGCAAGGGGATGACAGGGTGAAGGACCAGCCCCTTCCCTCAGGTTTGAGCAACAGCAGTTCCTTTTCAGTTTTAGGATCTCTTGGAAGGATTACCAAGGCGGGAAGGACACGCAACAGCTGCTTCCTTATGTATAGTGTGGGGGCGTAAACCAAGGGGATTCTCTGCCAGTCACAACACACTCAGCCCATCCTTCCTGTAAATACTGAACCATCTAGAATAGCAAATATTACTTTACAACATGTAATAAATCAGAAATCCTAGGACATGAAGCCACTTTGTGATGGGCAGACAAGACAACTGGTGATTTCTGCCAGTGAAGACTGCCAGTGGGAGCATCATGAGCAGACATACTCCTTCAGGGAAGGCTGAGGCCAGCACCAAGCCCAGGCATTTCCTGGGAACTCTGCTCACAGTATTAAATGTGGTGTGTCTGCAAGCCTTAATGGCCAAGATTCAGATGCCTATCCGGCAACAAGGACAGAGGGTGAGATACCAAGAGCAGAATTTTCTAGAAACTTGAGCCAAGATAAATTGTGGCCAAGATGGGAGAGCATGGGCCAAAAGAGGTAGTTAGTTCTCAGATGAAAACAGACAAGCCTCTAAAAACAAACACGAGGGGTTGGGACTGCTCACTGTGGAGATAGGTTAAGCATCTGTAGCAGAGGGGAAACCCAACAGGAAAGGAGCCAAAGAAGAGACTCTAAAGCGGTAGAGGGCAAGACAGTGCGAAGGGATTGGTTCTCAGGCTTCTCCTTCTCGGGCAGTCACCTCAGGCCCGTTCCTGTCCGGGTCTTGAAAAAGGGGGTTACACCAGAAACAAAGACATCTTTGGCTATAATGGATGCCAGAAAAGGGGAGAAGTGGGAGGAAGGCGGATGGGGGTGAATGTCTCAAGTTTAGAAATGAAGCCAGCTGGAGCTCCTGGGTGCGTACCTCTCAAATTCTGTGCCTGCTCCCTGCCCAGTGCCAAGTGTGGCACCACCATCTTGACCAGAGCTGAGACAAGGTGAAAACAAGCTGGCCGCCACCTCAGCCCCAGAACCTTCTACCTTCCTGCATCCTCCTGAAATGTTAAAAAGGCAGAAGACGAGTTTATCAGTAAGAAAATGTTTATTCTTTTGAACCCCACATGGGGGAAAAAGAATGCAGCCAAGACCAAGTATTTAACGAAAACAGTGTCCCAAAGGCAGCAAAATGGGGGAACCTCAACACAAAGTCAGTAACAATCTTCCGTGTTTTTGCACAAAGATGGAAAAAAATCGTGACAATTCTGAGTAACACTTTCATGGTGACAGTTACACAAGATGATTCAAAATGCAAATGGCAGCAACATGCACACCTGGCTAAAGCTAGAGGTCTGTTTTACTCCAAAACAAGATCTGTGACTAAAAGTATGATTCTCTTTAATACTTCTAATTGTACTGACCAGTTTGTCCTACCTAATTTGCTTTAAATAAGATATACATGCCAATCAACAGGAAATTTTAGAACTATGTCCTTCCAGAACACACAGCACAGAAGCACAGCCGACTGATTTGGTTTCTTAATTTCCCCAAACTTCCGAATGCAACTCTACCTTGTCCCTCTTCTCCCCTGCCCGCCCCCTCCCTGACCCTTGACACACTTTCACAGGTCTGTGCAGAAGCTTTCTACCAGCGTCTGACACACGGTTGAACCAGTATCTTTGTGTAGAGTTTAGGTCTTAAAAACAAACAACAAATCCTCCTTGGCACGAGAGCTCCGGAATAGCCAAGCCCCGGTAAACCGTCCCACGTGAGATGAAGGGAGTGGAGAGCAGCGAGTGGCATGTGGGGACAGCTCCTAGACCACGGCTTTTACAGCTATCGTTCGGCCTT
Source organism: Neodon shergylaensis (assembly GCA_025134845.1). Taxonomy (NCBI): domain Eukaryota; kingdom Metazoa; phylum Chordata; class Mammalia; order Rodentia; family Cricetidae; genus Neodon; species Neodon shergylaensis. The sequence continues at coordinate 2,795,144 of JABTXL010018586.1, forward strand.
TCACACCCACCAGGCCGACTACCTACGGTGCCTGGCTGGCAGCAAGCATGGAACCCTGCATGGGAAAACCCTGTGGTGGCGTGGTGACAAGGAGTCCAGTCACCTACCAGCTGTACAAAAGGATCCACAGTGAACTCGACAAACAGAAGACAGATGAAAGAAAAGGGGCCGGGGGGAGGGGAGAGCTGAAAATGATCAAGTATCTTCTTGAAATGTCTTTTCTCAAGGTGATGCAGAGATTGCTCTCAGACATGTTCTAGAACTACACATCAATGGGAATGTCAATACTCCAAACACACCATCACACGCTTGCAAGCTAGCCTCACCCCTTAAGTCTCCCATGATGCTCCCTTGATCTGTCTGGTCCTTGCAAGGGCAATCTTTTTTTCTATAACAGCAGTATTGCCTTTAATTCAGCTATGGAATCAGAGCTGTGTCGGGTCATTTAGCCCTCTCCTGCTAGAAACTAAGCTTTTGTTGTCATCGTGTGAACACAACATGCAATTTTCTTGCTTATTTAAGAACAAAACAGAGTTGAAAAGCAAAAACTGCTTTTTTTCCTTCAAGAGGAAACTATGTAAATATATATAAAAAGGCAAAATTGGCTACTTGAAATCCAAGAATGGTTTTAATGTGTTGGCCAAGAAAAATAAACTGCAAAGTCCTGTGAGGTCTTCTAAAAACTTACAAGAACAACTGATGGGCAGTTCTAATCAGACTTGGATGTTATTCCCCCCCCTTTAAAAATGACAACATACACAATCCCACAAAACACAATATCAACGTTTTTATCTTGACCGCCAGAGACGCTGCTTTTCGAAGCCTTCTGGTTCCAAATGGTTGGGCAAACACACAGCTGGCCTTCATTTCTTCAGGGGCTGATAGACAGAGGCATTAGGATCGAGTCCAGAGGGGCTTGTCTCCACAAACTTGGAAGAGTAGTGGGGGGACACGGGGCTCAGGGGACTGGTGGCAGCACTGTATGTTATGCTGGGCATGACAGCCATGACTTCGGCTATCTTTTGTTTTAGGTCCTTGATTTCCTGGTCTTTCTGAAGGATTTGCCCTGCAAGATCAAAGAGCCAGCATAAGTGAGGAGGGAGGGCTGGTGCGCGCAAGCACACACACACACACACACACACACACACACACACAAACACACACACACACACAGGTCAGCCCCATGCACTGTCTTGTAAAGGCAGGCGAACTTCTGTAAAGTGCCCAATAGTAGGGCATTTTTAGGCACTGTGGTTCAGATGCTATGGAAAGTGTTGACCAGTTCTTAGCTTGTGGGGTACAACAAAGTAGCAGCTTTATAGCTGCAGCTCCTGAGCTTGAGTTCTCTTCTGGAAGGCTGGGCTCTGAGCGTTAGACCAAGGAACATAGACTCAGGACCTTCGATCAGTCACATCAGGTTCTCTGACAGAAAGCAGATGACATTCTGGGACGGGTGTCCAGCTTACTGGCAAGATGCTCTCTGACCTCTGCCCAGCATTCAGCTGGCTGCTTCAGCATATCACTAGCCCAGGTCTTTGTGCAACCCCTGTGTATGTGCTAGCTGCTGAGGTTTCCTAATCATCAATCTCAATCAACGTCTGAGTCCTAGCTTCTCAACATATCCCCAGCTTTCCCTTATGTTCCATAGTCTCTACAGCATCTAAAACCCAGCATGGCACAGGAGGGCTCAGTGCTCAGACACCTACCTACTTCTCACTTACAACCAAGAAGAGAGGATTCTAAGCACCGTCCACTTTATGATGGACGAACAGGGAACAGGAAGCTGTAACACTTGGTCAAGTACTGCCAGTGTACCGCTAGTGACAGAGTTGGGAGCTGACTCTATATCTGGCTGTAGCACCTACATGTCCCATGGCACTCATGCCCCTCCTTGAGCGACGACCCATCATCTCTCTGCCGGATTATGAGCTCTGTGAGGCAGTCTAGAGACTGTGCCTCTTAATTTCCCATTGCTAAATCCCTGCCCCCAGCCCAGTGGAGAGCCAAGGCTTCACAAACCATGCATCTTGTTCAGTCCATCTGCTATTAAAACAGAGCAGGACTGAAGCCAGAACCACCCTGTTCCAAAACCCATGTAATCTCCATCATGCTATGTGCCTCCCTGATCTCCAAGGGAAAGAAAGAGGCTGTGTGTGAGCAGCCCTCACTGTGTGAAGACAACAGTGTGACTGAGAAGTGAGAAGGCTAGGTGGCATGTTTCAGAAGGACGGAGTGAGATAAGGAGTCACTCTGTAACCAGGATGAGTAACACTAACGGAAGGAACAGATTTGGATTTGAATGACGAATCTGGATAGGATCCGGGAGGCAGTGAGAAAGCAGGAGCCAAGAGCAGGAGAAAAGATCTGCACCCTCACTTCCTTCAGGGCCCCTAAGTTTCAAGTAAACGTCAAAGAGCCACTTTCTCTTGAACACATGAACTCCAGATGAATAGGTACTTAGTGGCACCTGATAACATGAGCTACTGGTTTTCCCAAGCAGACTTCAGTCTGATTTCTTTAATTAGTAAGAATAAAACACCCCAACAGCTTCAGCGTGGACCCCTCTCTCTTCCCAAGCACTTGTGGGCTAAGACTGGAGTACAGCCATGCCAGGAAGCCTGATGCCCTGGTCCCAGAGTGCTACTTCCATGTCAGGGCATCTTCTCCAAGTGTACAGATCCCAGCAGAGGGTTAGTTAAACAGAGGTGTTCATTCCTCAGTGCTAAGCCAGACAGGAAAAAGGGCCAGTGGGAGATGAGATGCTCAGCTGCAAGGCAGGGTCCCTGGAAACCCTTCAAGTACCTGTCCCTGGGCACACAGACAAGGCAGCCCAATGCCCACTCTTAGCCCCTGCTGAATCACTTGGCCCAAGCCTCTCAGGTAGGTTTACTAACTTCTTAGTTTCTCTCTTTTCTAAAGATTCCCAGGCATGGCTGGATGTTCCAGTGACTGCTAAATGTCCTTCACCAGGTGTCTCAGGAGCACCCACCAATCAGTGTCTAAATCAAGCACACCCCCTCCTGACTTCCTAGAAACTTTGCTCTTCTGCCTTGGTTCCAGCATCCTAATCCTCTGATCTCTAAGGCAAATCAGCTCTTTTCACACACTGTCCTCCTCTTGCTCTGTATTTCCTTAGATAGGACATAACACCAGTTTCTGAACTGGCTCCGCCGCTCATCTTTCAAGCTGCCATTAGAAGAGCCCGCATTCTCTGGAAGACCTACAGACTACATTCTTCAGTTTGCTTCAATCATGGCCTCCAGGCTTGGGGTCACCAGAGTCCGGGCCTGGATAGCCCCAAAGCTTTCTTTCCCAGTTTACACTACTCTCCCTAGACTGTGCTCCTCCCCACCATCCCCTGTTCTCAGGATTCATCCCATAAGCCTACTCACTCCTGCCTGCACGATGTCCTCTCTACTCTCCCATCTCTGCCATCCTTTCTATCTGGCTTGCCCTAAAGCAGTAATTCTCAAAATTCTCAAAATGCAGCCAGGATTCACAGGGCCCACAGGACATGAAGTACCAGAGCCCTCGGTAGTAAGCACAAGCTGGACCTCTGGCGAACTGTGCAGAGTATAAAATAAACAAAATAAACACTAAGAGAATGCAAATATTTTCTATTAAGTCAGACAGTAAATATATATAAAAAATGTAAGACAATGACACTTTTCTCATTTTTTGGACAACAGTTATTTTCATAAAATGCTATTAATGTTAAGATATAATATGCTTGTATCATTTTAAATAGATTACTAGATGTTTTAAGTTTTAATTTATAGTAGGGAGAAACAGCTAGATAATTTACATGAAATAAGTTTATCCAGGGTGCTCACTAATCTTAAGTACCTGGGCCCTGCTACCCCAGCAGACTCTGGGCTTTCTGGGATGGTGGCTTCTAGAGCTTGGCAGCTTGGGGAGTCCCTATTCAAGTGCCCTTTTACATGGACCAGGTCAACTGGGAGACAGCTTTTCTCAATAATCCAACTGATTAGAGGTGACTAATCAGTTTTGTGAACAAAAATCCCACTTTCTTTCCATTGGCTCTTGCCACCCACTCTCTGTTAGAAACCTCCCATGCCCTCCATGTTGTTTAAAGTTCTGAGCTCTTTCCACTGGACACTCCTACAAGACCTGGTTGCAGCTATCCCTGCCCCTCCCTGGGCTAGCAGACTAGTGAGTCTCTTCCATGCCCATGGCCTTTGCCTTCACTGTTCCTGGCCTCAGTCTGCTCAAACGTTACATGTTCAAGGGCTCCTCTGTGGCTGCCATGTGACAAGAAGTCTCTTTCTTCTTCTCACTTTGTCCACTGCCCTTACAAATACCACAATGGCTTGTTCACTGCTTGTCCATGTTGTCCATGTGTCTATCAGTTATCAGAGACACTAGTAGGTCTCAGCAATTCTCTGTTGAGTGTATGGCCTGTGCTCCAGACCGTAGATGTCTCTGTTGCTCTGCCCAAATCAATTCTAGTCTGTTGCAGCTTGGAAGGTCCCATGAAACTGTCTTTTCTGCATAGACGCTTCTTGACCCTCACTCTCCCCATGGTCCAAACCCCTTCTCCTCATTCAGGCTCAGCTTAAACATCAGCTGCCATGCCATGACCCAGCTCCATAGCCTGGTCTAGGCCCTGCCTCTCTAACCCTACAGGCTGCACACACAATGAAGCTGCAGCTCCAGATTTTAACACCGTGCACCCCTTGAGGAGACATCCATAGTCTTCAAGTCTAGCACTGGACATGCTCTCATCTCAAATAGAGCAGTAGCATAAATTGATCTGACTCCTAAGCTCAACGCTGGGCACACATGAACCAAACAGCTTAAGGAACACAGAGGTGCCCTCTGGTGCAGAGCTCTGAGGGAAGGTCCACTCTATGCAGTCCTGCCACCCCATGGGGGCCTGCTGTTTTCCTACCCTGGGCAATCTCGAGCTGCCGTTTTGCATCACCCAGTGCAGAGAACAGGTCCAGCTTGATTCTCGTCTCTGCGCTGAGGCTGTTCTCCAGGTGCTGCGTCTTGTCTTGCATGGCAGAGAGTGCTGACATTAACACCTCGGTGTCCTTCTCATTTTCTTTGTACTTCCGGAGCTCCTATCAAGAGCATCAAACCAGCAATGTCATGAAATAGTTTTGGCATTGATGTGTATATATTAGCTTGAACAGACAACCCTGACACTGTGTGTCTACACGTCACTCTTAGAGCATGTGCCATGCAATATTCAGATTCTCACATGGCTTCCAAATCAAGGACTCTCTTGCAAGACTGACTCAGCAGATGCTGCTCTTCTTAGCAAAGAGTGCCTTATGCTGCAGTCACATTTCTAAAAATGTGGCTAAAAAATTACAGAAATATTTGTTATTTTGATAAGGCAAACTTAGAAAAACCCATTTACAATAGTTGGTAATATAGACAGTAAGTATTAAACTTGATTCTTTTTTTGTTGTTGTTGAAAGATGGTGAAAACCTGCTTCTGCCAAGTGCTAGGATGAGAGGCAGTGCCTCCATGCCTGGCCTGATTTTTTTTTTTCCCGAGACAGGGTTTCTCTGTGTAGCTTTGGTGCCTGTCCTGGAACTCACTCTATAGACCAGGCTGGCCTTGAACTCACAGAGATCTGCTTGCCTCTGCCTCCTGGGTGCTGGGATTAAAGGCGAGCGCCACCACCAACCAGCCTCAATCTTTTTAAAGATAGAAACCCAAACTTATTTCAGAGAACTCAAAAATACAGAAAAACTGAAAGTTAACCATAATCTTTTAATATAACTGAAATCATAGCATATGTACGATGCTAGATAAAGCCTTTTAAAAAGCAAAAACTTAAGATTATTTCAACTAGTCAGGTTTCTAAGTGCTGGGTTACAGGCATGTACCACCACACCTGGCTGGAAAAAAAACCCTTTTGATGGCTCAAAGATACTTCTATATGTACACATCCAGAATGTATCTTAAGCAAATATCTGCCCCATTATCAAAACTGTTTCCTTCTTTTTTATGTTTGCACCTCTACACCACCACACTAAATAAGGTGTCAGTCACTGCCTTTAAAATCCTGTGCTGGGCATGGTAGGCCACACCTATAATCTCAGCACGTGGTAGGCAGAAGCAGAAGGATTGCCATTAGTTTGAGGCCAACCTGGGAACCTGGATCACATAACAAGACCCTGTGTTTATGCAAAACAAAAATTCTTTACCAATTTCACAGGAGAGAAGTCATTGCTAATTTTTATATTCATGTCATTATTGGTTAATAAAAATTTAAATGTTTAAAGGATTTAAATAAACATTTTAAATAGTACATTAATTTTAATTTTAAAAAAATTTAATTTTACTTGAATGTATGTGTATCTGAGAGTATGTATGTGCACCATGTGCTTGCAGGAACATGTGGAAGTCAGGAGGGGTCAGTGGCTGAACTAGATAGAGTTACAGTTGTAAGACACCAAATAGAAAATGGAACCTCCTTCACCATGTGGGTAACTGAGGCCATCAGGATTGGCAGTAAGCATGATGAGCCTTGTTGTTGATCCTGCAGATCCACTTTTAGAGCGTGTGTTTCTTCTGTAAATCATCTGTCTGTATTCTCCAGTTCTCTGAATATGTTGGTAACACTCATCAGCTATTTATACTCTAAAAGTGCTACTTTGGGGGTGGGGTTTGAGACAGGGTTTCTCTGTGTAGCTGTGGAGCCTGTCATGGAACCTACCCTGTAGACCAGGCTGGCCTCATATTAACAGAGTACTGCCTCTGCCACCTGAGTGCTGGGAGTAAAGGTGTGCACCACCACCACCACCACTTGGCATAAAAGTGCTATTTTTAATATTCATTGATACCTGTATTTTTTGTTTGTTTTATGCTTTGTTTGTTTGAGACAGCTTCTCTGTGTAGCCCTGGCTGTCCTGAAACTCACTCTGTCGACCAGGCGGTCCTGGAACTCAGAGATCCCCTTGCTTCTGCCTTCCAAGTGCTGAGATTAAAGTGTATGCCACTATTCTCAGTGAATATCTCTCTCATTTTTAAAATTTTTTTGTATCTTTAGTGTATGAATGTTTTGCCTGCAATGTATATCTGTTTGCCACATGTGAGCCTGGTCCTTGGGGAGGTCAGAAAAGGGCATTAGATCCTCACAGAGGCAGCTGTGAGCCACTCTGTAGGTGCTGGGAATTAAACCCAGGTCCTATGCAGAGCAGCCAGTGCTCTTGACTGCCCAGTGACCTAATTTTCCAGGGCCTCCTCCCCAAGTATCTCTTTTTTAAAAAAAATAATAATTTATTTACTTTTATTTCATTGACACTGGTATTTTGCGGGCATGTATGTCTATGTGAAGGTGTCATATCTTGGAGTTAGAGACAGTTGTTAGTTGCCATGTAGATGCTGGAATTTGAACTGGAGGCCTCTAGAAGGGCAGCCAGTGCTCTTGACCATCCTCCAATGACCTATCTCTCCAGCCGCCGGAGTATCTCTATCTTATTCAACTCTTTTTGGCTGTTGTTTATGAGTCTGTTTAAAGGGTTTTTTTTTGGGGGGGGGGGCGTTGTTTTGTTTTGTTTTTTTTTTTTTTGAGACTGGGTTTCTCTGTAGCTTTGGAGCCTGTTCTGAAACTAGCACTTATAAACCAGGCTGGCCTCGAACTCACAGAGATCCACCTGTTTCTGCCTCCCAAGTGCTGGAATTAAAGGCGTGCGCCACCCCCCCCCCCAGCTTGTCTACAGTTTTTATGCTTGGACAGTCTTCCTGTGTCTCAAGATCAAATAGTACTCTGTTTTCCCCTATCTTTTCTTTTTCTACATTCAACTCTTTATTTGGAATTTCCTTTTCTGTGTTAGTAAAGCTCTAATTTTATTCCCCACTTGTTCAATTATTCAAAATCCTTTTACTAGCTCATCTTGTCCTTTCCTGCCATTCTCTAAAGCCACCTTTACTACATACTTAAGCTCCGTCTCAAATCATCCATTACTCCCCTGGCTTGCCAGTGTTTTCCTATCAGTCTCATATAATTTAAATTACTATGTTCTTTACAAAATGACATTAATTTAAAATGCCACCTTGAAAAGCTGTTACCAAGTTCTTGGTTAAGGTACACAACCCACAAAGCTAGTTAGTTATCTATGTCCACAGCACTGGCATCTTTCCTCCTCATGTTCAGTACCACCTGCCTAGTCAGAGCCACCACATGGCTGTGGACAGGTCGGGAAAGATCTAAGGAGAGATGCAGGTCCCATAGGAATTAACCTTGTCTACAGCCTTAAAAAGCTAAAGGCATGCCTGCTAAGACAGATTCTGAGCTGATACGTGCAGCAGACTGTCAAAATTTGCAGCTCATGTTAGAACCTGGCTGCATCAAACAGAACAAGGTTGGAACTTTAAGTCTCCTTCTGTGTAGATGATGAGACAGAGGTCTGGTGTGAGGTGCTGATCTACACTGGAGCACATACACTGGCAGGCTGGAGGGGACTGGGTGATGGAAGGCCCTTCCCACCTCCTCCTCACCTGAACCTTCAGTTCCAGTTCCCTGATCTGCTCCTCTTTCACCTTCATGTCCATTGTGAGCTTCTTGCCCTCAGCTTCTAGCTCTCTGATCCGACTCCGTAAGGTTTCGGTGCACTCTCCCCTTTTGAAAAAGACAGAGGAAACAGGTTTATAGTTTCCCCTATCATAGGAGATTGGTTTGAAGACCACTGTGGATACAGAATCTACCCATGCTCAAATTCCTCATATAAAATAGCAGTTTCTGCATAGACTGTCCATAACGCCATCTCTAAATTACTAATAGCCAGCACAATGTAAAACTAGATGAAGTTGTAGCTGTGCCGTAGGTTAGGGCTGATGACAAGAAACCATGTGTTTATGCTTTGCAGTCTAGCTTTTCCAGTGTTTTCTTTTATATCTTTCTGAGACAGAATTTAATATGTAGCACATACTGGCCTTGATCTTGCCATCCTCCTGCCTCAGCCTTTTATCACAGCCATCCCTCACCACACCCAGCTCTCAAGTACTCTCTGTAGTTGACTCCACCTGTGGAGCTGGCAGGTAGGCAGAGTGCGCTTACTGCAGGACTTACACACTCGTCTTAGATTCTAGGCTCTGCATGATGATTATTATAATTTTCCCCCAAGACAGGGTTTCTCTGTGTAACAGTCCTGGGTGCCCTGGAGCTCACTCTGTAGACCAGGCTGGGCTCAAACTCAGAGATCCGCCTGCCTCTGCCTTCGAGTGCTGTGTTTAAAAGCATGCACCACCACAACCTGGTGGGTCTGCCCAATTTTAACTTTTGGCTCAACATGCTTCTTCCCACTATTATTTGAAAATTTCAACAACGATCTAAAATAATTATTCTTTCTTTCTTTTTTTTTTTGAGACAAGGCCCCTCTATGTGCCCCTGGCTGACCTGAAACTCACTTTGTGGACCAGGTTGGGCTCAAACTTACAGAAAGATCTGTTTGCCTTTGCCTCCAAAGTGCTGGGATTAAAGGTATGGTCACCATACCCAGCTTTTTTTTTTTTTTTGGTAGTTTTTCGAGACAGGGTTTCTCTGTAGCTTTGGAGCCTGTCCTGGAACTAGCTCTTGTAGACCAGGCTGGCCTCGAACTCACAGAGCTCCGCCTGCCTCTGCTTCCTGAGTCCTGGGATTAAAGGCGTGTGCCACCACCGCCCGGCCATGCCCAGCTATTTTAAAATCTGTATTGTGTCTGTGTGTACTATGGAGGCCAGAGGTCAACCTCAGGTGTTATCCCTCAAAAGCCACCCACCTTGTTTTCTGAAACGGGGTCTCTGGGAAGCTGGTCAGTGTGTCCCAGGGATCTGCTGTCCAGGACTCCCCAGTGACAGGACACAAATGTGCACTACCTCACCTGCCTTTTTATTAGGTTGCTGAGCACGCCACCCCAGTTTTTTTACATGGGACTGAAAACAGGTCCTTATGCTCTCACTTCAAGCGCTGTGTAACTGAGCTATCTCTTCAGCCCTCTCAAATACTCAGGGGTTGGAGAGAGGCTCAGCAGTTAAGAGCACTTACTGTTCTTTCAGAGGATCCACACTTGATTCCTAGCAGCCACATGATAGCTCACAGCCCTCCAGCACTCCAGTTCTAGGAAATCTAATGCCTTCATGGGTACCGCACACATGGCGCAAACATACATGAGGCAAAATACTCATATACAAAAAATAAATTAAATATATTAATCTAAAAATAATTTTAAGCTCCTCAAAATGACCCGTATCTGTGTTGGAAGCACTAACAGTCTTGTGAAGAACAGACTGCAGATGGGTCTCAGAACATTTAGATACCACACAGAAAAGGAGAGGAAGCTTGTCAGGAGTATGGGGTAGGGTGAGTCCTTCATCACTCAGAAATGAAAGGTTGGAGAGCAGTGTGAGCTGGAACAAAGTAATCCATCCACACAAACTATTGTCTGTCCCGCCCAAGCATCAAATCCTTGGTTACCTTGGTTACCTTGATTACCACAGTGACATGGACATACCTAGATGCGGCAGCAAAGGCAACAGCCCGTGCAGCAGTGGCTTCTTCTAACTTCTTCCTCTTTTTCTCCTCCATTAACTGTTTTTCTACAAAGCTTCGGGCTTCCTGCTCAGCTTTGAGCTTTTTCTCCAGCTGGCTGATATTCTGCTTGTCTTTTTGCTTCATTTGTACAGCATTATGTAACCTATGTGGAAATGATTGTCACACAGAATCTTCTGATAGAGAGATTCACCATGAACCCCGAGAACCACTGCCTCTATGCAGCCTCTGTTAGGCAGCTGTACATGGGAGGTTCACACAGCAAAGTATCAACTTCCAGAGTGCCAGAGAAAACACATGGTCATTACTACTTAATGGCTTCTAAACACTAATAAGCTACCTGCTTTATGTAACCCAGAGCCAGCCCTGCCCGCCGCTGTTAGGCGATCTAGAGCAGGCAGGCAGAAGACACTACTAGAAAGCGTTTACCAGAGCAGGAGGTGACTGCGGAGTTCATTCCAGTGCTCCAGTACACTGGGAAAGAAACAGTCAGATCAAAGACAGTCCTGTCCAATCTAAAGTGGGTGGGAGGGGAAGGTCTTCTTCTTCTTCTTTTTTTTTTTTTCAGTTCTTTTTAGGCAAGGTCTTAATCTGCAGCCTAGGCTGGCTTTGAACTTGAGGCAATACTTCTGGCTCAGCCTCTTGAGCTGTGGAATTACAGGTGTGCACTACCACACTGGCCCTTCTAAATTACAGCCATGCAGAAGCCTTTCTTTGAAAAAAGGTGCAAGGCCTTTTCTCATGCCATTAAATTTCCCCCACCTTCACAGGGCAAAGTGAGGGAGCTAGTCACCAGAGGCCAATGCTGAGAACGGCAGAAGTTGCCCAGAATGATGGAGGGGTTTCGTGCATGTTGTACCCTAGTGTTAGAGCTAACTCCTAGAACTATGAGTGTAATCTTCATGGGGAAGCCTGTGAGGCATCACTGCTACAGAAATACAGTGCTTAGAGACTGGAGAGATAACCTTACACTGAGTCAGCAACTGACCCCAAAATGAATTAAAGTTTAAGGGAATTCACACAGAAGAGCAGGCTGCTGTCTATCTCTTCAAATAAAACCAAAGCTCAATGTCATTTTTAGTTCTGACATTCATGGTCTCATTCTTAGGAAAGGATCAAGATTTTCAAACAGTAGCAGAACTCCTTATCAAGGTTACTTACCACAAAAGCTTAATAACTAATATTAAATAGTTTAACAAAGTAAAATAATATTAATAAACTCAAGTGTAGACTTGATGAGAACACTCAGCATCTTCCAGTCAGTAAGCAGAAAATATTGGGCCATGTCTCCTGGTCGACCTGAGTCTGTGTGTCCCCCTGGTAACAGGAGGCACTGCCCAAGGCTGATGTGGCACACACACTTACTTATTCTGCAGCAGCTCGTTCTCCTGTCGGAGCTGGCCCATTTCTGAGCGGATCCCTCGTTCCGTGTTTGAGAGAGAGCTGATCTGACTGCGCAGCTCTTGTTCCACTTGCCGGCTGGCTTGCAAGTCAGCCTTTAGCTTTTTAATGTCTTGCTCCAGCCTAGGAAGGGGAGAAAGGGAGATTTTCATCTGAGAAAGGGCCCAAGGGCTCATCGAGGGTCCTCACTGGACTGATACCTGCGATATGCTTACTTCTATGGCATGACTCCCTTCACAGGAGTCCATGGCTGTGACACTGTGAGTACCTGAGCTGTGTGTAAAGGAAGAGAGAAAAAGAAGGGTTAAACACTAAGGTCCCCTCTCCACTGCTGACTTCCTTAGCAAGTTAAGTCTGCCAAAACAATGACCTCAAGCCACTGACTTTGTTTTTCCACACTCTCCTAAATCAGATTGCACTGTGATTGTGTCCCCACCTTCCTGGAGGGGCTACCAGAACACAGGATCCCCATCCATCTCCTGAAAGTGCTAGCCTCCTTGTTAAGGAACATTCACACTTTTGGTGATTATGGCAGAGGAGCTCATTAAGGCTCCACAACAGAAGGGACTAGTAAGAAATTATGGGCTAAAACCGACCTTACTCTGCCATTCCTTACTTCTTGCTCCATCTAGCCAATAGTAATGCTATTTTCCGTGATGTGCACTAGGGCTCTACACATAAACAAGCAGTGAAAGGAACAAAAGGGCAACATCAAGTCCCTTCTTCACAGGAAGGTTTTTTTTTGTTTGTTTGTTTGTTTGTTTGTTTGTTTTCCGAGACAGGGTTTCTCTGTGGTTTTGGAGCCTGTCCTGGAACTAGCTCTTGTAGACCAGGCTGGTCTCGAACTCACAGAGATCCACCTGCCTCTGCCTCCAAGACAGGAAGGTTTTATAATTTCAATAGAGGCCAAAAAATAGATGATTAAATAATCAGACAGTAACACAAAGGCTGCAGTTAGACACATACTAGGAGGAAGAACAGCAACAGCCACAGTTCCTCACTGCTCCCTACAGTTACAGCAATGTGCACTAATCGGCAGACCTAAGGGCTACCTGCAACTATTACTCCTATTTTTCCCAGATGAAGAAATATAGGTAAGAAAAATCCCAGACAGTGACCCCTGGATCCATTCTCTTTCCCATCAGCTTGCCCACAGTACAGAAGTGCCATCTGTACTCTGCAGAGCCTGAGAAAGGCTGGGCAGAGGATGGGAATGGTTAGTAGCTTTTACATAAGCAGGGAAGAAGGGTTCTAAAAGGAGTGGGCATACTCAAAACTTCAGCCGCATCAACAGTCATGTGTATTCAGAGACAAGTCCTCAGTTTGGTGCCTGAGGAGGACTACAGTAGAAACAGCAGGGAAGGCTTAGATGGGTCTGTGACAGCAGAGCTGAAGGTCAAGCCTAGGATGCACACATGTGAAGCTCTGAGAAGAGGCATTTTTCTACCGAGATGCAAATGTCCAGATGGACAAACATCAGTTTGCTTTAGTTTTTGTATGCAGAAACTCAATCCTAGGTTTTAAAGACAACCTGGGGCCTTGCTTATGCTAAGCCACACCCAACCACTGAATTACCCCAACACCTGTTAAAACTCATTGTGTGCTTCTAATCCAGCATACTAACAGAATTAAGACTTATGGGGGGCAATGGAGCTTTTAGCTCCACAGACTATTAACACATATGTTTTTAAAAAAGATTTACTTATTTATTATGTATACAATATCCTGCCTATATGTATATATACATATACAGAAGAGGGCACCAGATCTCATTCTAGATGGTTATGAGCCACCATGTGGTTGCTGGGAAACTCAGGACCTCTGGAAGAACAGCCAGTGCTCTTAACCACTGAGCCATCTTTCCAGCCCCAAAGATGTTTTATTAAGTACAAAGTCCTCAGAAATTAATACTCAGTCAGTAATGTTCCCTGGACTCTCAGAGAAAAACAAAGAACAATTTTCTTCCCCTACCTACCATTAGACAACCTAAAAACAAGCCTCAAGGCCCCAGTCATGTTGTAGGTGCGGTCACAGTGTTCCATTCTGGGTGTGAGAGTCTGGCCTAGAAACCTTGAGTTTCAGTAGCACTGCCTAGTCTCCTGCCAGGGCTTACTCCTTGGGGAAGGGCCAGAGGTCCACATCACACCACACTGTCCCTATCACCAGGGTTATTCCAGTTCAGTGTACTCTCAGATCAGCACTTAGACCATAGCCATGCTGTCCCTCATTCACCTGAAGTAACCCAAGGGCTATATTCCAAACAGGTTGGTTGTGTCGGGTTCATTAAATAAAGAAGTCTCACTGAAGGGACGTTAGCCTCACAGAGGAAGAACTGCACTGTCTGTGAAAAGGCAAGTTCCTCACTGAAAACAGAGACAATATGGTCTGGGAATGGGCTCTATCATTGGGCTTCCAATGGCCCCGCTGCCAACTCCATGACCTGGGCAAGGAAGGCACACAGTCTTCTCTTCCCTAACCTGCAGCTGACCATCTCTACGGTTCCTCCCTCTTGCTCTAGGATTTCTTGGCCTGACACACTTACAAATGGCTGCTAAGCTGCACTAGATACAGACATGGGATCTGATTCCACAGCACAGCCTGCCACTGGCAACAAAGGAAAACTCCCTTCAGAGGCTACATTTTAATAATTTTGTAGTTACCACTGTCTTTCACTTTAAAAATATTTTTTTGTTTTGGTTGGTTGGTTTTTCCCCGAGACAGGGATTTTCTGTGTTGCCCTGGCTGTCCTGGAACTTGTTCTGTAGACCTGGCTGGTCTCAAACTTGCAGAGAAATCACAGAACTTGGCCTCTGACACTCAAGAGCTGGATTATAAGACATTTGCCACCACGACCCAGCTCATCTTAAAATCACTTAAAAACCGGGCTGAAGAGACAGCTCAGTAGTTAAGAATACTGGCTGCTCTCACAAAGGTCCTGAGTTCAATCCCCAGCAACCACATGGTGGCTCACAACCATCTATGAAGAGATCTGGTGCCCTCTTCTGCCCTGCAGGTGTACATGCAGGCAGTCACTGTATCCATGATAAATAAATAAATATTTTTTTTTAAAAATCTCTAAAAGCCTATTTTCCTACCACAAACTAAGAATAATAATCTTCACTCTGTTTTGAAGTTTCTAGAAAACCTGCAATAATCTAAAGAGTTTTAAGAACAAAAGGTACAAACATAATTTTTGTAAAACATAAAACACAGTGCTTTAAGAAAATGTTTCCACTTATTTATTTAGTATGTACATTTACATGTGTGCACGTGTGGAGGTCAGAGGTCAAGTTCTGCGAGATTTTCTCCTCTTCCAGTGTCGAGTTCCACTACTCAAGCCATCAGCTTGGCAGCACTGCTTTTCCCTCTGATCCATCTCACCGGTCTCCCACAGTGACTTTTTAGAAGTGAAATTCTGTGAGAATTTTGTCGAAGCCAACCCAGCATTACTACACAACAAAAACAAAAAGTTACAAAAATGTGTTCCCTTTGTTTAAAGCAACACAAGAACCACTTCAGAAGTATACACTTATGTAAGATATGTACACTCTTGTGTGTCTGTGCCATACTGTGATGGGAAACTGCTCGCCTGGGCTGTTGAGGTGAACTCGGGGCTTCTCGCATACTAGACTTCTCTCATTGAGCCACATTTCTAGCCCTGGAAATGGTTTCTTTATTTTTACTTACTTATTTTTAAGGCAGGAACTTACAATATAGCCCAGGATAGCCTGAAATTTAAAATGTAGAGCGAGCTGGGCTCACAGATCCAACTGCCTCTGTCTCCAGAGTGCTATGATTAGAAATGGTTTATTTTGAAAATACAAAACTTATATAAATATTATATTTCACCGGGCAGTGGTGGCACACGCCTTTAATCCCAGCACTGGAGAGGCAGAGGCAGGCGGATCTCTGTGAGTTCAAAGCCAACCTGGTCTACAAGAGCTAGTTCCAGGAGAGGCTCCAAAGCTATAGAGAAACCCTGTCTCGAAAAACAATACACACACACACACACACAATATTATATATAGTATTTCTTATAAGAAATAGAACTAGCCAAGCAGTGATGGCATAGAGCTTTAATCCCAGCACTCAGAAGGCAGAGGCAGGAGCATCTCTATGAGCTCAAGGCCAGCCTGGTCTACAGAGCGAGTTCCAAAGATAGGCTCCAAAGCTACACAGAGAACTCCTGGAACTATTTATTGTCACTAGCTTCACCCAGAATTACTGTTTTCAAACTGCTACAGTAAACTGAGTTAAGATCAGTGTTCCTGTCAGAGAAACACTGGACTTGAGAAGCACAGCCTAATGACACAAGTTAATGTGCTAATAGCAATTCTCAGGAACCTCAAAAACTCATAATCCAAACATCTCAAACGCTGACAAAATAAACTATTAGCTAAAGGTTAGGCTGAGCTGTACAGCAAAACCTTGGCTCAAAAACACAAGTCAAAACTTACTGTGAGTAATTGTTCATGGACTCTCTACAGAAAACTTTAACTCTGAAATTAAATTTTTACTGAAATAGCTGGCAAAATGATTGACAATCTCTACTGGATTTAACTCCCCCCACCACCCCAAAACAGGGTTTTTCTGCAGCTTCGGAGTCTGTCCTGGAACTGTAGACCAGGTTGGCCTCGAACTCAGTGAGATCTGCCTGCCTATGCCTCCCGAGTGCTGGGATTAAAGGTGTGTATCACCACTGCCCGGCCTGCATTTAACATTTTACTGTGAGGATGAGACCCACTCAGCATCAAAAAACTCTAACCAAAAATTCAAAATGTAAATAACTTGCACTCCTCTTGTCTGAGCTAAATCGCACATCTTGCATTTGGTATAATTCTTTCCTATGAGTCTTTTTTCTACTTTTCATACATGTTGTTATATTTATAATGAAGGTGGGTTACACATATACAGTTTGCATATCAGATGTACCTTTGCCTACTCACAGACATCTTCCTTACACTACTGCACAGTGCTCCACTTTTATGGGGCTAGTGATGGGTAAAGGTACTTTCCGGAACCCACACCATGAAAGGAGAGAACCAACTTACAGAAGTTGTCCTCTGACCTCCACACACACACCACATCATAAGCACATTCCCTCACATAAACACATGATAAATAAATGAGGAAAAAGTTCCACTGTATAATGTACTTACACAGCCTCCCTCCTTCTTTTTAGATAGGGTCTTGCTCTATATATAAAATCCTGGCTGGTCTGGAACTCATCTTATAGACCAGGATGTCCTTGAACTCAAGATATTAGCCTGCCTCTGCCTCCTGAGTACTGGGATTGACGTGTACCATCATTTCCAGCTACTCTATTTTCTAAAATATGGCTCAGTTGTTTTATCTGCTTAGTAGAAGGACGGATGCTGGGGATTTTAAGAGAACTTTGTGAATCAGGAAACTGAGCTAATCAATCAGCCAAGTGCTAGGAATATTTATTAAGCAGACATGACTATCTGTCATGGCACATTTAACTCCCTTGGTGAAGGTCACACTTCCCTAGGTAAAACGCACACATACCATTTACTGTGTGAATTAAGAAGCTCTGATTAAGTTAAGAGGCTGATGTGATATCTTCAAATGTACTCATTACAGTCTATTCAAATGCCAATAGCAGTTGCCAATAACCTAAACTAGAAGCAAGTGACTAGAGAGAAAACTTGTTTTCAACCCTCAAAAATAACAGTTTATGCCGGGCGGTGGTGGCGCACGCCTTTAATCCCAGCACTCGGGAGACAGAGGCAGGCGGATCTCTGTGAGTTCGAGACCAGCCTGGTCTACAAGAGCTAGTTCCAGGGCAGGCTCCAAGCCACAGAGAAACCCTGTTTCGAAAAACAAAAAAAAAACAAAAAACAAACAAACAAAAAAATAACAGTTTATAACCCTCAAAAATAATTCCAGTGGGCTGAAGAGATGGTTCAACGGTTAAGAGCACTGGTTGCTCTTCCAGAAGTCCTGAGTTCAATTCCCAGAAACCATCTATAATGAGATTCAGTGCCCTTTTCTGTCCTGCAGGCAGAACACTGTATACATAATAAATAAATCTTCAAAAAAAATAATAATGATTTCAGTAAGCAAGGATGAAAGGATGGTGGATAGTAATTCCCATACCATACTTGGACCTCCTTGTCTCAAAACTAAGCCTGTTCTATCCTTTGAGGGATTCTGAAGGGATGAAGGGAACTCTTCCAAGAAGTGGTAGTCTCATGAAGCCTGGGTCTGCCCTGTGGAACTGCCACTCTGGACAGATCAGTCTAGATTCTAACCTGTTCCTCACTGGGTCATGACAACCTGTTAGTTACTCCACAGACACTTGGAAAGATTCAAAGGCTATGGAAGCTCTGAAGCACTCACCTGGCTCATCATAGTTGGGACCAATCTACAGAAGCACTCCCACAGGTCCCCAGGCCAGGATGCAGGGCACCTAGGTTGCAAATCTGCCAAGCTGAGGGCTCCTCTTACCTACTCTAACCTTTATCTGTTCCCCAATCCTACCCAAGAAAGCGGCTCTTAAGTAGTTAATAATTAGTTAACTTCAAGAGGAAAGATTTACATTTTAAGGGAATCTCCAGACTGGCTGAAGGAATGAAGTGCAGATGATAGCAGCAGGCAAGGTAAAGAACCCTCCACCCTCTCACAGTTCTCAAGTGCCAGCTTATACTTGGAAAGGATATTTTAAATATCTGAAAAGGTAGGGCGATCCAGAATCTAAATGTCTGTATTTCTCTGGTGACTACCTTGAATCACACACCACAACAAAGACTCAAACTTGGCTGAAGTCTAAAGGTCTCTAATGATGCTATCAAAAACCTCAAGCTTTTATAAAGCCTGACTGAGCACAGAGAGTCTGAAGGCATGGTGTAGTACGTTTTGACAAAATGAAGATCTGTGAGAAACTAGCTGATCTTTTCTAAATAGGAATTTACCAAGAGGGTAGGGGGAACTCCAACCACTCTAGGAGTCATGCACAACCATGTGTCTCTGTAAGCTGCTGGCTTCTAGACCATTCCCTGCTTCTAGTGGCAAACGAAAGGGTTCTGAAAGCCATGTTTAAGACTTGTAACTGAGGCAGATTTCATTACTGATCTGTTCCCAGACACCTACCTGTAATTGTACTGTAGGAACAGAGAATCCCAACCACTTTTCAAGGCCCGGTTATAAAAGGAACAAAAGTCAAACAAACTCCAGCACTATGTGCTCATAGTGCTTTCTGGTGGAGCCTTAGGGCCTCATGGTCAGTGGCAGTGCTCACTGCTTTGCACTGGACGCCTGCCATTCTGGTGTTGAATTTGCTTGTGTACACATGTCTTATTCTTTTTTTTTTTTTGTTTGTTTTTTGTTTTGTTTAGTTTTTGGTTTTGGCTACATTCTTTGAAGCCTGAAACTATCCATGCTAAAACATTTATGCCACTAATCCTCACACGGTGTTCCTCAATGTCCCTACTCAGTACTTCAGACCAGTGTTGTACCTCTGGAAGTAATACAACCACAATTGATGGCCAGATTTTCTTTTTCCTTTCTTTTCTTTTTTTGTTTGTTTTTTGAGACATGGTTTTCCAGTACCTACAGAGTCAGGAATGGAACTCGCTCTGTAGACCAGGCTGGCCTCAAACTCACAAGAGATCCATCTGCCTCTGCCTCCTGAGCGTTGGGATTAAAGGTATGCGCCACCATTGCCTGGCAATGGCAGCGTTTGGAGAGAGGGTAAGTGTGTGTGCTTGTGAAGAAGGCAGGCGCACATGAAAAGAACCAATGGAGAACCTCATCCAGATAAGTACCAATGCCATCAGTAATCCCTTGTGCACTTTAATTGAAGAAGGCAGGGCTTGTAGGTAAAACAAAGAAGAAATCCAGACAATCCTCCATACCAGTTTCCACTCCCTTTTCAGTCACTCACACTGACAGCACAGGCAGCCAAGGGTCTGTCAGGGTAAAGTGTATGCCATGCATGTGGTGGACACGCCCCTCCTTATGTGAGGTCTACACTGACTGGAAGCTGCTCTGATACAGTTTATCAACCACAGTTTTGCAAATACCAAAATGAAGCTGCCTTGTACCTTACTGTTGGACACCAATTGCTTACCAGGCACAAATGCCCAAAAATAAATAACATCCTGATAACCTGATAATTAAGTGAAACTGTTACAAAGTATCTGCTCCATCAATGCCAAACACAAACAGCAAACACATTAATTTCCCTTACAGAAGAGAGCAGGCCATCACACGCTAAAATTTTGATGAGTGGTGGTTTTATTTACAATAAAATTAATGGGAAAAAATATACAGTCAGGTGTGGTGGCATATGTGTTTAATCCCAGCACAAGGATCTCTGTGAGTTAAGAGGCCAGCCTGGTCTACAGAGTGAGTTCTGGGACAGCCAGGGCTATTACAGAAAAACCCTGTATTGAAAAACCAAACTAACCAACCAAAAAAAAAAAAAAGGCAAGCAAGCAAGCAAGCAAACAAACAAACAAAAACAACAATAAAAAAACACAAACCACAAGTCCAAAAACCAGCATTTTAAAGGAATGTGATTAAACTTGATAGTTTTTATGAAAAATCTTATTTTTAAATATTTATTTATTATGTATACAATATTCTGTCTGTGTCTATGCCTGCAGGCCAGAAGAGGGCACCAGACCCCATTACAGATGGTTGTGAGCCACCATGTGGTTGCTGGGAATTGAACTCAGGACCTTTGGTAGAGCAAGCAATGCTCTTAACCTCTGAGCCAACTCTCCAGCCCCCTTTATGAAAAATCTTTAAAATGGACTAGCAAGATGACTTAGTGGGCAAAGGTGCTTGCTGCCTAGCCTGATGACTTACGTTTGATTCTTAGACCCCAGACAGTTTCAAGCAGAGAACGAATTTCTGTAAGTACCCTGACCTCCACACATGCATGGGAAGAAGCAAAGGTCCTTTATAGTTCATTATTTCATGTTTCTGACTTGGATCTGTTTGAACAGTGTTGTAATAAGAGCGGCCGGGGCTTCGTCCCCAGCACCCCAACACTCCGGCCGCCTGCTCGGCTAGCTTATGCCCCGAAATAACAACACACAAATTGTATTCATTTAAATACTGCTTGGCCCATTTCTATCTAGCCTCTTCTCAGCTCTCACACCTGGACTAGCCCATTTCTAATCATCTGTGTAAGCACCCCAAGGTGCGCTTACCGGGAAGATTCTAGCCTACGTCCATCTTGGATTGGAGCTTCATCGCTCATGTCTGTCCGGGAGACTGGAGCATGGCTTCTCTGCTCCAGAGAGCAGAGCTTGTCGAGTCTGAGCTCACTTCCTCTTCCTCCCGACATGCTATTCTGTTTACTCCTCCCACCTATGTTTTAACCTATGAGGGCCAAGCAGTTCCTTTATTACTTAACCAATGAAATCAACAGATTGATATATGACAGTCCCACAGTTTGGAAGAGAAAAAACTGCGCCCATGTTCCCAAATATTGCTTTATATAAATATTCTTTTACATTTAAAGGGGGATATGATATAGATATGAATAATTTGCATTAGTATAGATTTTGCTTTATTGATAGAGATTTAAGGTCAATTTTGTTATATGTATATGTATTTCTGATATTGATTAAGGTATTATGATTATGTAGTTCATTTAAATGTAATATATAATAGGAAATATAGGTTGCTAATGGATAATTATCGATAATAGTAAAGCTTGTAGTCATGTTAGTTAGATTTTCTAAATATATAGATATATATTTCAGTTAGATCGGCATTCTTCATATCTTTCAAAGACTATGGAATATGCTATTTAATGTTTTGATAACTTAGGACTTTTCATGACAATGAGACACTCTGCTCCTGGCAGCACCAATCTACTTCAAGAAAAAGATGGGCATCGAAGAGGATCCTTATGGAGTTTGATAGCCATTTGGGCAAGAAACTGCTATTGCCTGGACTATTGCGTAAACTGGACACAGAGAACCCGCAGAGAGAGGACTACTAAACTTGCCTAAAGGTGAGATGATCTTTCGGGGTTCCTAATTCATGAAGGAGTCTGCGAGACATTCTGCAGGACAAGCAGATAGTGACTGCCTTTGAAATTTCCTGCTTTATGGAAATGTCTGCTGGAAACTATGGGCCTGTAGGCCGAAGATGGATGCCCCAACGGTACAGAGGAACTTTGGATGACTGTCCAGGCAGCAAGATGTCTATGTCATTTCTAGAGTTTAAAACTTGCTTTTTTCTTGTTTGCTTAGGTAATATTGTATCTTTCTGGAGTCTTTGATGGAGTTAAGAATAGTTAGTTATAATTATACTTTTCCTTAGTTATGATAAAGATTATTGTAATTTTTACTTGATAACTGTTTTGTTATATGTAATTTTACTATGTTAAAGTTAAAGCCTTTCTTTTTTGTTTAAACAGAAAAAGGGGAAATGATGGAGGTGGGTCTTGTATCTTATCTGTTGCTTTCATTGGTTAACTAATAAAGAAACTGCCTAGGCCCATTTGATAGGCCAACCCTTAGATGGGTGGAGTAAACAGAACAGGATTGGGGGAGAAAGGAGCTGAGTCAGTGAGTCGCCATGATGCTCCCACTCCAGCCAGATGCAGGTTAAGATCCTCCCTGGTAAGCGCACCTTGGGGTGCTTACACAGATGATTAAAAATGGGCTAGTCCAGGTATGAGAATTAGCCTAAAAGAGGCTAAATAGAAATGGGCCAAACAGCATTTAAAAGAATATAGTTTGTATGTTGTTATTTCATGCATAAGCTAGCCGAGCAGGCAGCTGGGATGTTGGGGACGCAGCCCCGGCCGCTCTTATTTCAACAGAACAGCAACTAGCAAGATGAAATGGCCTTGTGATGGGAGGAAAACAGCCATTCTCCCTTTATAAAAGAAATCAGGGGCTGGAGCAGCAGCTCAGTAGGTAAGAGAATCTGCTAGTTTTCCATTCCCGGCACCCACATGGCATCTCACAACCGTATAGAAATCCAGCTCCGGAGAAGCTGATTTGTCATTTGAGGGCAGCAAGGGACACATGTGGCATCCAGACACACATGCAGGCAGAACACCCACACATATAAAATAAACTTGTTTTAATCCTAAGAGCCCCAGATGGCAAAGGAAAAGAAGAGTCTAAGGGGCTCCTAGGAGATTTGTAAAAGACTTAATATAAACTTACAACGATAGGCAAAGTACCTGAAAAGTCGATTTCTAACTGACAGCATGAGGAATATTTCAAGAATAAGGTTCCTCTTCAAGGTTACCGCCCTTTAGAGAATCCATTGCACTCCCTCGGCTGGAAACCTCAGTGTTAGAGCTCTGACACAATGGGGTGGAAGCTTTTCTGAGCCAGCCAGCATCCCTTCTCAACTTCAGTGAGGTTGTTTCTGTCCTAGAGACTGCAGCTTCGACAGGGTAAACTCTCAGAACCTACCACTCCTGCGCTTCTTATATGAACACAAGTTCTCCATTATTTATCTATCCAAAATTACTATCTCCCTGTTGGGATCATTAGATGTGGAGACATTATATACACTACATGTATAGACTCTAATACACTATATAATACTCACGTCACACAGTAGCCCTACTTTAAGTATAAATCATGCTCCTACTACGACGATTATATTTGAGACTATAGTTTCAAAATTTTTTCAATGCTTAAAATAAGCACAACCTGTCTTGTGAATTAATATAAACAAGACTAACTAAATAAAGCTACAGAAGACTAAAATATTATGGACATAGCAGAAAATGAAAATAAGCCAGGTCTGCCAAAGTATACTTGCTCAGACAGAGTGCCAGACAAATATAAATTAAGTATGTTTCCAAAGAGACAAAAAAACCACTAAACTTTTAAAAATAGACTTATGAATCTACGGTTTATTTTTTTTCCACTTAGTACTTTCCAAATAATCTAGTAGTCACTTTCTCTAACACATTTAATCTAATCTGGATAGCACCTCTAAGTGTCTGGCTTTCACCGTCCTCATTCTAAAATTTCACACTTTTATCTCTTAGCTGGGAAAGATTCCATTTGAAATGACCTAATGCATCCCCCTGAAGCAGAAAGGCCTGTTATGGTGGGGTCAGCAGGCCAGCCTGCAGCAGCAATAGTATGTTACCTGCACATCTCTTCCAAGATCAGATTTTCTTCCACCCACTATTCCTGACACTCAAGCAAAATGTAGTCAAACACAAAGAGCATAAGCAATGAAGGCTCTCCTTTCTGTACTGGAGGTAATGTTCCCCATCTAAGGTGCTTCTGGGAGAGAAGGAAGAACACAAATGTGAAATCTGAGTTCTTGGCAGGAGCCTAGTCCTGGGCTGACAGAGCCAGGCCCAGCAGGACAGAGAAGGAAGACAAGGTAGATTTCTCTCTGCTCTTGCTGAGAGGAGGCCTAAGCCAAAATCCCTTGGCCCTGGACATAAGCAACTGAGAGCTGGAGTGAATGGCCAGCAGGACAATAATCTCCCAGAGGTTCTTCCCTCTGGAGCTTCTAGGTTCCTTTCCCTTCTTGCAAAGCCTGTAAAAAATGTAGGGACAGATGCCCAAATGTAAAACTAGAATCCAACCAAAGGGCATGACAGTGGAAAGTTTTTCTTTTTCCTTTTTTTTTGTTGTTTTTTTGTTTTTGTTTTTGAGACAGGGCTTCTTTGTGTAGCTCTGGCTTTCCTGGAACTCACAGAGATTCACCTGGAACTGGAGTTACAGACAGGTGTGAGCTGTCATGTGGGGGCTGGAAATTGAACCCGGGTCCTCTGGAAGAGCAGCCAGTGCTCTTAACTGCTGGGCTCTTTACTTCTTTAGCACCTGAGTTACAGTCAGAAAGGAAAGCTAGCTTTTATGTTTTGGCATTTGACATTTTCATCCCTGTTTTTATTTAATTTTATGTGTATACGTGTTTTATCTGCATGTATGTATGTGTGCCACACCTGTGAATGGTGCCTATGGGGGTCAGAGGAACATGTAGGATCCTCTGGAACTGGAGTTACAGACGGTTATGAGCACTGAGAACCAAACCTGTGTCCTCTGCATGAGCTACAGGTGCTTCTAACTTCTGAGCTATCTCTCCAGCCCCAACCCTCTTTTTAAGAGAACCTAAAGCCCTAAATTTAATAAATATGATGTTCGTGTAGACTACCAAGGACAATGACTGCAAGTTCATCCCCACTCCATGTTAGAGAAGCTCAGTCACCAACACGCTAGAACTGTACCAAGTCTCTTTACCAACTATGTTGCCTGTATGCTCTCAAAATGTGTCCTGCAACCTAATTCTTTTATTAAATCTGGTTCTTGACTCTGAATGTAACTTACATACATACCTAAATGGAAACTTCTGGAAGTGTTTCTTTATACTCTTTTTTTTTGGGCAGAGCATCTGTTGTTTAAAGACTTCGGGGGAAATCCTAAGACCTGTTTTCTCCATTATCCTTAAATGGATCTCAGGTCAACAAATAAACAGAATTAATCACTAACTAAGTTTTAGGAACAAACTAAGTTTTAAATAATTACATTTTGCTGTACCTAAGAGAGCCCATCAATTTAGAAAGGAATAAAAGAAGACGGAGTCAGTGGGTTAGTGTTACCTGGATGTCTATCTTCCCTATTTCTAAAGGTTTTCTTCTTTCAAGTTTTCAAACTCCCCCAGGATCTGCCCTCTCAGCAACACTCACATTCAGGACTGCAGCCTCTTAAGCAGAGACAGGAGCAAACAATGATGCCTTCCCCTCCACAAGTAAGCCTCAGGCCTATCCCTGTTGTCTTCCAAGTGAAAGAACTTAGGTTTGCTGCTGTCAAGCTAGGCCTGTTCCAAAAAGAAGGGCAGTTCCTAAGCAGATGGCTCTAGGCTGTCAGCAGACCTCTCTCTAGAGCTGACTTTTAGGGACCACATAAACTTAAGGGTACAAGCAATTGGCCCCTTCTACTAACATTACTGTAAGTAACACCTGGTGGTTTTTTACAAGTAAGAATTTTTAAGCCACCCAGAACAGGAAAGTAACAAATTCTGAAGTTTAAGCATACCTTCTATAGATTTTTAGCATTGAGATCAAAACGTTTCATTCTGGTGCCAATCTCTGAGGCAATGGCATTTGTATTTGAATTTTTAAAACATAAAACAAGATTAAGAAGGAAAATAGAGCAAGTTGACCAACATTTTTCAAGGATCCTAGAAATCCAGAAACTTCAGGCTGGCCCTGGCAAGAGTCTTCATTTCTAGAGTTCATTTATTTGATAAGGAGAAGGTCAGGGAGGCCAGTATACATGCTTCTCCTATCTTTTTTTTCTTATTTAAAAAGATTTTTATTTATTTTTTATGTATAGTGTTCTGCCTGCACGCCAGAAGAGGGCACCCAGATATTATAGATGGTTGTAAGCCACCATGTGGTTGCTGGGAACTGAATCAGTACCTCTGGAAGAGTAGCTGGTGTTCTTAACCTCTGAGCCATCTTTCTAGCACCCCTCTAAGGTCTTTTCTGTAGGTAAAAAAAAAAAAATAACCATTCTAAATTCCATATGGTTGTATTAAATGCTCTTCTGTCAATCATAGCATCTAGACACTTTTTCTTTTTTTCTTTTCTTTTGTTTGCTTTTTGTTTTTTGAGACAAGGTTTCTCTGCGTAGCCCTGGCTGTCCTGGAACTTGCTCTGTAGAACAAACTCACAGTGATCTGTCTGTCTCTGCCTCTCCGTGCTGGGATTAAAGGCATATGCCACTACTTCCCCGCAGGACACTTATTTCTTAATGACTCTTTATACCATATATAATTCAACTACTTTAGCAAATTTCTGTCATGTTAAAAAATGTTTTTTTTTTAAATGAGTCTACTAGCCAGGTAAGGTGGCCCATGCCTTTAATACCAGTACTCCAGAAGCAGAGCAGATGGATCTGAGTTAGGAGCCGGCCTGGTCTACAGGATGAGTTCCAGAACAGCAAGGACTATAGAGAGAAACTTTCTCTCAAAAAACAAAACAATTAGTCTCCCGGCTTTGATGCATAAAAGGCAGGGGGACAGAAATATACTGAAAAGAGATTTTTGTTTCAGGCTTTCTACCGAATGTGGAGCAATTACATTTTGTTTTGAGGTCTCCCTTAACCAGGGAACTAAAAACAAGTAACAATCACCAACAAGAACCCTCAGTCTTGGGCTGTACTTGAGAAGAAACTCTAGGCCAAATGCAAATGAAACTGCTGACCCATCCAGGACAGCAGCAGTTCAGGTGTCTCACTATGACCTGCTGGGTCTCAGACAGGAACTCCTGACAACCACAGACCTACAATGGACTATTTCATTCACCAGGAAAATGAGGGTGAGGGTAAGTGGAGAAAGTGATTTTGATTTAAGTGAAAAGCAGAAAAATTACGTATTCTAAAGTAAGGAAAGCAAGAACTTCAAATCTAACCTCCATTAAAACTTAAAATTTCTGGGGTTTGCCAGGCAGTGATGCACATGCCTTTAATCCCAGCACTTGGGAGGCAGGGGGGCGCTTCAGACAGAGAAAATATTTGCAAAAGAGGCTTAATAAAAACTTGTTAACCAGCCAGGTATGGCAGCATATCCCTGCAATTTTAGTTTGAAGCTGAAGAGGATTTCATATTCAAAGGTGGCCTGAACTACAAAGTGAGACCCTGTCTCAATGAAAAAAAGATCCAAACATAAAAAAAAAAATCTTAAAACCTAACAATAAGAAACAACCTGATTAAATACTGGGACTAAAAAGTTTTTAAAACTCTCAAAGAAGATAGTATAGAGTGCAAATGAGTTATGAAAAAACACACTTCATTACATGGCCATCACCGTGGCTTCGATCCTATTGAAGCAATAACTATGCTGCAGCAGACAAAGGACCACAGGGAACTATCCTACATTTACCAACATGTAAGTCACCAAGACAGAAGGAATCTTAGATGCATTTTCTAAGTAAAACTTTACGACATAGCCAGTAAGAACACCAGAGAGTCACAGGGTTTGGTGGCAAAACTCCTTGTGTGATTCTAACAGTGGATACCTGTTAGAAACTTGTCTAAGTCCACCAGAAAAAAATGTGCGTCAACCCTAAGGATTGGGGTAAGAGAGATGTGTCAATACAAGGTGGGCATGTGTTAGGAAATCTCTGTACCTCCTGCTCAATTTTTCTATGAATGAACTTAAAAACTGATATAAAAAAAATAAAGTCTTTAAAATTTCACAAATACTGACCACAACTATCAATTAGAATTAGCTGATGAGAAGAAAACACAACAAAATTCTCAGGGACTTGTGTCACGGTAGTGGGGTAATTTCCTAATTTTATTTTTATTTTTTTGGAGGGTATGTTTTGAGACAGGGTCTCACTATATAGTTCTGACTGTCCTGGAACTCACAGAAATCCGCCTGCCTAGACCTTCTGAGTGCTGGATTAAAGGTGTGTGTCACTATGCCCAACTTCCTTATTAATTATTTTTTCCCCTCTCCCTCTTCTTCAATTTTTTGAGACAGGGTTTCTTTGTGTAGCCCTGGCTATCTTGGAACTTGCTCTTGTAAGACCAGGCCAGCCTTGAACTAACAGAGATCTACTTTGTGTCTGCCTGCTAAGTGCTGGCTTCCTTTTTATTTTTAAAAAGATGTTTTATTGGACTAGAGAGATGGCTCAGCGGTTAAGAGCATTGCCTGTTCTTCCAAAGGTGCTGAGTTCAATTCCCAGCAACCACATGGTGGCTCACAACCATCTGAAATGAGATCTGATGCCCTCTTCTGGCCTGCAGGCAGACACACAGACAGAATATTGTATACATAATAAATATTTTTTAAAAAAGATGTTTTATTTTTTTAAATGTATAGAATGTGTTCGTTGGTCTGTTCTCACACACATGTACACATGGTCATGTGGGTACCCACTGGATCTCAGGAGCTGGAGCTGCAGACAGCTGTAAGCTAACTGTTGTAAGAAACTGACTATGATCCTCTGGAACAAGAGAAAGCTCTAACTGGTGAGCCACCAGTCCAGCCCAGCTCCTTTAACTAAGCCATTTCCACAGGAATTCCCTTGCAGTACTAGAAAAACTAACATGTCTTTAACCTGGATGCTGAGAACTAACAAACTTGCTGATTTATATGATCTTCCTGCCCTACACAGACTGAGCTGAAATAGTTGGCCTTTCTGCTTTCTCATTTGCCTCAGATTTTTGCTACATTAGGAATAAAAACATTTTTGGCTACTAATATTTTAAGTCTTTTTTTCTTTTTTTTAATCCTGTGTTTTGGATTCACAAAATCGCCAGGAGTGGTGCAGGACTTTAATCCCAGCACTCCTGAGGTAGAGGCAGGTGAGAACTGTGAGTTCAAGGCCAACGGGGTCTACCTAGCAAGTTCCAGGACAGCCAGGACTACACAGAGAAACCCTGTCTAAAACACACATACACACACACACGAACACACACATGCACCACAAAACAATTCACAAAATCACATTGTAACATGGTCCTTTAGTAACATAAGCACTTCTCAAACCAAGAGGACTTTGGACTGGCATTGGCAAGTCAGTAAGTTTTCTGGAAAGAGTCCACAGGCAACATTTATTATTACCAAATTCCCAGCCTTCTCTAAGTTCCCCTAGACTCCTTTATGAAGCAATCTACCCAGCATCTACCCTGCATCTCCTACCTAGCACAATACCTGCTTTCTAGGTCTCCTCATTCACTCAGTTCCTTGCTCTCATGTTACTCTCTTAACCAACAAACCTCCATTCACTAAGAATCTTTTTTTTTCTTTCTTTTTTTTAAAAGATTTTTATTTATTATGTATACAGGGCTCTGTTTTCATGTATGACTACTTGCCAGAAGAGGGCACCAGATCTCATTACAGATGGTTGTGAGCCACCATGTGGTGGTTGTTGGGAATTGAACTCAGGACCTCGGGAAGAGCAATCAGTGCTCTTAACCTCTGAGCCATCTCTCCAGCCCCTTTTTCTTTTTTTTAAGATTTATTATATAGTGTATATACATATAGTGTTGTGCCTGCATGTATGCCTGCATGCCAGAAGAGGGCATTAGATCTCATCATAGATGGTCGTGAGCCACCATGTGGTTGTGAGCCACCATTTGGTTGTTGGGAAATTGAACTCGGGTTCTCTGGAAGAGCAGCCTGTGCTCTTAACCTCTGAGTCATCTCTCTAATCCCCAAACCTTCTTTTTACAAAGACACAAAAAGTGAAAACCACAAGCTATTAAAAAGAAAGAGCAAGCAAGTGCTGTAAAAAGCAGGTCAACACACTTTTCTGAACAGAGCCAAAAGGTGATTATTTGTGACTTTGTAGCTATAGTCTCCGTGGCAGCTACTAAATTCTGGCAAAACAGCAGCCACTGGCATAGTGTAAACAAGTGACTATGCTTCAACAAAAATGTGTATGAACAAGGACAGCAGTGGGACACTGGAGAGGACTCTGAACAAGGACAGCAGTGGGACACTGGAGAGGACTCTGAACAAGGACAGCAGTGGGACACTGGAGAGGACTCAGTGGGGAAGAGTACACTGTTCTTGTGCAGATCTCAGTCCCCAACACCCATGGTGGGAGCTCACAATGATTCTAACTTCAGTTTCAGGGAATCTAATGCCTTCTTCACACTTCCCTCAGACCTGCACTCAAATGCAGGAAACCACATGCATGCAAATACACATAATTAAAAAATAAAAATATTCTTGGCATGGTAACACAAAAAATTAATCCAAGAACTCAGGAAGAAGAGGCAGACTAATTTCTGTGAATTTGATGATATTGGGTCTATTTATGTTGTGAGTTCTTAGCAAACCAGGATGACAAAATGAGACCCTATGAGGGGAGGGGGAGGGAAATGGGAGGAGGTGGAAATTTTTAAGTAAAAAAAAAAAGACCCTATCTCTAACAAATAAACAATATATAACATTTAAAAAATAAAAATAAAATCTTAAAAAACAAACAAGCAAACAGCAAAACTGGATCTGGGCAAGATGTCTCCTGTTTGTAACTGCCTACTAAGGAATCTGGCACCCAAGGGCACACTCAAGAGCTAGTAAAGCTATAGGAAAGACCTACTGGCATGCTGGCCCTGCACAGTGCTGCTAAGTCTGATCTGAACAGCCATCCCTTTAAATTCTCTTTGAAAGTTGTTAACCACTAATTAACATCCCCCAATAAATTATTAAATTCACTCCTCAAAAATAGTTTTCAACCATGGTCCTCAGATGTAACTGAAGATTGTGTTACAATTATTTATTATTATAAAAAGCTACAGGTCAGTTTATGTAATTCAATTTTATTTTATTTACTTATTTTTTTAGCTTTTCAAAACAGAGTTTCTCTGTAGTTTTGGAGCCTGTCCTGGAATTAGCTCTTGTAGACCAGGCTGGTCTTAAACTCACAGAGATCCACCTGTTTCTGTCTCTCAAGTGCTGGGATTAAAGGTGTGCCAAACCACTGCCTGGCTCAATTTCAATTTTTCCCCCAAATATTTGAAAATAGGCAGAAAAAGTGTCCCTGTGGAGTTATACCCAGCTTAGAACTATGCAAACCATGGCATGCCTGAAGAAGGCACACGTCCACAGCTGGTCCTGTATCCCTGCACTATGACACTTAGGGACTGTGCTGCCTAGTTTTATGTCAAACTGACACAAACTGAAGTCATCTGAGAGGAGAAAACCTCAATTAAGAAAATGCCTCCATAAGACTAGGTTGTAGGCAAGCCTGTAGGGCTTTTTCTTTGTTTTCTTTATTTTTTTTTCTCTATCTTTATTTATTTATTTTATTTTCTTTCTTTTCTTTTTCTTTTTTTTTTTCCGGTTTTTCAAGACATGGTTTCTCTGTAGCCTTGGAGCCTGTCCTGGAACTTGCTCTGTAGACCAAGCTGGCCTCAAACTCAGAGATCCACCTGTCTTTGCCTTCCACTGAAGGGATCAAAGGATTGTGCCACCACTGCCCAGCATAGGGCTTTTTCTTAATTAGTGATTGTTGGGGAGAGCCCAG
This sequence comes from Neodon shergylaensis, assembly GCA_025134845.1. Lineage (NCBI taxonomy): Eukaryota > Metazoa > Chordata > Mammalia > Rodentia > Cricetidae > Neodon > Neodon shergylaensis. Next base: position 2,827,019 of record JABTXL010018586.1, read on the forward strand.
TCCATTATGGGTGGTGCCATCTCTAGCCTGATGGTCCTGGGTTCTAAAAGAAAGCAGACTGAACAAATCATATAGAGCAGGCCAGTAAGCAACACCCCCTCCATGGCCTCTGCATCAGCTCCTGCCTCCAGGTTCCTGCACTGCTTGAGTTCCTGTCCTGACTTCCTTCAGTGATGAACAGTGATGTGGAAGCATAAGCCACATAAACCCTTTCCTCCCCAAGTGGCTTTGGTCATGGTGTTTCAGAGCAATGATAACCCTAACTAATCAGACACACCTGAGTCCAGCTTACTCATCTGCAGATGACACACCCACTCCACTCTCTAGCTAACAACTCAAACACATCAGGCTTAGATAAACAGCCTTAATAGCATTCATCAAAACATATACAAGTCAAAAACAAAGAGGAGACAAGCAAGAGAAAAAGAACTGACAAGGCCTCCTCCAACTAAGGCGGATAATTTGCTTAGAAAAAAAATGTTCTTCCTTTTAAATGCTTTTATTTTTGTTCACTGTGGAGAATTGTGAAATGTATGTTAAGTAAAAAGAAAAAAAAATGAATGCCGGATTATATCACAGGCTATAGCTTTTCTCAACATTTCAGCTTTACTCTTTAAATCTTTTTTTAAAAATATTTATTTATTTATTATGTATACAATATTTTGTCTGTGTGTATGCCTGCAGGCCAGAAGAGGGCACCAGACCCCATTACAGATGGTTGTGAGCCACCATGTGGTTGCTAGGAATTGAACTCAGGACTTGTGGAAGAGCAGGCAATGCTCTTAACCTCTGAGCCATCTCTCCAGCCCCTCTTTAAATCTTTTTTGTATACATTGAGGAAAGTGTTTTAAATTACACTGCTTTCTTCTTCATGAAGCATTCATATTGTGACTATTCTCCCAAATTCTTAAATATAGCCCCGAAGTATGATCTTACAATATCTATATTAAAAACCAGGTGTAGTAGCACAGAAACACGCCAGTGACAGTCAGACCTACATAGTGAGATCCTATCTCAAACAAACAAAAAAACAAAAACCGGTACCTAATATAGAAATCTATCAAAAGAGCCAGGTGTGGTAGCTCACATCTTTAATCCCAATACTTGGGAGGCAGAGATAGATGGATATCTTGTGAGTTTGAGGTCTGGACTACAGAGAGAAACCCTGTCTCAAAGAAACAAAACAAAATAAAACAAAAAGAAAACAAACAAAAAAAACCCTCCAGAGTTCAGCTCTCAGCTTCAGGACTGAAGACCAGGGGGGGTAAAAGTCACACCTGTTTGCCCATTAGAGCAAATGAAGTCTGAGCCAGTCGGTGTCAAAATTAAGGCTGAGAAAAGGAATGTTTCTGACTAAAATCCACATCTAACACTGTGTTCCCATATGGAATTTTTAGCAAGAGTTCTCAGTCTCTCTCTGTCTCTGTCTGTCTCTCTCTCTCAATGTATTTTGTATGTGCATGTGTCCGGTGCATGTGGAGGTCAAAGGACATTTGTGAGCTTCAGTTCTCTCTGTCCAGCATGTGGTCCTGGGATCATCAGGCTTGGCAGCAAGCACCTTTACACAATGAGCCACCTTGTCAGCCCAAGAGATTATACTTTTCAAGCCTGAGTATCTCAGACTTATCTATGGATAATTTAAATTCTAACTGGTGAAAAAAGAAACTAACACATAAAACAACCTCAGGGTAATAACAACAACTTTCCCACTCCCTCTCCCCATCTGTCAGTTTGATCACAGAAGATTTGCACCAACTGTACACAAATTCTTCTCTTTTTGCTAAAAGGAACTTTAGATATGTAAACCTAAAAGGACAGGACTAACAGCATCCTTCAAACTACCAAGTGAGTTGCATGTAAATCCATCACATGTGGGAAATCATCACCACCACCGCTTATTCAGAATACAAAAAAGGTTAAGTAGTGTTTTAATATGCTGACACAGATGACTAACAAACCTTCCAAAACACCCAGACACTACCAGTCAAGCGTCTGGTCATGAGCAGCTCCAGCAGCCCATGGAGCCTTACTGTTGGAGCTGTGGCGAGAGGTGATGAGGCCAGCACACACTTACCTCACCAGAGCGTCTGGTTTGCTCAGCTGGTTGTTAGGAATACAGTTCTCCATTAAGTCCTTATGTGCACTTGGGCTCTTGCTCGAGCACTTCTGCTTCTTCTCATTTTTACTAGACGAGGAAGGAATGCTTCCATTTGTAGCACTGTGACTTCGAGGTGAGGAGTTTACAACTCCAGTAGCATTTTTGTAATTTTTTGAGGAAGCAGTGCATGAGTCCTCTTTTAAGAGATTTTCTGTACTTCCCACAAGATCATTGTTTAATCTTTTACTGTTGATATGGTTTTCCATGTACTCAATTTCTTGTATTTTAGAGTCTACAGGTTGTAAAATATTGTTGTTATTTATTCCAAGGTTATGTTTTTTGGCATCCTTGTCCTTTTCTTTCCCTTTTTCTCGATATTCTATCTCTGGCAGCGTTGTGGAAAGTTTTTTGTTGGCTGGGATACCTCCATTGTGGTGTATAAGGATCGAGGAATCCATGTCCGGCAATCCTTTGGATGCTACAGTACCAAAAACAAACCAACAAACAAACAAAAACCCATACTGGAATATTTATCTTTTAAAAACGTAAGACTACATTGAGTTAGTAACTGTATTAGCTAGACCTAGAAATTCACTACATTAATCACAGGAGAAACTTAGAAACAGTAAGTACAATGTATTACACTAACTCCCAAGTCCAGACACATTTGAGAAAAATCACCATAATATGAACTTGAAAACATTAAAGACTGGCTTTAAAATAAGAGTAAAATTTCATAATTAAGTCATATATAACATACACATACATGTATATAAGTGCATATATATTTATATAAAGTCAACTAGATTAGTCATGAAAGTAAGAAGACCTATTTTTAATGAATATTTTGAAAAGGGATTTATTATATTGGTGTATGCTACAGGCAGAGTGGTTCAACAATGGCTACCCTTCCAAGAAACCCTATTTTAAAAGAGACCTAAATTGGACCTGGGAGATGGCTCCATGTTTGCTACACAAGGCTAGTTACCAGAGTTCAATCTCCAAGACCCAAGTATAGGTACATGACTCTGTCACAAAGTCGTTCTCTCATGCACACCAACTCATAAACATACATTTACACACGCATGCACACACACACAATCTTTTTCTTAAATGCTTGGTTTAAACAAACACCTGATAATATTACTGGAAAAAACTCAAATGGAAAAAAAAAAGATGTGACTTCTGGCTATAGACATCTATTCTTTTCGTTGACTCCAGCGTTGGAGTAATGTCTGTATCATTTACCGGGGTACTTAGAAACAACTGTTTGTATCAGCTCAGTACATTTCAATCTGCTGTGATCTCCATGACAGCTATTTTGTACTGCTCAAGAAAAAAAGGATTTTGATATAAATTAATTAAAAAGCATGACCTCAAACTTTTAACTCCCAAACATAGAAAACCAGTATTACTATGAGCTCACCTATCACTACTGGCTGAATATCCACAAGAAAAGCCCCATTAGAATTGGTTCCATTTGCTGGGTGTGATGGCTCACGCCTTTAATCCATCCCAGCACTCAGGAGACAGATCTCTGAATTTGAGGCCAGCCTGGTCTACAGTGTGAGTTCCAGGACAATCAGGGCTATTACAGAGAAACTGTCTCAAAAGACGAAAAAGTTCCATTTAAAATCCACCATACAGTATATGAAACATTCAAACAGGACTCACAGCTCCTTGCTCTGCCAGAAGGCAATGTTACATGTCCACACAACCATCTTGCTTATTATCCTTTGGTTCTTGACTTGTTTCAATTAGAAATGTCAAGACAAATATTTCTTAAAGTCGTCAAAATAAGTATTTCTTAATATTTGTAACAAAAAATTTAAATTGTAGAAATTAAAAATAATGAAATAGGGGATGGAGAGATAGCTTAATAGTTAAGTGTACTTGTTGCTCTAGGACCTGGGTTCAGTTCCAGTACCACATGTTGACTCAGAATGATCTGCAACCCCAGTTCCAGGGCTCCAGACTACTTACATATACACATGCAGGAAAAATCCACACATGTAAAATAAAAGTACATGTAAACAAATACGGTATTTAGATGCAGATGCCCCCCCCCCCCATGAGAGTAAAACACTGTATTCACATTCTGTATTTCATGACCAAACAAACAATGGCCCCAAGGAGGAATCCAAAACCTGGATTCTTGGTCATTTTTTTCTTTACTGAGGCAAAATCTGACTAGCCTATTAGGTCCACAACTTCAGAGTAAAGACCTACCTTCCTCGGCTTCCTTTTCTTGCTTCTGCAACATTTGCTGCTCTGGAGGGAGGGCCTGCTGAAGAAGCTGCATGTAAAACTCGTTCTCCTTTTGAACTTCCTTCTGCTTTCTTAACCGCATTTTGTAGCTCACATAACTTTTGAAGCCAAAACCCAAAGTCACCACAGGGTACCCAATACTAGAAAGAAGACAGTCCAGCCTCAATTACAAGGTCAACACAAGCAATCATGTATCAAGCACAACAGCTACTGAGATCAAAGATTAGAAAGTCCGTTCTAATTGATGATGATGAACCCATGCACACAGAACAAGCCACGGGTTAGAGGTCTGGTGGACACCATAGGAAAACATTTGAGTCCCCACAGGGCTGATAGATACAGCAGCTAATGTTTTTGAGGAAACAAAGAGCTTTATGCATTGGAAGTTATGTATCTTTATGTTTTTAAGAATGAAAAGGTATCTGGACATAATGAGCTCACAAGAACTCAGGCTATGGCTGCACAACAGCAAGCCAAAGTTGCAGCACAGATAAGTGAAAGGGGTCATGAAGTCCACCCACTAGCTGAGGGGCTGTTAAAGCTCCCCATGTTCCAGTGGATGGCCCTACACCATGCTCATACTGGCAGCACTGAGTGAACTCAGTAGATTTAAAAAGAATAGATGAAGTTGGAACAGATAAGTATATGTGTATGCAGATGATATAATAGGGAGAGTTTGAAGGGAAGGAATGAAGGGTAGATTTGATCAAAACACGTTACACTCATACATGAAATTCTCAAATAGGCAGGGCAGAGGTGGTGCATGCCTTTAATCCCAGCACGGGAGGTACAGGCAGGCAGGTCTCTGTGAGTTCAAAGCCAGCCTGGTCTACCTAGTGAGTTCCAGGACAGCCAGGGTTATTCAGAGAAACCCTATCTTGAAAAACAAATAAACAAAATCAAAATGGCATTACTAGCTGGGCAGTGGTGGTGCATGCCTTTAATCCCAGCACTCGGGAGGCAGAGGCAGATAGATCTCTGTGAGTTCAAGGCCAGCCTGGTCTACAAGAGCTAGTTCCAGGACCAGCTCCAAAGCTGCAGAGAAACCCTGTCTTGAAAAACCCAAAAATAAATAAATAAGGATAGATAGATAGATAGATAGATAGATAGATAGATAGATAGATAGAT
>JABTXL010018586.1:2832522-2904705 GCA_025134845.1 Neodon shergylaensis
GATAGATAGATAGATAGATAGATAGATAGATAGATAGATAGATAGATAAGGCATTACTTAATTTTTAACATCAGAAAGTAGAGTCAAATTCAGGCAATTACATTACATTAATCTTGTGTCTAAGGAGTAAGAGCAATAGCTGCTTTTGTAAAATTAATTCATAAACAGTCATACAGCAGTTCCGAAACCTCTTATGTGTGAGTGTCAGGAATCATCAGGGATGTTAACAAGTTCGAGTGAGTGTACTTAGAACTCTAATCTAAGACAGAAAATAAAAGTATTTCCTCCAACCAATCAGACTATTTAATGCTTTCCCAGAGTTACAAACACCGTCAAGCCCATATTAAGACTCCTAAGTGTTAAAAGTGTTATAGTTCTTAATTAGTTTAAATGTGGTTTCACTAAAATTAAAGAGACAATGTTTCCTTAACTCATTTATTTGTAAAACTTAAAAAAAACTGGAAACAATTCCTATTTATTTGGGGGTTTGTACTTTTTACAACTGAATAAACAAACCAAGCTTATTTTCTAATAGTTTTAGTTAAGGTTAAATGAAATAATCCTCACTCATAAGAAGACAAGCTCCTTTTTTTTTAAATATTTTATTTATTAATTATGTATACAATATTCTGTCTGCATATATGCCTACAGGCCAGAAGAGGGCACCAGACCTCATTACAGGTAGTTGTGAGCCACCATGTGGTTGCTGGGAATTGAACTCAGGACCTTTGGAAGAGCAGGCAATGCCCTTAACCTCTGAGCCATCTCTCCAGCCCAACAAGCTCTTTTTTAAAAGTGTTAATCGTCTTGTCACTTCTGTAAACGACTATGGAAACTTTAGGACATGGTCATAGCTCATCAAGATGACGATGGAATCATCAAAATCACCGGTCAGACATTGGCATTAAGTTAAACACTTGACACACTGCACCTCTTTCCCATGACCTCAAGACAGAGGTTAGGAAGCTGATGCTTAGAAACAATGACAGGTTCAGCAGCACAGCTGTTGGGCCAGAGCTGGGACTCCATCTCTGAAAAGGCTCACACTCTTCACCAGCATGCTATACTGATGTGGGGCTCAGCTGAACTTACCACTACAGAAACGGAAACTAAGAAGAGAGGTAATACTCACCAGTGAGCAGCAAATGGACGACAAAGGTCTACATGAAAATTTTTCAGATCTTTGAATCTAATTGCTGCTTCAATATAAACAAAGAGTATCCAGAGGGACACTGTAGGCAAACACACTCCCCTTTCTGTAGGAAAGCAGCAGAGAGACAACCATCAATGATACAGTAGCTGACACAACAGATGGGTTGTCTGGGAGAATCAGTCAATGACAGCAACTTTCATTAAGACTGTCAGCTAAACTAAAAGCTTTTCTATGACAAACTCATCGACAAAAACAAAAGGTAAACATCTGTCAGGAAATAGTCAAAATCCATGTCAAACAAAACACTCCATCTTTTTTTTATTTATTATGTATACAATATTCTGTCTGCGTGTATGCCTACAGGTCAGAAGAGGGCACCAGACCTCATTACAGATGGTTGTGAGCCACCATGTGGTTGCTGGGAATTGAACTCAGGACCTTTGGAAGAGCAGGCAATACCCTTAAACTCTGAGCCATCTCTCCAGCCCAAGACTCATAATCTTAATATACAAAGAGCTCAAAAATCATTTTTTTAAAAAAGGCAACCAGAGGTCCTGAGTTCAATTCCCAGCTACCACATGGTGGCTCACAACCACCTGTAATGAGATCTAGTGCTCTCTTCTGGCCTGCAGGCAGGATACTGTATACATAATTAAATAAACCTTTTTAAAAAAAAAAAGGCAACCAAAGTTGGGTATGTTACTATATGCCTACCTGTAGTAGTCTCAGCAGGGGAATAGCTTGAGGAATGACTTTGAAGCCAGCCTAGGCAAATAGTGAAATCCTGATTCAACAAGCAAATAAAATCAATCAAAACACAGAGGATGCGGCCTAGTAGCAGAGCCTATGCTTAGCATGTGCAAAGCCATGGGTTCAACTCCAACGACCCTATCCACAACAAAGAAAAGTGCTGTGCGTGGTAGAGTACACGCCTTTAAACCCAGCACTCAGGCAGCAGAGCCGGGCGGGTCTCTGAGTTCCAGGCCAGTCAGGGACTGTTCCTTTTCTGACAGTAAGAAGCACTTGAAAAAACTTTCTCGCCGGGCGGTGGTGGCGCATGCCTTTAATCCCAGCACTCGGGAGGCAGAGGCAGGCGGATCTCTGTGAGTTCGAGGCCAGCCTGGTCTACAAGAGCTAGTTCCAGGACAGGAACCAAAAAGCTACGGAGAAACCCTGTCTCGAAAAATAAAAAAAAAAAAGAAAAGAAAAAAAGAAAAAACTTTCTCCACAGGAGCAGATGCCTATTTAAATGAGCATGAAAATACCAGGGAGATGAAAGCAACTTGCATCAGAATAAATAAAATACAATGTGCAAGCTGCATCTGTCAGTGTGGGAAAGGCCACTGTGGAGTGTTTATGGACATGGATAACATAAGTGTCCAAGTTCACAGAGAGGGGACTAAGTCTGCTTCTGAGGAAAGGAAATCCAAGCACCTTGATGCCTCGTCCCTTAGCTAAGCTGGGAATCTCTGTGAAAATAGCTTAATAACCTCAATTGATCTTAGAGATCTAATATACCTAAAATGAGTATTTTCACAATTAACCAAACTTTCAAGGTAATTTTAATTTTTTAATTTCCAGCTGAGTGTGGTGGCACACATCTGTAATCCAAACACTATGGAGGTAGAGGCAGGTGGATGGATCTGAGTTCAATGCCAGCCCGTTTCTATACAGAAGGTTCCAGACTGGCTAGAGATACAAAGTGAAACCCTGTCTCAAAACAACAGTGATTTTTAAAATATTTTCTACTTCCTACATTAATTTATTAAGTTAAAATAAATGCAAGTTTATTACTGAAAAATAGGGAAACTGGACAAAACATGTTATTTCTCCACTTATTAAATGACTAACTCCACTGGAAGCTTTTAAGCAAGTACAGAACCATATTACAGACTTTGTCTTGCTGCCTGGCTTCAACTTTAACCAGAACTTGGGAAGCAAGAGGATCAAGAGTTCAAGGCCACCGTAAAAATAAAAAGGCCAGCCTGGAATACATGAGTCCCTGCCTCAACGAAATCCTCACCATGGGGACTAGAGAGATGGCTCAGAGATTAAAAGCACTGACTGTTTGCTGGGTAATGGCAGGGGTGGTACCCACTTTTAATCCCAGCACTTGGAAGACAGAGGTAAGTAGATCTCCATGAGTTCAAGGCCAGGCTAGCATATGGAGGGAGTTTAGGACAGCAAGGGCTACAAAGAGAAATCCTGTCTTGAGAGAGGGAGAGAAAAAAAACAACCAAAAACAAAGCACCAGCTGATCTCCCAGAGTTCAATTCTCAGCAACCACATGGTGGCTCACAACCATCTATATTAGGGTCTGATGGTCTCTTCTGACATGCAGGTGTACATGCAGGCAGAACACGCAAACATAAAATACATAAACAAAATAAAAAAAATCATCACCAACACCAAAATGTTTATGACACAACATTACCATTCTTTTGTGGCTATACACAATTTTATCAAGCATTCTTTTAATTTTTTTAATTTTTTTTATTTTTTTTTAATTTTTTACATTTATTCAGGTGGGGATGTACACATATGTATATGCCACAGCAAGTCTGGCTCTATACAACTTTTCAGAGTCAAGTCTCTGCTTCCATCAACAGGATTCTGGGGTTCCAACTCAGGTCCTCAGGCTTTACATTAAGTGCCTTTTTCTGCCAAGCTGTCTTACTTTGCCAGCCCTTATTAACCATTCTTAATCTCAAGGAATTTTAAATTTTAACACATGAAAGAAAAAATAGCCCTCCAAGTTATATACATTATATTCCTATTTTTCAGAGCCAATAAAAACACAATATTTTTATTTAATGTAGCTTGGTTGTCTCAGCATTAACTATTTCAAACTAAAACATATTTCACAACTTGGCTACTCCAATGTGTATGTCACTTTATGAACCTGGGGGGGGGGGGTTCCCAACAGGTTCTATTAAGAACACTAAAGAAATTAGAAAAGTTGCCATTGCCTAACAGAGTCCTAGCACATCTGGGCTGGAGGCTCTCAGACATTTAGATTACCCCATCTTCAGGTGACAAAAAAAACTGGGCTCTAGAGACAGGGATACAAATAAATGGCCTAGAAGACGCAAATACAAGGGAAAACTGGTTCAAAGAAAAAAATCTCTTAAATTAGACTAGACAATAGTCAACTTGAGAACATTCTGGGTATCTTAAAATCAAGTCCGATCCTATAGTGGAAAAATCATGCTCACAGTGGAGACCTCCAACAGCAGGGCTTAGCTGTCTTCTACAGTGGCCAGCACCACTTCAGCAGTGTTGCCTCAAGGATGAAGCTGCTCCAGAAAACATTTACTATTTGGTGTGCTCTCAGAGTCAAAATCCTACAGGTTACAGCTAGGTCTGAAAACAGCGCTTCACAAAGCTCTGCAGACAGTGTGACTCTGAGGACCAGTCCTCAGACCCCAGCAGCACACGCCATGTATGCTTTCACAGTGAGCTGGAGCTGTCAACATCTCTCTTCTGATCTTGGTTCGAAATAACAGGATAGCTTGAAAAAGGAAGGAAGCTGACTGTGTATCTCTACCAATAAGGATCTATCTGAAATACAGTGCAAAGAATTAGGAGCACAAAATGGGAAGATACTTAAAATGCCAGACAATAAAAAGCTAGTGACATCAGGAGTATTTTTGCCTATAGAAAACAAGGACTTAAGAGACTATGACAGGGTCTTCAGATCACTTGATATATGTCAGTTGGGAGGGTCCTATGAAATTTTGGTACTCTGTCAGGCCCCCTGAAACTTTAAAGGCCAAATTCTGTCCATCCCCTTATGTTCTGGATAAATCCTTTTTGGATCCTCTAAGAATCACTAAGCCTCAAAGTGTAACATCACCTTTGGTTAAAAGCGCAAGAAGGACACTTGTGATTCAGAATAAAGAACTACTTTCTCCTATGCAGCCCAAAGTGAATAGCTGAGGAGCGGGAATAGATGAGGAGTCCAGATCACTGCACATTTCCAATTGTAGAAGGGCCACTATGTGCCGGGGTGCTGGGGGAAATGTTTTTGGGTTAAATGACTGGGTTCACATGAATGAATTCTAGCCCTCCTTCCAATACTGAAATGCAGTGAACAGTCTTCTTGTACGGCATGTGAATGTCATCAACTACTTAACACAAATCACTTCAACTCTTTTTAAACTGACATCTTTGCAATAGAGGTACCAACTAAAATGCCTCAACTTTAAGCTTTTGACTCAAATAATTTTTTAAAAAATCCATGTATAAAAGCATATAGAGCAAGGCCTGGTGGGGTTCACCTATAATCCCAAACTCAGAAGGCAAAGGATTGCTAAGAGTCTAGGCTGGCCTGGTCTATATAGTGAGTTTCAGGACAACCAGGACTATCCAGTGAGCTCCTGCCTCAAATAACCAACCCTACAACTCAAAACAAAACCCCACAAACCCACAAACCACTATCACCAAAGGTCAAACGACATATTACCATGTATTGGGGAAAGACAACTTTAAAATGTCAATCTTAAATCATTCAAAGATTCCACATTTTAAAAACTTGTATCTAAAATTTCTAACCAAGATGTCATTAAGACTTACCTGTGTGCCAGACGTACTGGACCCATACATATGTGCTAGCAGCGAAAAAGAGCCATTGTATGGGAATGAAGAGGAGACATATGATATTTGATGTAAATGCTACACAAACAAAAAATACTGAAAAGGCCTGAAGAGAGAAAAAAAGACAAATTAAAACCACATTTCAGAACTTGTCATTTTCAATCAATGTTATTAAAAGATTGGTTGAATAAAATAACTAAACACAGCCGGGCGGTGGTGGCGCACGCCTTTAATCCCAGCACTTGGGAGGCAGAGGCAGGCGGATCTCTGTGAGTTCGAGACCAGCCTGGTCTACAAGAGCTAGTTCCGGGACAGGCTCCAAAACCACAGAGAAACCCTGTCTCAAAAAACCAAAAAAAAAAAAAAAAAAAAAAAAAATTACTAAACACAGAGCAAATGAACAAGAAGACATTTTAAACACTTAGAATAGACCATGTAGAAGCAGTGGTTACTAGCTTGCTTGAGCAGAACATTTACTAAAAAGCAGGGGCTAACTCAACATTAAAGAGTGATACTGTCCATGGTTCTTAAACCATGGGGAAGAACCGGACCAGAACTGAGACTGGACCACAGTGAACTCATTGGGATGCTACAGGCAGGTTACCTGAATAAATAATAACTTTAACACTGAAAAGCCTCCTGTTTCCTCATAAACCATTCCTAAAGAGCTTCATTCTTAAAGGACAGGCTTGCTGGAATGCAGATGAACAAAACCACTGGCAAGAAATGTGCTGGTGGTAATATTAATAATGCTGCCTTCCTCTGGACACCACTATCATTACTATAAGACAAAAGCTTGAAGACATCTTTTGGAAGCATGGATTTGCTCTAACCAAAGTGCCAGACCTGAATTGGAGAATTAGTTATGAGGTGTAGCTATGGAACACAAGAGAATAACACATAAGTCAAAAAATAAGCTCAGGCTATGCCCCAAACTCTAACCTGTGAACTGCAAACTCCTGGAGGGGCTTTGAGATTCTTCCAGAGAGCTCTAAAAAAAACAGAACTACTTTTCTATTTTATTTTTTGGGTAAGTAGTTATTTTTAATGAATTAATAAATATATATTTAGTTTTTTGCTTTATTTTCTCTTTGGGTTTTTTAGCTGCTATTTGGTTGTTTCATTTTCTTTGAGAGCAGGGTCTCTGCAACCCTGGCTGGCCAAATCTGAAGACCAGGCTGGCCTGGAACCTGGAAATCACAGAAATCCTCCTACTTCCGCCTCTTGAGTGCTGATATGAAAGGTGTATGCTATCACCTAGCTTGTTTTATTTTGTAACCTACATTAACAGAAACTCTTTGGAGTTTTCAGTAATTTTTAAGGATATAAAAGGAATCTTGGGATCAATAAGAATCACTGCGTTAATTCAATTACAACCTAGTGACAAGAGCTCCAGAGCACTCTCAGAGTGCTTCCTCCCTCTTGGAAACCTCTACCCAGTCTCCTCAGTCCCCTCAAGTGGGAGGGGAGGAGGAGAAAACAGAATTGCTATAATCAGTGGGCTTAGAACAGTTAAGTTTTAATCCACAGACCCAATTAGGCACTTTCAGTATTGTTAACAAAATTCATTTAAAACACATCAGTATCAGCCACTAAAGATATTCTCTTAATTAGAATGGTAACTAAATCCCTTATAGTTGGAAAGCATCCAATAGAAACATACCAGTCCCTGGTATCTGAAGGAATCATAGACGCTTCTGATGAAAAGCCAGAATGGCCACAGATATTCAAATCGGAACTCCAGGACAAAGTCGGCCAGAAGGACAAGTGCCCACACTACCAGGAATTTCAGGTATAAAAATGTACTGTAAACATAAAAAGAAGGGATTCAAGGTCATGCGTGAAGAACCAGAAATAGGAATGCACTGTTTCTGTTTAAAATAGATATAAATAACTTCATTTACCACGAACACAGTTGAGATAAAGCTCCAAAAGCTGCTGCTGTGGCCTATCTGGATTGTAAAGCCTCCTTCTCTCTAAGCCTCACACTGTCAAGATGATGACCAAACCTGCTCAGCTCACTTAAAATGGAGGAAAAACACTAAATCTAACCACAATTTTAAAAACGTGCTAAGTGTCTGACTTTAAAATACTGCAATACTTTCAGAACAACAGCTTTCAAGCTGTTCTTCATTAGAAGAAAATGCCATGGCTGAAAGGCTTCAAATGTGCTGCTTTGCTTCCTCACCCTCCACACCTGCTCGAGAATTGGAAATTCTTGCTGTGCACCTCTGCGTGCTTCAAAAATTCTGTGCTTTTCTCTCTTCTTTTGCTTCTCTATACAGCATTCATCTGCATTGACCAAACAAAACATAATTGACTTCCCAAAAATTATCAAAGCTGGGGCTGATAATAGCACTGACAGTTTTTCCAGAAGACCTGAGTTCAATTCCCAGCAACCACATGGTGGCTTGCAGCCATCTATGAGACCTGGTGCCCTCTTCTGGTGTGCAGGCAAGCATACAGGCAGAACACTGTATACATAAGAACTGCAGTCAGCTACAGATCAAAGGTAAATTAACACAGAAAGAAAAAAAAAGAGTCAATTAGGGTTTTACACCAAGTAATACTACTCAGCACTGTCAGGAAACAAGTCATTCAGGACAAAGTACAAAGCTGTCCCCCAAAAATCTCGGCAAAAACACAAATTAAACTTCAGGAAGGTGTTAAATGATCTAGAGTAAGAAAGCTTGCGGACAGAGAGACAAGAACCAAGAATGGTAGCAAACACCTTTAACCTCAGCACAAGCCAGTCTGTGAGTTCGAGGCCAGCCTGGTCTACTAGAGAAAAAGAAACAGCAGCAGCAGGTCAGAAGGTAGTGGACCTGGTCAGACAAAAGCCTAAGAACTTTGGCTGTGAACAGGACATCTAACCAAAGTCCTCACCTGCTTGGTCAAATGGCCTCATTACACCTGGCTGCAGTGGCAAACGGCTGTCTGTCCCCTGTCAGCCACTGAAAGTGGCTCCTGAGATTAACCAGTTCACCCAGGCCCTGGACTGGCAGACAGTCTCCCAGTTGCTTAAGTCACCCCACAAGTACAGACCAGAGACCATAGGCTTAGCATAGGCTGCTGGCCTGCGCTAAGACACCACCTGTCCTTTGAGTGGGGGTCAATACTGTCACTGTGGTGGTGGAGCAGGGATGCTCAGCTGGCAATGATTACACATTACAGCCCCAAGGGAACTGGTAGTCTCCCTGCCTGGTGTCCAAAGGTGGGTCCCTTGCTATACCAGGGTTGTGGCAGCAGCCACAGCAAGACACCACTGCTGCCTTCACACGGGTTAACTCAAAGAGAAAAACCCTGGCTAAGCTGGTGGAAGCTATCAGGACCAATGACAAAGACAGACATAATGACATTTGTTGCCACAGGGAGGCAACGTTCTGGGTCTAAACTCTGCCTCACTTCGCCAAATTGGAAAAAAGTAAAGGCCAAAGAACTTGTCGACAAAATGGGTTACATATACATGTGTTGCTGAGTTTCCAGTACATAAATATAATTTGCAAATTGCCCTTCAGGGCTGAAGAGATGGCTCAGCAGTTAAGAGCACTTACTGATTCCCAGCACCCACATGGCAGCTCACAACTGCCCACAATTCCAATTCCATAGGATTCAACATTCTCTTCTGGCCTCCAAGGGCACCAGGCATATGTACATAGTGCAGACATACATGCAAGCCAAACACTTTTAGACACAAAATATTTTTAAAATTTAGTTGCATTTTTTTTTCCAAGACAGGGTTTTTCTGTATAGCCTTGACTGTACTAGAGCGCACTATGTAGACCAGGCTGGCCCTAAACTCAGAGGGCCACCTGCTTCTGTCTCCCGAGTGCCACCACAGCAGGACTTTAAATGTTCTTTAAACAGTTTGCTCTGAAGACCTGAGTTCCACAGTGGAAGAGAAAAAGGCTGAACGTTGTCCTCGGACTACTGGCATGTGAATACCAATCCTCCTTTCTCTCACACACACACAATAACAACTGTTTTCTTTCTTTTCTATACTTTTTTAAAGTATTTATTTATTTATTTATTTTTTGGTTTTTCTGGGTGACAGCCCTGGCTGTCCTGGAACTCACTCTGCAGACCAGGCTGGCCTCGAACTCAGAGATCCTCCTGATTGTCTCCTTAGTGCTGGCATGCACCATCACAACCTGGCACAATATTTTTTTTAAAGCTTTCCAGTCTTGTATACTTTGCAATGCAAGCATTCCTATGCTGATGTGATCAAATTAATTATCTGAATAAATACAGCCAAAAAGAGCCAAAGTATTTTCCCTCCTGATGCTGGGAATTGAATCCAGGGCCTTGCACACACTAAGTAAGTGCTTTACTGCTTACTTGTAATGCTCCTACACAAATCAAGAACTGTAATAACTAAGTAAGAAGCATCTCCATACATATAGAAAGGCTAATATGCTTGAGGACAAGGACAAAACAAAATTTAGTCTGCAGATTTTCTTTGTGTCCTATGAAGCCACACAGGTAGAAGACAGCAAGAATAGAGATGTGATACTTAAACAATATAGAATTTGCCATCAAGTGTTAATTTATTTTAATTCTTGTAATAATTACTTTGTGCATGAGTGTTTTGCCCTCATGTATGTATGTGTTGCACCACGTATGAGCCTGATGCCCAAGGAGGTCATCAGATCTCCGACACTGGAGTTTCTGGTGGTTGTGAGCAGACATGTGGAACTGAACCCAGGTCTTCTGCAAGAGCAGTAATTGTTCTTAATCACTAAACTGTGTCTCCACCGCTGCTGTTAATTTCTAACATTAATTCTTAGAACTTCTGTGAGTTTGGTAATAAGTTCCTAAGACGTGTGGCGTAGTATCAAGGAGCCAAAGGAAGAAACAGTTCCATCTCATTTGAAGCCCCACCTTCAGCTTCACTGCACTACAGTTTTGTTGGCCAGTTATAGACAGGGCCTACACTCTCCTTAAACCCACAGCTGACTGTGGAAAGCGATAAGCATTTTAGTAGAAAAACACTGAGTTCTGCAGATACTTAGAATTATAAATGATTTCAAAACTAAAAGAAATTTTCCTCTGGTCCAGAACTGTTTCTAGGCACTAAAAAAGGAAAGCCAGTCTGTTGGCCATGTTTTAAAGGCATTTAAAAATGGTACAGGGCAGGCCGGCAATGGTGGCACATGTCCTTTATCCCAGCACTCAGGAGGCAGAGGCAGGCGGATCTCTGTGAATTCAAAGCCAGCCTGGTCTACAGAGCGAGTTCCAGGGCAACCAAGGCTACATTCCCCACTTCCCCATCTCAGGGAAAAAAAAATAGCAAGGGGCTAGCTGGAGGGGTGGAAGTACAGGTCAGTGATAAAGCACTTGTCTAGCATGTGGAAGGCCTTGGGGTCCATCCCCAGCATCACATGCATGAAAATGTATTTCTGTATTATGTAAACTGGTAAGCATACACTCAATGGCTTCCAGTTTCTTAAACAAATACCAGTCCTGTGACCCAGACACTTCTAAGTGTCACCCAAGAGAAACGTGACTCTCCTCTGAATGCTGGGTTGGTTTACTCTTACCTACTTCTTTCTTTAGTCATCTGTCAAATGGTAATTCAAATCTACACCTGAACTGTGGATCCTACCTTTCCTTGTCTTTCAATGTAGAAAACTTTTTTTTCTTTTCTTTTTTCTAAGATTTTTATTTAGCCAGGCAGTAGTGGCACATACTTTTAATCCCAGCACTGGGGAGGCAGAGGCAGGAGAAACTCCTGGGGTTCAAGGCCAGTCTGACCTATACAGGGAATTCCAGGACAGTCAGCACTAAAAAGAAGAATTCTGTTTCAAAAAACAAAACAATAGGGGCTGGAGAGATGGCTCAGCAGTTAAGAGCATTGCCTGCTCTTTCAAAGGTCCTGAGTTCAATTCCCAGCAACCACATGGTGGCTCACAACCATCTGTAATGAGGTCTGGTGCCCTCTTCTGGCCTGCAGGCATACATGTAGACAGAATATTGTATACATAATAAATAAATATTTTTAAAAAAAATAATTTTTTTTATTTTGTGTATATATGCCTGTGTTTGAATGCAAGTATGTGTATGTGAATATAATGTCTGAGGACATACAAAAGAGGGAGCTGGATTCTCTGGAGCTAGAGGACAGGCAGTTGTGAGCTGCCCAAAGTAGGTTCTGGCAACCAAACTTGGATCTCTGGAAGAGCAGCAGACAACACTCTTAAACACAGAGCCATCTCTCTAGCCCTGTTTTTGTTTTGTTTCATTTGTTTGTTGAGACAGAGTATTCATGTATTCATGTATCCAAGGCTCACTATGTAGCTAAGGATGACCCTGAACTTCTCATCATCCTCTGCCTCCAATTCCCAAGTGCTATAATTACAGGTGTGCACCACCACACTCAGTGTATGAGGTGCTGGGGACCCAAGTCAGGGCTTTGCTTATGAGAGGGAAGCGCTCCTAATAACTCAGCTACACCCCCAGCCTTATAATCTCTGGAGCTGTTCCTTCAATGTGGCTGAATGAGTATAGTCATTACTCCCAGGTGGAAAATGAATAGTAACTACCAACTGCTCTGTCCAAAAGGCACCCAAGGAATGGCAGAGTTCCAGTTTAGCAGGCAACACCCTATTTCAATAACAGGACAGCACTGTCCATAGAACAGCAGCTGGCTGAATATTTTTTGATATCCTAATCATTTAAACGGAAGGCAGTACAAAATGGTCTTTATTGGTGAATATTCTTTTTCAATTCTGAAAAAGAATTGGAGCCAGGGTGCGGCTCTTTCAGACCTTTGATATTCCTTGACAATCACTCTTTGCCGAGTCTATTAAGAAGCAAAGACATCTAAGTAAATCTGGACAGTAAACACAGGCCACATCCTAGTTCTTCCCTCAGGCTTCCTTTTCAGGAAGGTGTCCTTTAAAATCTAGAGACAGCAAATTAACAAAGCTGATTTTCCCTAGACTCAGTCTTGAATTCTACTGAAGTTGCTTCATTTATAAGTTTAGAGAGTTTACAAGAGGATTGGGGAGAGGCTCAGGCTGTTCTTTCAAAGGTCCAGAGTTCAATTCCCAGCAACCACATAGTGGCTCATAACCATCTGTAATGAGATCTGGTGCCCTCCTCTGGCCTGCAGACATACATGCAGAATACTGTATACATAAATAATAAATAAATAAGTAAATCTTTAAAAAAAATAAGGGAGAGAGAGTTTACAAGAGATGCCAGGTTTAGCGCACTCAGCCTCACTATGTCCCCCCTCTTGAGAGATCATAGGAAGCATGCCTTTATTAGTTCCTGTCCTTCTATATTCTGAAGATCCTGAGATTTCTGTCATATTAAAGGAGATGCAATCCCAAGGGCATTTCAAAACATTTCTTTTCATCCATGAAGAAAATATGACTGGATACATTTCTACATACATGGCTCATTACATGATTTATGGCTAATTTGATGATATTCCAAATTTCTGATAGACACTGGCAAATAATTATAAAATATCGTGAATAAGTCTGGTGTAGTGGCACACGCCTTTAATTCCAGCACTCAGGAGGCAGAAGGTGGAGGCCAGGCTGGTCTACAGAGCAAGTTCCAGGACAGCCAGGGCTACATACCCTGTGTCTCAACCCCCTCCCCCCAAAAAAATCGTGAGTAAAATTTAGAGCACACCTGCAAAATGATACTTTGTAATATCATAACATTTTTGATAGAAGGTACTGTATCCTTCTGTTAAAGTTGCCGATGAATTTAAGAAAAAATAAGTGTTATTACTTGGCTTAACCATGGTAAATCTTTAAAAATAGATCCCAACTACAAGCTTTTTCTCCTCATTCTAGGTCCATCAGTGTCAATTACAGCCATTTTTACTTGAATCCATCTAGCAATACTCTCCCATCTATGGATTCATCATCCCCAATTAATGGGAATGAGGAGTGAACATTCTTCTTCCTTCTAGGGACAGTGCGTCTCTTTCCACTGTCACTAACTGCTTGTCTGGCAGTACACATAATTACCACGGGCTAGCCGTCCATGCTCAGTCTCTGACCTTTTCCCTAGGCAGACTAATGCTCTGCTGGCAGCCATCTATCCCAATCCAGGCTTTCTTGTTCTCTCATAATGGCAACTGAATCACCTTTCACATTCAGTACGTGGTATACGTCCTATCAAGCCCTGTCTTCTCTGTTATGCAGCACTGCTAGAATATTCGTCTAGCCCCTTTCTCTGATTTGCTGAAGTCTCACACTGGCAAGCTGTAATTGCAGTCTGCTACTTAGAGTACAGTCTGGAGCACAGCAGCATCAGTATCATGTGCACATTTTAGAAAAGCAGAATTTCAGGGCCCAGTCCAGACCTATTTAACCTAAACCTTAATTTTAACCAGCTCCCTAGGACTGTGCATATATTAACATTTGAGAAGCACCAGCAGCATGGCATGGTTTGATTAGAGGTCTCCTCTGAAACTCAGGTTGAAACTTCATCCTTAAATTCAAGTATCGATGACAGTCAGGGGTGGGGCCTTAGAGAGGTAACTGGGATTAAATTAAGTCAAAGGCTCATAGTTTCATAAGTGAAAGGGACTGGAGAGAAGACTCAGCCGTTAAGAACACTTGCTGCTCTAGCAGAGGACAAGCGTTCAGTCCTAACACTCACATCAGGTGGCTCATAGCCACTATAACTCTAGCTCCAGGGGATCTGATGACCTCTTCTGGCTTCTATGGGCACCGACACTCACTTGCACACACACACATTATAAAAATTAAGTAATCTTTAACAAAAGAGGAAGAGGGGCAGCAGCAGCCAGGAACATGTTTACAAGCACATGCCTATAATCCTAGGTACCCACACAGTCAAGTCAGAAGCTTGCACATTCAAAGTCAACCTGAAAAACATAGTAAGACTTCATCTCAAAGAGGAAGACACCTAAACTGAAAGAGCCTTGTTCTGCTTTACCTCACAATGTAGCCAGGTCTTTATTAGATGCCACACAGATGTCTCTTGAGTTCAGACCACTGGACCTCTTAGCCCCAGAAACTTAAGAATTTATATATTTATTTACAGGCTGGGTGTGGTGATGCACGCCTTTAATACCAGCACTTGGGAGGCAGAGGCTGGTCTACAGAGCAAGTTCCAAGATAGTCAGGGCTCCACAGAGAAACCATGTCAGGGGAATGAGGGAATTATACATTTATTTATATGATATTCATTTATACATTGAGATGGAATCTCTAGCCAGGGCTGATCTAAAATGCCCTACATGTCTGAGGATGACCCTGACCTTTGATCCTCCTGCTTCTGTCTTCTAAGTGGTGGGATTATAGGCTTGTACCACTGTAGTTTATGCAGTGCTAAGGATCAAGTCCAGGACTTCCTTTTTTTTTTTTTTTTTTTGGTTTTTCGAGACAGGGTTTCTCTGTGGCCTATGGAGCCTGTCCTGGAACTAGCTCTGTAGACCAGGCTGGTCTCGAACTCACAGAGATCCGCCTGCCTCTGCCTCCCGAGTGCTGGGATTAAAGGCGTGCGCCACCACCGCCTGGCTTCCAGGACTTCCTGAAGGCCAAGTAAGCACTCTACCAACTGAACAACATCCCCAGGGCAAGAAACACATTTTTAAATAAATTATAGACCCAAGTATTCAGTAACACACACATGCACACACAGTGGGAGGGAGAAAGGGAAAGACTAAGAAAACTAGGTATGGGCATACACCTAAGTCCATCACTTGGGAGACTGAGGTGGGAAGATGACAAGGTTCATCCCAACCTGATGGATTCATTAGAAAGGGACTTACTCAGAAGACTTAACTAGACCCTGTCTCAAAAAGAAAATCCAACCAACCCACCCACCCATTCCTGCACAATTTCTTCTAGCTGAATAAACTACCCAAAGCACTTCTATTCCTGTACATCCTCTAGCACAAAGCCCAATCACCATCTCACTTCCTCAAAAGAACACCCTTGCAGGGGTTGGGGCCACATGCATTTAAGAGGCAGAGGCAGGCGGATCTCTGAGTTCAGGGACAGCCACTGCTACACAGAGAAACCCTGTGGGGGCGGGGATCACTAATAAACTTTTATAATTTGGGGGTATGACCTTTTTCTTTTTATAAAGAGCTGGACAGACCACAAAGCTATCAAGAAAAGACAATGTAACCTAATGCAAGTGGAGACTTTGAAATTCTATAATTTCTGCTTCAAAAACACTTTGGTTGGGGTGGGGGGGTGATGCATGTTGCATATGTGTGTGAGTTCCTGTGTACACATGGGGGTGAGAGGATGCTGGGCGTGCTGATCTAGTTTGCTGCACTTACTGTCTTGTCTTACTGAACCCACAGCAGCCAATAAGCCCCAGTGATCCTCCTGTCTCAACACCCCACAGCACTAGTTACATGACCAAGTGGTCATGCCTGGATTTTTACGCAGGTGTGGGTACTTAAAACTCAGGTCCTCAGCTTGCACACAAATGTTTCTGCCCACTGAGCAATACCGCCACCCCCCATATACTTTTTAACAGTATGAAATTTTAGTAGTATGGAATGTATGAAGTTGGGAATAAAAAGAAAAGAAGCAAAATAGGGGAGAGAAGACAATGCACAGCCTCTTACAAAACCATCATTGAGCCAGCAACACATACACACACAGAATTTTTTTTTTTTTTTGGTTTTTCGAGACAGGGTTTCTCTGTGGTTTTGGAGCCTGTCCTGGAACTAGTTCTTGTAGACCAGGCTGGTCTCGAACTCACAGAGATCCGCCTGCCTCTGCCTCCCAAGTGCTGGGATTAAAGGCGTGCGCCACCACCGCCCGGCAGAAATTTTTAAAATAATTTAAAAACTGTATTGATAGTGTGTAAACACGAGAAATCCACTTATAAGTAAATCCACTATTCACATAGACATAGTAATCTACTTAATCACACCACACATTTACATCACACTTGTAAGTTTTCTAAATGTGTGCCTATAATTATCTCATTTTTTCTCCTGTGAAGTAGGCAGGACAACATTTTTATTTTACAGAAAAGGAACCTGAAGGACAGGAAGGGAACTAACAGGTTAGGATACCACTGAAAGAGCACAGAAAGCAGAAACTGTTAATTCTACATGAATGTGGCTTAAATGAATACCAGAAATGTCTATGCAAAGAAGTGAGGCTGGAGAGATGGGCCAGTGGTTTGAAGCACTTGCCGCTCTTGCAGAGGACCTGGGTTTGGTTCCTAACACCCACATGGTGGTTCCCAAGTATCCATAACTCTACTTTTAGGAGATCTCATGACTCTTTCTAGCCCCCACAGGTACCAAGGACACACGGTGCACATAAGTATATGCAGGCAAAACACATGCAAAATGAATAAATCTAATATAAATTGTTGTTGGTTGGGCTGGAGAGATGGCTCAGTGGTTAAGAGCACTGGCTGCTCTTCCAGAGGTTCTGAGTTCAATTCCCAGCAACCACAAGGTGGCTCACAACCATCTGTAATGAGATCTGGTGCCCTCTGCTGGCCTGCAGGCACACATGGAGGCAGAATGTTGTATACATAATAAATAAATAAATAAATAAAATCTTTAAAAAAAATGTTGCCGGGCAGTGGTGGCGCACGCCTTTAATCCCAGCACTTAGGAGGCAGAGGCAGGTGGATCTCTGTGAGTTCGAGGCCAGCCTGGTCTACAAGAGCTAGTTCCAGGACAGGCTCCAAAACCACAGAGAAACCCTGTCTCGAAAAAACAAAAAAAAAAACAAAAAATTAAAAAAAAAAAGTTGGTTTGTTGGCTTTTTCTTTTTTGAGACAGGGTTTCTCTGTGTAGCCTGGCTAGAACCAAGGTTTGTTTGTTTTTTTAAATGAGCAAATATGCTTTAATCAAAGGAAAAAAAAACTCAGGTCTTCATAAATTTCCAGTTGATAATTATAAACACACTATAAAACTTGGTGTAGGAGGGTCTTCTTTTTTTTTAAGAGCATGAAATTTTATTTATTTATTAAAGATTTCTGCCTCCTCCCCGCCACCGCCTCCCATTTCCCTCCCCCTCCCCCAATCAAGTCCCCCTCCCTCCCGTCAGCCCGAAGAGCAATCAGGGTTCCCTGCCCTGTGGGAAGTCTAAGGACCACCCACCTCCATCCAGGTCTAGTAAGGTGAACATCCAAACTGCCTAGGCTCCTACAAAGCCAATACGTGCAGTAGGATCAAAAACCCATTACCATTGTTCTTGAGGGTCTTCTTTCTATGTGTTGCTTTCATTTGTTGAATAAAGAAGCTGACTTAGCCTTTTGATAGGGCAGCCCTTAGATGGGTGGGGTAGACAGAACAGAATTCTGGGAGGAAGGAGGCAGGCAGAGAGCCACCTGCCATGAAGCTGCCAGGTCTGACATGCTGAATTTTTCCCAGTAAGCCATGACCTCGTGGAGACATACAGATTATAAGAAATGGGTTGAATCAAGCTGTGAGAGTTAGCCAATAAGAGGCTAGATATAATGGGCCAGGCAGCAATTTAATTAATACAGATCTCCATGTGATTATTTCAGGCATAAGCTGGCGGCTGGGAGCCGGGTGGTAAGAAAAGCAGCCCGCACCTCATACTACAAAAACTGAAAAAATAATAATTAAAATTAAAAGTTCTTTACAAAAACAACTATGGGTGAGTTCTATAATATCCATGCCCCCGCCCCTTTGAGCTAGGGTCTCACTATGTAGCCCTGGCTGACCTCAAACTCAGATATTTGTCTGCCTATGCCTCCTGCGTACTGGGATTCAGCACATGTACTGAAGGCCCAGCTAATATGATCGTTGTGTCAGAGAAACATGTCATTTAAAAAGAAAAATTGAGCCAGGTGGTAGTGGTGCACACCTTTAATCCCAGCACTCAGGAGGCAGAGACAGCCAGATCTCTGTAAGTTTGAGGCCTGCCTGGTCTACAGAGCGAATTTCAGAACAGGCTCCAAAGCTTTATAGAAACCCTGTCTCAAAAAACAAAACAGGGGGCTGGAGAGATGGCTCAGAGGTTAAGAGCATTGCCTGCTCTTCCAAAGGTCCTGAGTTCAATTCCCAGCAACCATATGGTGGCTCACAGCCATCTATAATGAGATCTGGTGCCCTCTTCTGGCCTGCAGGCATACATGGAAGGAATGTTGTATACATAATAAATAAATAAATAAATAAATATTAAAAAAAAAAAAAACAGAAAAGAAAAACTGAAAGCTAGGCAGTAGTGGCACACATCTTTAATCTCAGCACTCAGGAGGCAGAGGCAGTTGAATCTCTGTCTACAGACAGAGTTCCAGGACAGCCAGGACTGTTTCACAGAAAAAAAAACATCTTGGAAGGAAGGGAGGGAGGGGGAGGAGGAGGGGGAGAGAGAGGGGAGGAGAGAGAGAGGGAGAGAGGGAGAGAGAGAAAGAGAAGTTTTAGTTTCCATTGCCAGGACACAAGCATACACATGCCTAAAAGTGAGGTCATGAGGAGCGAGTCATCTCAAGGTTTGAAGAGACCCATGATGGAAAGTCTAGAGAAGGTGTATGCTCTTATGCTCTTGCCTACATACACCATCTCATGTGAGCCACCTGCTGCACAGCCAACTTGTTCTTCAGAACCCAACTCCTGAAAACTGTCCAAATAAAATAATTACACCTAAACTGAGTAAGCCCAGAGAACAATCAGTGCATTTGAAGAGGATGCCATACTTTATGAAGTAGCTCAATTACAATATTTCACCTAACTAGGTTTGTGTGTTGTTGTTTCATTGTATTTACTTTGTGTGTGCACACATGTATCGTGATGTGTGTGGTGGTCAGAGGACAACTTGTGGAATCAGTTCTTTCCTTCCACCAGGTGAGTCCCAGAGACTGAACTCAGGTTGTGGGGCTTGGTGGCAAGTGCCTGTACCTTTTCAACCCATCTTGCTGGCCTTGTTTCTGAGATTTTTATCTGATCCTGTAGACTCCACAAGATGTTAGCAGCCTAGAAAACAGCAAACTGCACTTGAGTGCACACACACACCAAAACAAGCAAACAAACCAACCAAGCAGGCATATCTGAGAGAAATAGCTGAGAAAAAGTCTCTGGAAATATAAGTGTACACAGAATACCAAATGAGTCCATAGCAGACAGGGTACATAACAAGAATAAGAAATTAGTAAAAATATCAAGTTATCAAGTTCCTAATCCCACAGTTAAATCATCCTCCAAGACTGTGGAGGTTCAAGAAGGACCCTGAGCAATTAACACGAAGATGAAGGGAATACCACTCCTACAACAGGGCAGGCAGGGTCTGCAGATAACTTGAACTCCATGCCCTCCTCCCCTGCTCAACCCAGGAGCAACAATTTGAAGGGCTTTTCTTTTTTGTTATTATTTTTAGTGTTTCATTTTATATATGGGTATTTTGCCTTCCCTTATGCCTAGTGCTCACAGAAGCCAGAAGAGGGCACTGGATTCCCTGACACCAGAATTAAAAATGGTGAGCTATCATGTGGGTACTCAAACCCAGATCCTCTGCAAGAGTAGACAGTGCTCTTAGCCATTGAGCCATCTAGTCAGTCCCCTAAAGGGCTTTTAAAAACATCTAATAAAACTAACCTACCATAAACTACTCAGACAGTAAGAATCATAATGGAAGTTGAAGTGTTTTTTTTAAGGGAATATACCACAAGTAAAAATTAAACACAAACTCCAGTGTGACCAATTAATTGCAGTTTATAGAAATAACAAACCTAAGTGTTTAGCTGAATACTTTGCTTTATTCATTATACTCACCCCTTCCCCAAAGCCCTCTAGAACATACAGAGCCTGTATCTAGGTCTTTTATGTCAGGTCCAGCCTGAAGTCAATGCCTACCAAGATTACAGAAATGCTTTCAGGCTGTGAGATTGCGACACTGGAATCTGGAGTTCCAGTTGCAGAACACATGTACAATCAAGGCCGCCAGCCTCCAGTGACTCTAATAAGCATAGCCCTAAGGAATCTAAAACCAGACTTAGAAAACATCATTAAGGAGACAGGAACAACAACAGAGAGAAAACCTTGGGAGATGCCATATTTAGACAAGGGTCTGGAAAAGGAAACTGAAAGGGAGAGGAACAGTACAAAGATGAATAGTTTCTAACAACGCCTCTGGGGTTGAAAAACAGGTATAAACATCTCGTGTAACTAGGGCAGTCCTACTGCCTATGCTGTCATGTCCAGTACTGCACTGTAAGCTTCAGGCATCATTTCAAGTGGAGGCAGGCACAATAAAGGCTGCCACCGTCAACCACCAGTAACAGAAAGAAAACCATTTCCTGAAGCTGGAAATGCATTACTGAATCCAAGTTCTTATTCTACATTACTCTTTTAAGTAACAATTTTAAATATAGATTTGAAATATACATTAATAAAAATGCTTCTGTCCAGTCTTATAATTAATGTATTTTTACCTCCATATCTTCCTCTTTTTAAGTCTTAGAAGAAAGGAGTGGGTAGTGTGGCGGGAGAGAGGGGGGGAACTACACATGGGCGGGTCAGACACCACACCAGACACTCATCTCACCAGGAGAATCGCCACCTGCAATGAAATGCTTAGTAAGTAGCCTAGTGCACTGCCGGTTGTGAGGGAAGCTTGGGGAGGGACTCACAGCCAGGAAGTCCAGGGACTTCCGTATGTAATAATTAAGAAGAGTTTTCATTATTAATAATTTGCTTGTATAATTTTCAAGTCTACCTCATTTGGGTTAAAAAGCATTCCCTCTTTTAGTGGTAACTGTCTACCTCATAAAACAGAACAGGGAGAAAATACAGTTGCGAACAGGACAGGCGAACAACTAAAACAGGAAGTTAAAATTTGATCCAACAGAAATATTTTTGCTTGACTACCACCCCAGGTTCTTTGAAACCTCTACGTCACTGTACAAGTTTAAGAGAGTATTATGCCGGGCGGTGGTGGCGCACGCCTTTAATCCCAGCACTCGGGAGGCAGAGGCAGGCGGATCTCTGTGAGTTCGAGGCCAGCCTGGACTACAAGAGCTAGTTCCAGGACAGGAACCAAAAAGCTACGGAGAAACCCTGTCTCAAAAAATCAAAAAAAAAAAAAAAAAAGAGAGTATTACTATGGCGTACTAGAGTATAAATCCCTGAAGCTGGGGACCTAAGTCTTATCCTAGATCTTCCACAACTCCACCACAATGTAGGGTTTGAATGAATAGAATCCATTAGCTTATATTTATGTATTTATCTATTCATTCAACATCTGTATAGTGATTGCCTTGCATGTTAAATTCTATGGTGGCTTTTTTTTTTAACTGCACAAAATTTAAGCTCTATAATAACAACAGTAATACCATTCTTGTTTCCTTCCTCTTAATTCTGATCATTAACTTGACTGGAATAACACTTTCAGAGAATGTTTGGATCTTCAGATAATGCATACACACACTCATACAGTACTAATATCTAAGATTAATACTCAAAGCATCTTGGCCCCTCAAACAGAATTCCAACGGAGCTAGGTACTGACAATGAGTGCTCTTATCTGAGTCACCTCAGTAACAGCTGCCCATGATTAAAAGCACCAGGATTTGGGGGTTTGAACTCACAGAGATACATCTGCCTCCCCAGTGCTGGGATTAAAGGTGTGCACCACCAAGCCCAGTAGCACCAGGATTTTTAAAGTAGCAGTTCTTAACCTGTGGGTCACCATTCCTTTGGGAGTTGAATGACCCTTTCACAGGATTCACCATAAAACAGGTATTTACATTAGAATTCATAATAGTGGCAAAATTACAATTATGAAGTAGCAACAAAAATAATTTTATGGCTGGAGGTCAGTACAACATGAGCTGTATTAAAGGGTCACAGCATCAGGAAAGTTAGAACCATTGTTTTAAAGCATGATCAAGGAGCAATTGGCCCCTTGTTTTGACTACTCTTGCTTTTGGTTGGATCAAATCTAACCTTTCTTGCCTCCTTAAACAATAAACCACAGTGCTAGGTGGTGGTGGCACATGCCTTTAATCCCAGCACAAGGAAGCAAAGGCAGGAGGATCTCTGTGAGTTCAAGGCCAGCCTGATCTACAGAGTCAGTTTCAGAACAGCTAGAACTACACAGAGAAACCCTGTCTCGGATGAAAAAAGAAAAGAATTAAGCCATACATGCTAACTGTAACAGCAATAATACGGTAAATAATGTCTCAATAACATCTTGGAATTTATAAGGAGTTACACAAACTGAATGTATGCATGTATGTATGTATGTATGTTTATCTTCAAAGTTCATTTAACAAATGGGAAAACTGAGCTTCAAAGCAGGGCTGTTCTGCAGGTCCAAAGCATCAGGGCTGGGACTTTGAGTCTAACCCTAGGTCTCTGGTGGGCTTCAGTCCAGTCTTCCCACCTCAGCTGCTCCCTCACATATGCCAGGGCTCAAGAGTGCTGAGCAGACAGGGAACATGAACACAGTACTCCACCAAAGGTTAGGCTATGAAACAGCAGACAGTGGTTATCGAAATTGTCAACACAGCCCTTTGGGGGATAGCTCCTTTTTAATGAGACTAAATTGGCCAGATGTTCAGAAACAAAACAGGCAATAGATGGCATGAAACAGAATTGAATAAAGACTTCAATTTGATGATCAACAGAAATTTGATATTCATGAATCCTCAAATGTCCTAATTTATAACTAGCCCACTCATTCTGTTCTCTTAAGAACTAACTGGAAGCTGTCCAAAGAAGTCCTTAAAAACAAAATGAGGGGATAAAACACACTATATGATTATTTCATTGCAGTACTCCATAACATTAAGAAACAGATAAGGGAACTAAAATACTCTACGTCAAACAAGAAAGGCAGGTAGAAATAAACTTAGGTTCCTTTACTAAGATTTAACAAAGAATCCCCAACAGACAGCAGACAGACTTGGAAGCTGAAGAACCACTTGGTTTTCTGAAGTTTTCATATGAAACCAAATGATGGACAAGGTGTATCTACTATTAACCTCCAGGGTAAGGAAATTCAAAGTCTAAAATCCATTAGTAAAACATTGGATCTTCATTACAAGAGGAACTCCTTGTCAGCACACACTGAGTGGCTGCTGAGGTACAAGTCATACACCAGGTATTGGTTTAAATAGGAAAAGAAGTTAATATACACCAGAAAACATGCAAACACAGAGTTCCCAATCTTGTTACGAGGGGCCTCGTCTTATGTGACTGTAAATAGAAATTCAAATGTCACAGTCCTCCTAACGTGCCTACTTTGTTTAACACGTTTTCTGTTCTTGTGCTGCTATTAATAAGTTCTGCTAATCTTTTTCAATGGCTAAGAAAAAAGTCTTTTCTTCATTCAAGAATTTATAGTAAGCAGACTTGCCTCCACCCATTCAATCTGCTGGAAAAATTTGGTTTTGCTTTTTCAGTTTTACTTAAACGTCACATCTGATTCAGCAACAGTGTTCTTCAGTTTTACTAACAGCTGTGTCCCGACTGGCTCCAACACTGCTGAGCAGATAGTATTTATGTTTGTTGAATGAATGAACAAGGAGTCTCTGATCGATGACTCCTTACAAGAGGATCTAGCCAAGCATTTTTGACTTCTTAATCCTTCTAAACTTGAAGAATCCCCCTTCCTGTTTAGGTCAGTCACCTGCCTGTGGAGGGCAGCCACTTCACACGTGTAAACAACCGCATGCGCAAGGTGTATAGTTATGATACAACTTGGTTGTCAACAGCTACCTCCTAAATGTCTCCAAGACTCACAGCAAGAACAAAACCGTGCCGCCTTGAGGACTCAATTAAGCCTATAGCCACATGCTGAGCGTTCTCTTTCATAAACTGATGACTGCTCCACTGAAATCGGTTCTTTCGGAGGCATTCCCGGAAAAAAACCGCCATGCACAAATTGGGCTTGGGGAAGCTGTGACAGTCAACCGAGTTGCCCCGTGAACCTGTTGTCCTCTCCAGGAGTGGACTCAATTTCTATTTAAAGAGACACCACTTTCCTTCATGAAGAAGGAATTAAAAAAAAAAAAATCCCAAATCTGAGATGGGAGAGAGAAGCTCTGCTAAAGGTTCAGAGCAACGTGTCTGCTTGCAATCGTCAAAATAACGTTTGCTGAGGAGCTGACAGCAGCCTGGGTCTGGAGCGGGGCCACGGGCATGATCTGGGGGTATCAGCCTTGGCACTCCGGGCCAAGTGGGGATCCCGTGAGGGCAGCGACGGACGGAAGAGGAGCCGGCGTGGCCTCGCTCCGAGCTGGGAGGTCCGGGGTCCAGGGCCCCTGGCAGCTCCCAACTTTGGCGGCCTCACTCTGCCTCCCCCACGCACGGGTCCACGAGCCTCAGACTCGCGCAGCCAACTCCCCAGGTCCCGAGCCCAGCGTGACCCGGGCTCCGTCGGGGGCCCGGCGCGCAGCCTGCTGGGGACCCCCGGGCGTCTGGGCTCCGGGACGCGGGGGTGCCGCCCCTCCCCCCGGCACACCACGGCCAACGGCGGCCCCGCGGCTCCCGCCCGCGCCCGCCGCGCCCTCCGCCCGGCCCTCGCCACACCCCGCGGCCCGGGGCGGACCCTCGGCGGGCTGGCCGGGCGCTCCGCGGGCGGCGCGCCTCAGGAGAGCCCCCGGCGCGGGCATGCGGCCTAGTCGGGGGTTACATAACGGGGCCGGGCCCCCTCCAGAGCGGCGCCCGGGACCCGCGGGCCCACGCCGGGCGCCGCCGCTCACCTGCCGTAGATACCCTCGGTGATCCGGTTCCGCTTCAGGGGGCGGCGGAGCTTACTGCAGTCGGCGTTCCGCCGCTTCATCCTCCCGCTGGGGGGCCGGTGCCCGCGCCGCGCCGCCGCTGCCTCTCACCTCTGCCGCCGCCGCCCGCCCGCCCTGCGTCGGGCCTGGATTCTACCCCTGCGGCCGGTCACACAGACATGGAGCCAGCACCGGGGGGAGGGGGGTCGGGAGGGGGGCGCCGAGCCTCCTCCGCCTTCGGAAACAAAGAAATGACAATTCCGGGGCCCGCCCGCCCCGCACCAGCCAGCCGCCCGCCCCGCCTCCTCTGCCCCGACGGACGGCCCGCCGGGCCAATCGAAGGCGCCGGCGCGCCGTGCAGGGCCAATCCTGGGGCTCTCTGAGGTAACACGGACTCTTGAGCCCGCCTCTTTGAAGGACAGAAGGACACACCAATCAGGAAAGGGTCTAGACGCGTGGCTGGGCCTATCAGAAAAGAGTTAAATAGAGGCTTATAAATAGGCCCTATAAATATAACATCCTATATTATGCCTTGTTGCGAAGGTGTGCTTCGCGGTTATTGGGCTGCGTCTCGCTGTGGGAAGGCCTACGCCGGAGTACACCGTGCGGTGCGGCGCCGCGGGCTTCCCACCTGGCGTGCGAGAAGCGAACGGCGTGGTGTACTGCGTGTGCGGACCTTGCGCCGACATGTGCTTCAGGCAGCCGCGTCCTTATGTAAGAGAGCGTCCCGGGAGCGGAACCCCGGCCCCTTCTGCGGGTGCCCAGGCGTGCGGCCATGCCGGCCGCGTCAGCCGGCTACGAATGACAAAGCAAACCCCACACACATACACACACTCACACGCACAGACACATACACCCCGCCAGCTTCCCGCGACGTGGTGACAGCGCGCCGACCAATCGAAGGGTGGGGGCGGGGCCTCGAGCTCCCGCCCCCTTGGTGTGCGTCACGGAGGGCGGGGCCGATGTTGCGCGCGACGTCGCGCGGGGCTGCCGGGGGCGTGTGCGGCGGCGTGGCCGGGCTCCACGTCCGCAGGTTCGCGCGTGCTGAGGGTTCCCCGGGTTCGGCTCGGCCTCGGAGATAGTGTGACTCGGTCCGCTGCGCTTTGCGTCCATCCTGTTTACTCCTTCAGTCCCCGCTAGCCCTTTGGCTTAGAGGTGGGGACAAAACAGCGAAGGACCGGCGACGTGCGCAGCGGATAAAGGCGTTTGCTACCAAGCTCGGTGACCGAGTTCGATCCCCGGAACCCACGTGGTGAACTGAGTACTGACTCGTACAGGTTGTCGTCTGACCTCCACACGCGCGCCCACAAACACACCTACTAAGTAAATACATATTTTTAAAAACGGCTAACCCGGGGGGCTGGAGAGATGGCTCAGCGGTTAAGAGCACTTGACTGCTCTTCCCGAGGACCCGGGTTCAAATCCCACTGCCCACATGGCAGCTCACAACTGTCTGAAAATCCAGTTCTAGGGGATCTGACACCTTCACACCAATGCACATAAAATAAAGCTAAATAAACCATAAAAAAATTAAAAAAAAAAACGGCTAACCCGGGCAGTGGTGGCGCGCGCCTTTAAACTTAGAAGGCAAGAGACAGGTGGATCTCTGTGAGTTCGAGGCCAGCATAGCATGGTCTACACGTTCCAAAGCTATAAAGAAACCCTGTCTCGAAAAGCAAAAACAAAGAAACAAACAAACAAAAAAACACAAATCCTAGGGAAGTGTAGAGGAGTAGCCATTGGGGCAAAGCATTGGTAGGTCTCATGAATCTTAACTACTGGTACTAGACATTTTATTGTCTCCCTCCCACCCTATGCTCAGTCCCCCCCCCCTTTTTTGGTTTGTTTTTTGTTTTTCGAGACATGGTTTCTCTGTGTAAACCTGGCTTCCCAGCTTCTTTTGGTGAGGGTTGTTTTGTTGTGTGTTTTGTTTTTTTTTTCCCAGGCAGGGTTTCTTTGTGTAGCCCTGGGTATTCTGGAACTGTGTAGACCAGGCTGGCCTTGAGGTCAGAAGTCTGCCTGCCTTAGCCTCAGAGTACTGGAATTAATGGCATTGTGCCATCAACACCCTGCTCCCCCCCCACCCCTGCCCCCAGTTATCTTGTAAGGCAGTGGTGGCACACGCCTTCAATCCTAGCACTCAGAAGACAAAGGCAGGCGAATCTCTGAGTTCGAGGCCAGCCTGGTCTACAAATTGAGTTCCAGAACCACCAAGGCTACACAGAGAAACCCTGTCTTGAAAAATAAAATAAAATAAAATAAAATAAAAGCTTACACACTAGACATTTAATTTTGTACCCTATTTTCCATTTTAGTATTGTTATAGCCTCCTCACCCCCTCAGTAACAGTGGAGCCCTTAGTCATCTAGCATTCTTCCTGTTTTGTATTTTCAGTAATTAGATGCCATCTTGTTTTGCCTTGGGACACCTCACCTGGTCCTGTGGTCACCCTCTTAGTCAATACCACTCCAAAGCTCTAAGTTCATTCTGGTGCCTTCAGAGACCCCTCGTAGCTGGAAGGGAAAACCCAATGTTGATGATATCCAGAGTATTAGCATCGAACTCACTCTGTAGACCAGGCTGGCCTCGAACTCACAGACATCCACCTGCCTCTGCCTCCTGAATGCTGGACTCAAAGGTGTGCGCCACCATACCTGGCGTATTTAGTCTGTTTCTAACCCAGCTACAACCTGATCTCCTCTCTTTCTATTGTCCTCACACCGAGCATCTCTGACATATCTGGGGTGAAGCTTGTCTATCCACCCATACAGGAAGCTCCTTGGGGCTCAGATCTATACCCTGTGGAAACACAGTTTTGAAAAAATGGCAAGGATTCCTGCTGTTTAAGACCAAGGTTGAAATTCCAGCTTGGCCACTTACTAGCTTGGGCAAGTTACCGAATCCCTCAGAGCCCGTGATGACACTCCAGTCTGCCTTAAGGAGGAAGGATAATGAGCCCTCAGAGCCTGGCATCATGCTGTTGGGGAAGCAAGTAACTGCTCTTTTCTTTCTCTTTTTTCCTTTGGGGGCAGGCTGCCTTGCTTTATTTGTTTGTTTTGTTTTGGGCCTGGGGGTTGTAAGACAAGGTCTCACTGCTGTAGCCCAGACTGTCCCTGAACTTGGCACCCCTCCTAGAAGCCTCCAAAGGGCCAGTTTTATAAGCACGAGCAACTACACCCAGCCCTGCTCTCTGCTTTCTTTTCCTTCCCCTTTGGAGACAAGGCCTCACTATATAACCCGGGCTGGCCTCTGAACCGGTAAGCTCCTGTCTCAGCCTCGTAAGTGCTGGCACTATAGGTGTGTACTACCATGCCTAGCCCCAGTAACTGTCTGTACACCTGTTTTACATCTCTCACCTCTAGTCCAGCTTGTTGACAAAGCTACACTGGATGGCCGGGATAAGAAACTCCAAGCTTATGCCGGGCGATGGTGGCGCACGCCTTTAATCCCAGCACTCGGGATGCAGAGGCAGGCGGAT
Source organism: Neodon shergylaensis (assembly GCA_025134845.1). Taxonomy (NCBI): domain Eukaryota; kingdom Metazoa; phylum Chordata; class Mammalia; order Rodentia; family Cricetidae; genus Neodon; species Neodon shergylaensis. The sequence goes on from JABTXL010018586.1 coordinate 2,861,421, forward strand.
CTCTGTGAGTTCGAGACCAGCCTGGTCTACAGAGCTAGTTCCAGGACAGGCTCCAAAGCCACAGAGAAACCCTGTCTCGAAAAACAAAAAACAAAAAAAAGAAAAAGGAACTCTAAGCTTAGAGAAACCCTGTCTCGAAAAAGCAAAAAAAAAAAAAAAAAAAAAAAAAAGAAAGAGAAAGAAAGAAAAGAAAAGAAAAGAAACTCCAAGCTTGCCCATCAGTGAGAAAAGAAAGAAACAGAATGTCTGGAGTAGCCAAGCCTTCAGCTGCAGCCTGGCTCACAAAGGAAATCCAGGCACCTGGAGGCTTGAATACGCCGGTGAGAACAGACACCTGCGTAGGTCGTGCCTCTAGACAATATGGTCACTTCAAACCCAAACATCCTTCCTCCCTATAACTAAAAAGTCCTGAGTTTGGGGGCCCCAGAAACTGCACTCCCTTCTGCTCAGCTTGTCTTTGTTAGGATCTCACTGTGGTACACTGCAGATTGGACAGGTGAGCAATTCAGGGGACCTACAACATGGCACTGGGGACACGTGCCAATTGTCTGTAGCTCCCACTCCGGTCTGTCACCATGTTCCCAGCAAGGACTTTCTGTAAGGTGTCAGAACTGGGCAGGGAAAGGGGTCCTGTTGCTAGGAGAAGTAGGAGGGCACGGCAGGAGTTACTGTGGAGTTCTCAAACCAAGCAAAAGGAGAGAAAGGTGGGCGAGACACTCGAGCTGATGGCTGAGAGGCAGCAGTCAGATAGTCTGGAGGTGCGGACAACCAGCCTGGCCTGCGTGAGGTTTTTTGGTTTTTCAAGACAGGGTTTCTCTGTAGCTTTGGAGCCTGTCCTGGAGCTAGCTCTTATAGACCAGGCTGGCCTCGAACCCACAGAAATCAGCCTGTCTCTGCCTCCTGAGTGCTGGAATTAAAGGTGTGCACCACCATTGCCCGGCCTGAGTGAGGATTCTAAAGAGATGTTTGCAGCCATCAGACGACTGGAACAGTGGACCCCAAGAAACTGGAATCCCTTGCTGGGCAATGGTGGCAGCACATGCCTTTAAACTCCGGAGACAGAGGCAGGTGGATCTCTGTGAGTTCAAAGCCACCCTGGTCTAGAGAACTAGTTCCAGGACAGCCAGGACTACTCAGAGAAAAATCTGTCTCAAAAAAACAAAAAATCAAACAAAAAGAAAGAAACTAGAATCCCTCAGGAATATCAGGCTGGGGGGGGGGAAGCGTGAGGCCTGGGGCAGCTAGAGCAGAAACATTTTTTTCTTTTTATGTATATATATAATTTATTTTTAGTACGTTGGTGTTTTTTGCCTACAATATGTCTATATGAGGGTGTCAGGTCCTCTGGAACTGGAGTTATAGACAGTTGTGAACTCTCATGTGGGTCCTGGGAACTAATCCAGGTCCTCTGGAAGAGCAGCCAATGTTCTTAACTCCTGAGCCATCTCTCCAGCCCCAGAGCAGGTACTTAACGGAAGTTTTACAACTTCTCAGACCACTTAGCCTGAGAGCTGGAGGCTTGAGGCAGAGACAGTCCTGGGTCAGTGGCAGGTGGGGCCACACCTTGACCCAGACCACTTATGTCTTGCACAGCTCTGGCTCTCGCTATGGATCTTGCCTTCTTGTTGGGACTGAATTTGAACTTGTAGAGGGGACCACCAGATAGCTTTGTCCCTTTCCTCAGTGTGGCCAGGATAAATAAAGCTTTTTTTTCTGATTTTCTCTATTAATATGTTTGCCTAATTGGCTTTTCGAGGACAGGTAGCCCAACTAGCTTGTTGAGGTTACAAGGACTCAGGCTCTGAACTCCAGTGACACTCCTGATTCAGAGAATGAGTCAGTGTCCTTGAGTTACCTGAAGCTCTGCTAGAATCCACCCTAGAGGCTGGTCAGGTTAACTCCATTTTTTTTTTTTTGCATTTATTTGTTTGTTTGGTTTTGTTTTCCAAGACAGGGTTTCTCTGTTGTAGCCCTAGCTGCCCTGGTACTAGCTCTACAGACCAGGCTGACTTTGTACTCATAGATACCTGCCTGCCTCTGCTTGGGATTAAAGGCAGGAGCCACCCTCAGGCCTTGTTAGCTCCATTTTACAGAAGAAAGAATGAGGCTCCTGACCATCTCAGCTCATAGAATAGAGCAGTTAGCTCAGCCCATGCCTACAGGGCACAGGCTTTTACCCCTGACCCTGCCACGGCTGCTGGCAGTGAGAGTTGGTGCTGCGTGTCTGGAAAGAAAAGATAAGAATGGTGTTTTATTATTACAAATTATGTATTGGGGAGGGAGCGGGACATACTCGTGTAGAAGTCAGAGGACAACTTGGGAGTGGTTCTCTCCTACCATATGAGTTACAGTGACCGAACTCAGGTTGTCGGGCTTGGTGGCAAGGGCCTTTACCCACAGAGCCCTCCTACCAACCCAAGAGGGTTTTCTTGTCATGAGCCCAGGGATTGGCCAGAAGAGGACTGCCTCTTCTGAGTCTTTCCCTTAGGCCCCTCAGACCAGCAGGCACTGAATCCCTTGGGCTCCAGCCAAGTGTCCACCTTTTCCCCCAAGCCCTGAGATAGCCCCTGGAGAGCCAGAGGACACAGAAGTAAGCTGACCTCTGGCAGCCTCTTTCCAGAACACACCCACCCCTGCTCCCCATACATCGGGAAGCAGAGGGGATCGGCAGTGGCCCTCTCAGGGGTAATTAACAAAAGGGAGATGAGTTGCCCTCAATCAGAAGGTACAGCGAGTAGAGCGCTTGCCTGGCACGTACCAAGCCCTAGTTCCATCACTACCGCCTCATAAACCAGGCGTTCTGGTGTATGCCTATCATCGCAGCTGTCTGTCGGTAATGGAAGTAGGAGCGGAAGTTCAAGGGCATCCTTAGATACCAGCCTAGGCTACAAGAGACTGCTGCCTCGGTGGTTAATCTTAAAGGTCAACTTGATGGGATTTAGAATCAGCATTTGTGGGTGAGGAAGTTTCTAGATTGGGTTAACTGAGATGAAAAGACCTACCCTGAATGTGGGTGGCACCATCCCATGGGTGGGGTCCTGGGCAGAACAATAGGAGAAAGTGAGCCAGCTAGTGTTCATCTCTCTCTGCCTCTTGAATGTGGATGCAGTATGATCAGCTGCCTCAAGCTCCTGATGCCATGGCATCCCAGCCACAGCGGACCCTCCCTCTTCCTCCTTCCTTCCTCCTCTCTTCTTCCTTCCCCCTCTCTTCCTCCCTCCCTCCTTCTCCTTTCTTTCTCCTTCCTTCCTTCCTTTGGCTGCTTTCGTTAGGTATTTTGGTGCTGCCAGAGCAACCAGGAAAGTAACTAATACACATGTCTAAAACTTAAAACAGGTGCACCAAGCAGTGGTGGCGCCCGCCTTTAATCCCAGCACTCAGGAGGCAGAAGCAGGAGGATCTCTGTGAGTTTGAGGTCAGCCTGGTCTACGGAGTGAGTTCCAGGAGAGCTAAGGCTGTTACACAGAGAAACCCTGTTTCCAAAAACCAAACCAAAACAACAAAATCAAACAAAGAAGAAGAAGAAAAAGAAGAGGTTCAAGGCCAGGTGGGAAGTTAGGCCTCTCCTATGCTTAGGGCTCATGATGATGATAATGATGATGATGATGATGTGGGAATTTGCATTTGGGCTTCAGCTGAGCTCAGAGCAGAACTGGAATGATCCTGTTTCACTAATAGGAAGAGGCCTCCCCACCTCTAGCACATCTCCCCCTGCAGCTTCCATTCTGTCAACCTCACTGGTAGCACTGGCCCAGCTGCCTTGAGCCTTGTGCCCAGAGTCCCAGAAGCCCAGATGCTGGGACAGCTGAGTTAAATGCCTACTTGTATCCCCAGAGAGCCTATGAAGGAAGTCAGCTCTCCGAGGTGTTCAAAACCAGATAGTGTGGCAAGGATGGTGGCTCAGGCCTGGAATTTCAGCACTTGGGAGGTGGAGTCAGGAAGAACAGTTCAACATCATCCTTGATGACAGAGAATTTGAGATCAGTTGGAGTTAAGATGAGATCCTGTCTGTGCGACTGGGAAAGGAACTGAAACTGGCAACAGCCCAGATGTCCCACAGGGCATGGTGGCTGAATGGACCACCACACATTCCTACCGGGAAGTCTGTGCAGCATGGAGTGTACTTATACACAGCGCTTAGGCTTGCTTGTATCTTTTTCAATTTTTATAATCACACGTATTTATCTAAAATTGGGTATGTGTGAATTACACACCCTCCTTCTATAAGCGACACCAGGCACGCTTGAGTGCCTTCAGATTCCTAAGAATCCTGGCAGCGGGCAGAGCGGGCCTCCTTATTTGGCTCCTAAAGAAATGGAGACAGTGGCTTGGTAACTTGAGAGGCAGAAATGCAAAGTTCAGGGCACATGTCTGCTGTCAGGTGCCTGGAATTGCTCAGCCCTGCTATTTATTAGCTGTGCGACTTTGGCAGTGACGTTGCCTCTCTGAGCGGCAAGCAGTTCCTTCTCAGTAAAGCAGAGGCGATGACGTCTGTACTCAGGCACTCACAGAAAGACTCGGTGCAAATGTGTAAAATGCTCCATCCGCAGCAGCTCTGCAGAAGCGGCAGCTTTAGTCATCCAACACACGTTTTGTAGAGCCTCTACTGGTGACTGGAGATACAGCATGACTGTCCAAGTCCCTGCTCTTGCTGGGCATGGTGGCACATGCTTTAATCCCAGAAGCAGAGGTAGGAGGATATCTGTGGATTCAAGACTAGCCTTGTTTACATAGCCAGTTCCAGGACAGCCTTGGCTATATGTGAACCGAAATAAACCCTTCCTTCATTAAGTTGCTTTTAGGGGTGGGGTGGGGGGGTGATTAGGTACTTAGTCACAACCACGAGAGACAAGTAGCTAAGATAAAAAACCTCCCAAGTCCTGTGGGGTTCCACTGTGAATTAGGGGTGCTGAGACAGGTGGACTTCCTTAGAGGCACTGATACTCAAGTGTAGCCAGAGTCCTGTGCTACTCTGCAAGGAGGTGACCAGGGGTAGGGACAGCTCTGGGCTAGGACTGGCTAGAAGAAGATCCTTCCGGATTTTCCATAGAGCCAACTTCAAGCCTCCTTTCTCTTTCTCCACCTAGCATTAGAATGCTTAGAAAAATTGCTGGGCCCTGGTGGCATACGCCTTTAATCCCAGCACATGGGAGGCAGAGACAGGGCAGCGTGGTCTACAGAGCAAGTTCCAGGATAACCAGGGCTACACAGAGAAACACTGTTTTGAAAAAACAAAACAAAACAAAACAAAACAAAACAAAACATGCTTAGGAAAGCAAGCATTGCAACGTAGGCAGGTTAACTGTGATTTAGCAGTGGGAGCTTCGTGGCTCCCATCCGCTTCCCCCAGCGTGCCTAAGCATCCTGCTTTGCTTTCCTCTGCTCATTTAGTGTGTGCCTCTCTGATTTACGGGTAGGGCTTATTCATCTGTTCATTTGTGTGTGGTATATGTATAAAGTATGTGCAGGAACACATACCCGTGCACACATGTGTGCAGGTCAGAGGAGGATGTCGACTGTCTGTCTCTGTCTCCAGCTCTGTCACTCTTTGCATTGTCACTCAATGAACCTGGAGAGACAGGGTCACTCAATGAACCTGGGGCTGACTAAGCTCGCAGCCAGCAAACCCCAGGGATTCTCCTGGCTCCATTCCCTTTCGCACTGCTAACACCATGCCTGGCTTTTCTGTGTGGATGGTGAGGATTTGAACACTGGTTTCCATGACTGCAGAGCAAGTGCCCTTACCCACAGAGCCATCTCCCCAACTCACAAAGGGATAAATTTTAAAGATAAGTTTTTCAAATCTAAAGTCACTTCTGAACCTCAGTTTCCCATTTTTGAAAAATCAGAGCATTGATCCATTCCCTTCTGTGATAGCGTTGTCAACTTGACAAAACCTAGAATTGTTTGAGCTCGAATCCTGCCGGGGGGGGGGGGGGATTGTCCTGATTCTGTAACTTGACTCAAGAAGACACATCTTAACTGTGGGTGGGCTGGGCCGTGAAGGGAAAAAGGTGAGCTGAACAGTAGCCAGCGTTCATTGCTCTCTCTTAACTGCAGACATGATGTGACCAGCTGCTTCAAGCTCCCATTGCCTTGGCTTCCCCATCATGGACCACACCTTGAACTTGGAGCCAAAATTCCCTCTGTCCTCTAAGGTGCTTTTGGCAGAAGACTTTACCATAGCAACAGTAAGCCAAGACGTCTTCTCTTTTGTCAAAACAGATGCCGGGACCCAATCCCTGGGCCTGCTTCTTGCTCCACCACAGAACTCTGGCATCAGCTCCAGACAGGCCCTGCCTTTCTTACGGGGTAGACCAAAGGAACAAACACAAAGAACGGGTGAATGTCAAGCAAATTGGTGGCGCACGCCTTTAATCCCAGCACTTGGAGGCAGAGGCAGGCGGGCGAATCTCTGTGAGTTCAAGGCCAGCCTGGTCTACAGAGTTAGTTCTAGGACAGCCAAGGCTATGTACACAAATAAACCTTGTCTCAAAACAAAACAAACAAAAAAGGATGCTCTCCTTCAAATTACACGCAAAACCAGGCATGGTGGAGCTTGCCTGTAATCCTAGTGCTCAAGAGGCATAAGCAGGAGGATTGCTGCAAGTCTAAGGTCAGTCTAATCTACAATAGTGTGTTCCTAGCCAGGGTTCTAGAGTGATATTCTGTCTCAGAAAAGATCAATAACATAAAATAAATACGGGGCTGGAGAGATGGCTCAGTGGTTACGAGCACTGACTTCTCTTCCAGAGATCCAGTTCTCTTCTCAGAGCTCTTAGAGTTCAACCTCTTTGAGAGCTTCAAGTGAACCTGGGTTCAGTTCTCAGCTCACAACTTTCTGTAACTCCAGTTGCAGGTGATCCAACACCACCACAGACGGACCTGCAGGTAAAACATCAATGCACACAAAATGAAAATAAAGAAAAAATTAAAACAAGATAAACAAGCAAATAAATAAATAAAGCTGAGTACAGTAGGAGGTCCCGACAGGAATCCAGCCAGGACTGTCTGAATGACGGATTCTGAAGTTTCTCCGCTCTCCTTAGGCCAGCCCAGCCACTTTTTGCATCCTGAGATAAGACCTTTGGCGGGTGTTTCTCCTATCATTCCTTCAAGTGGGTGTGGGGACCTAGTGCTGTCCAAACCTGGGCATAGCAACAAGCACAAGATGGGCTCTAAGTACCCACGGTCCCTCCGATGCTGCCTGCCCCTGTGGTCCTTCGTGCTGCAGGTGGCTTTTATTATTCTCTTCTTTTTCATCTCCAATGACACCCCTCGAGTGGATCAGAAGTTAATGGAGACCTATCAAGGTAAGGGGTCTGGGGAGGTAGCCAAATGGGCCAGGGGTAGGGCAGGTCTGTGCTCTCCCACGGCACAGGTGCTCCTTTTCACACCTCTCCCAAAGGGGGCTCCAGCTGCACAGAGGTCAGCCAGTGTGGGCTGGGCTTTGTCTCTTTCATGAGCCCCAACTGAATTTGTGAGCACAGAGCAGGGGAGCTCTTTTTCCATTGTCCTGAATTCTCTATGCAAATGATCTTAATAATGTTCTACTTTTCTGGGGAGATGGCTCTGTAGGTAAGGGCACTTCTCTCTCTTTTGTGGCATTGACTATCATGTTGTGTTGTGTTGTGGGGTGTCTCCCTTACTCATTTCTTTAAAAAGTGTATTTGTATAATTTTTAATTAGGTGTATGTGTCTGTGTGGGGGAATGTGCAGATGAATACAGATGCTCATGGGAGCCAGAGACACTGAATGCCCTGGGAACTGGAGTTACTGTAGTTGTGAGCCAGCCAATGTGGGGTGCTGGGAACTAAACACTGATCCTCTACAAGAAACAGCCCCAGCATTGCCCGTCCAGCGCCCCCCTTGCTGTCTCTTTTCTCGTCTCCATTTCCCCTTTCCCTGCCTCCTCTCCAGGGCTGGAAAGCCTGCTTTGGGTGGGAATCCGAGTCAGGAAGAATGGCTGGAGGAGGAGGAAGGTTACTTTATGTGTTGCTGTGGAGAGAGCAACCAGGAACAAGGCACATTCCACAGAGTTGTGTGCTTTGCCTCTGTACAAAACATCCTGGCGTGTCTGAAACCTCTCCCGGGCTGCTCATGGTAAAAAGATGGACCTGTGAAGGGTGTCTCGGACACAGAGCTGCAGCCCAATTCTGGCAGAGGGAGGGGGACTTGGCTTGGAGCTCTGTGATGTGAAACTGACCCACTAGCTGAAGCAGAGGAGTGCTTCCAAAGGCTCCTGGTACAGGTCTAATTCCTTCTCATTCATTTCTTTTAAATCCAATCCAATGTTAGCCAGGCGATGCTGGCTCACGCTTTTAATCCCAGCACTAGGGAGGCAGAGGCAGGTGGATCTCTGTGAGTTCAAGGCTAGCCTTGTCTACAGAGTAAGTTCAGGATAGCCAGGGCTCTGTTACACAGAGAAACCCTGTCTCAAACAAAAACAAAAAGATCTAACCTAATGTTTGTTTTAATTCTGTTCATTCCTGTTTCTCTACTAAGTCATGTGTCACAGACATTGTAGGGTCTGGACACATGGAGCACTTACTGTCTACCAGGCCCTATTCAAACAGCTTCCCATTGGCCCTCACAACAACCCAGGGAGGCAGGCTGCTATGTCCTCCATATCTCACTAAGGAAATAGGTACTCAGATATTAAGTCATTGGCCCAGGGTCACCTAGCAGGCATTGGCACAGCAAGCTGACAGTCAGGCATGCTGGCTTTAGTTGCGTGTGCCTGACCATTGTGTCTTATAGCCCCTGTCATGGTAGGACTGAGCCACTTGTCCCCTAATCAGTAGGTGTGGGAGCCACTAAGGCAGACTGATGCCTGCAAGCTGACTTCTGACTTCTATATGTCCCAGATTAAAAAATAAATGAATGAACAAATGTAATTCTTAAAAATTCCATAATGAGCCGGGCGGTGGTGGCGCACGCCTTTAATCCCAGCACTCAGGAGGCAGAGGCAGGCGGATCTCTGTGAGTTCAAGGCCAGCCTGGTCTACAAAGGGAGTTCCAGGACAGGCTCCAAAGCTATGGAGAAACCCTGTCTCGAAAAACCAAAAAAAAAAAAAATTCCATAATGAAACAGAAATTAAAAATAAATAAATAAATAGGACTGGGGAAGATGACAAAGTGGTTAAAAGCCAGAGGCCCCAAGTTCAATTCCTGCCATACACATTTGTAACTCCAGTTCTAGGGCGTCCAGTGCTCTCTTTCGGCTTCCTTCTTACCCCACACACAGCACACACAACATATGCACACACACACACAGCACCACACAGCACACACCCACACATAGCACACACACGTGCGCGCATGCACGCACACGTGCACACACACACACACAGCACCACACAGCACACGCACACAGCACCACACAGTGCACACACACACACACACTAAATCTTCAAATGAGTAAATAAAAAGGATTGAAAGCAGCACTTGGGAGGCAGAGGCAGGCAGCCTCTATGAGTTCGAGGCCAGCCTGGTCTATAGAGTGAGTTCCAGGACAGCCAGGGCTCCCCAGAGATATCCTGTCTTAAAACACAAAGAAAAAATAACATCTATAGATAGATAAATACTATCAGCTTTTATTACTAACCAGCTTCAATTTCTTATGTTTTAGATAAGAAAAAAAATAGACTGGGAAGTGCTAATGTTTTCTTCCATGAAGCTCTAGGGACTGTCTAGGGCACCTTCCAAGGCTCCGTGCTCTGATGGCCATGTCTGGATGACCGGTAATGGAGCCAAATAGGCAAGAGATGAGACAGTAGAAGCAAGAAGTTCAATTGAAGACATATTTAGATGAAAATCACCTTCACCTGGGCCGGGGGGGGGGGGGGGCAGGAATACTACAGACATGCGATTGGACAATAGCTGTGTCTGTTTCTACTGCTTTTCTGTTATTCTGAGGAAACACCACGATGAAGGCAACTTCTAAAAGTGAGCCTTTCATTGGGCTTACGGTTCCAGAAAGTTGGAGTCCATATTGGTGGAATGAAGGTAAGGCGGGAGGAAAAGCTCTTAATTATTCTCAAACAACAGAGTCACCAAGGAAGGAACGATTATTCAAAAACACAAGCATGTGGAGGCTATTCTCATTCAAAACGCCACACTGTGCCAGTTCTTAAGAAACACAGACACCAAGCCAGGCAGAGGCAGGTGGATCTCTGTAAATTTGAGGCCAGGCTGATCTACAAGAACTAGTTCCAGGACAGGCTCCAAAGCTACAGAGAAACCTGTCCTGAAAAAAACAAAAAATATAAAGCAAAAACAAAAAGAAAAGAGAGAGAGAGAGAGAGAGAGAGAGAGAGAGAGAGAAAGAGACTTAATCCCAGCACTGGGGAGGCAGATGTAGAGGCAGGCAGATCTAGGTGAGTTCATGGCCAGCCTGTTCTACAGAGCTAGTTCCAGTTCAGGCTCCAAAGCTACAGAGAAACCCTGTCTGAAAAAAAAAAAAAAAAAGAAACACAAATACAGAGGCCAGATGTGGTGTAAATGCACAAGGACACATTCATTCTGGGCAAGAGGTTGAGATGTCTGTGAAATGCTTAAGGGAAGCAGAATCTGTCAGTCACCCATAGCTGTGTAACAACCATCCCTAACTTCAGTGCCTTAAAATAGCAACCACGTCATTTACCCACCCCCGTGATTCTGTGGCTTCGCCATGGGTATGCTTCAGCTGGCAGTTTCACTTAGGGTCACTCACTTATTCAAAACCTAGAAATTTTACTGGGGCAAGATGGTTCCACCTGCCCCCATTTCCCCATGGAGGCAATTAGAGTCAGTTAAGCAGCAGGCCAGCCCAGAGTTCACATGCCTACAGAGGAGTTTCAGCAGCAAGTGAGAACAGAGCGGAGGTGTCTGTAAAATATCCACTGATACCCCACTGTCTGCAGTGAATTGCAAGGCCAACTCATGTGGGAGCAGCCTTCGTCCAGAGGCTCCACTGGGGGCCGTTGCTACAGACAGCCCATCCTAGGGCTGCCAAACTGGAGAACTATCTCTTGGGCCTTTTGCTTTACAAGCCACTCATTGCCCCCCTGTGTAGCACGATTAATAAAAACCCAGGGACAGAAATTGGGGTCCAGCCTGAAGGTCAGAAAAGCAAAACAGCCAGCCCCTGACTCTTACCTCCACCACACCAGGAATCCTCAGAATGAGACTGTGCGTGAGAGCTGTCTCCTCCTGTTTTATATTTCTCTCTAGTGCTGGGATTAAAAGTATGCACCGCTACCGCCTGGTTTCTGTGGCAAATTAGTGTGGCTACGGGGATTAAAGGTGTGTGTCACCACTGCCTGGTCTGTACGGCTTACCAGTGCGGCTGTTTTACTCTCTGGACTTCATGCAAGCTTTTATTAAAATACAAATGAAAGGTCACTACCCCCCTGCTTTCCTCAGGGGCAGGGAAAGGGGCTTATGGGAAAATAAGAGGGCTTTCCCAGGGCCAAGTGCACCACAGCTTCTCAGGGAAGCTCCATTTCCCTTCTGAGCCTGCTGGGGAAATGGTGGGATGGGAGGGAGCAGAGACTGGGGAAGGAGAAGGCACAGAGTGCTAAGGTCCCCAAGGCTGTGGAGTTCCTCCCCTGAGTCTTGTTCCCTACCAGGAGGGACAAGAGTAAGTGCGTGGGCAGGACCGGAAGGGGAAAGAAGAGGTCTGGGTGGACAGATTCAAGGGCTGACCTGAAGTTATCCAAATGCATAGGCACAAAGACTAATACATGTCAGGTACGGCAAGCATGGGTACTCCGGTCACATCACCAAACCTTGTAGGAGCCAGTGAACAGGTGCCCCTACCCATTTTACAGATTAGGAAACTGAGACACACAGAACCAGGCCTTAGCCGTGAGGTGCAAACTCAGGGGTCACACCACACATGCAGGATGAGGCAAGAGGGTGTGGAGTTCGAATCTCTCTGTCTCCATTTACCAGCTGTGTGACCTGAGCTAGGCACAGCAGCCTTCTGGGCCTCTCTTCTTCCATCTGTAAAATAGGAAAGATAAGTGGTGATGACAGACCGAGGAGGAGAACGAGTCTGGTCATGAGGATGCTGGGGACTGCCTCCCTCGCCTCACTGCTGGCCTCCCAGGTCCCAGAAGGCCAGACTCCAGCAGTGAAATTCCTCTTGCCGCCCAGTGCTCTCAACTCCTTATCACACCAAACACCTTGCCGAACCCTAGTTTATCAACCCTGGGGCCGAGCTGCTCTGAGAGCTGCCGCCCATGGGGGAGCCCTCTGAGTGGGACTCGGCCCTGGGGTGGGGGTGGGACGGGGCAGAGTGAGCCCTGGGAAGAGTAAGTCTGAGCCTGGATCCTCAGGATGCTGGAGAGGAAATGGGAAGCAGGGCAGGCTGGGGTGGAGGGTGGGAAGCCAGATGCTGTAGCTAACAGCTGGACTGCACAGGTTCCCGGAACAGTGTAACTGGAAATGGCCACGCTACATTTCCTCCAGCGTAAGGCACCAGTTCCTTCCTCAGGGACCCCGTGAGGCCTCAGGGAGGAGGGTCAGGGCCCCTATACCTGGAATTGGTGGCAGCTGGGTCAGGAAATGCCTCGCCCCACCCCATCCTCTCATTTTCTAACCTTCAGGCTGGACTCTACCCTCTTCCTCTCTTACCCTCCCCTAACGCCTTCTTTAGAATGCCCCAAGGCTCTAAGAGCACCTAGACTATCAAACCCAATCTTACGGTTTCCAGAGAGGGAAACTGAGGCTCAGAAAGAGCAAAAGGTTTGCCTGAGATCCTTTAGCATGGTGAGGTGAAAACCAGAGCTAGAGGCAGCCTCCCTGGAAGAAAGGCGCCCCGTACCTGTCAGAGCTGAGCTCACTATGGGTGTGCTGTGTGGTCCTGAGAAATCTCACTCCGGTAGTCCCCGTAGACGTGTGTGGGATAGCCACATCATTACAAGCGGAGGGACAAGTGAGCAGCATCTGATGGCTTTTTGTCCTCAAGCTGTCTCCCTCCTTCCTAGTATGCTAAGGCCTCAGAGTGATTTGGAGTTGGTTTTGGTGATAACTATGTTGTTTTATTTTATTTTTTTTTGAAATTTTATATATGTGTTTGCCTACATAGATGTCTGGGTACCACATGCATGCTTAGTGCCTGCAGAGGCCAGATGAGGACATCAGATCTGCTGAAGCTGTCACAGGTGGTTGTGAGCCACCATGTGGTTGCCGGGAACTAGATCTGGGTTCTCTGCAAGAGCAGAAGATGCTCTTAACCGCTAAGCCATCTTTCCAGTCCTCCAGGTGTGTCCCAGGCTGGCTTTAAACTTCTGATCCTCCTGCCTCTGGCTCCTCAGCCACCAGTCTGCACCACCACGGCAGGCGAAGTATCTTAAGTAATAAAAGGGCGTGCACTGTGGGCGTGCACTGTTTTATGGTAGGGAAAGGAGTGTACAAGTAGAGGCGATTCTCAACTGTCCACGTGAACTCACACAGATGGAAGGAAGATAGCAAGGCAATGAGTTATGCGTATCTGCTAATATATCTCACACAGCTGTCAAGGGAGGGGAAACCTGTGCAGGCATCATCCCTGTGGAAAATGGTCCATGTCTTCCGGGAAAACAGCCTCTCCAGGCACCTCCCATTTTCATCGTAGGAGTCTGATGAGGGGGTGGAATTGTTCCCGTTACACCGGTGAGAACCAGAAGGGAAGAAGAGGTGTGGAAGCTGCGGAATGGCTCCACCAATGGTCTGGGGAAAGACCCTACCCTCTGCTCTATGGTAGGCAGGTTGCTTAGCTCCTCCTCGTGGAGGCTTCCACGTTCATAAACAGCCACTGAAAGGGCAGGTGCAAGAAGACAGGAGACAGCTTAGGGGAAGCAATCCACTTGGGCTGGACTTTCTTTTTTTTTTTTTTTTTTGGTTTTTCGAGACAGGGTTTCTCTGTGGTTTTGGAGCCTGTCCTGGAACTAGCTCTTATAGACCAGGCTGGTCTTGAACTCACAGAGATCCGCCTGCCTCTGCCTCCCAAGTGCTGGGATTAAAGGCATGCGCCACCACCGCCCGGCTTGGGCTGGACTTTCTCATCACTGTGGCTAATACTGAAAGGAACGGTTTAAAGGGGGAGAGATCACTTGAGTTTGTGGGCAGCTGGCTTTCGTTGTTTGCAGGCTGCGGTGAGACAGAACACCATGGGGGAAGGCACACTAGAGCAGGGATGCTCACCTCATAGCAGCCAGGACACTGAGAGGAGCATCATGGAGGGGCCCGGAGTCAAGGCATTGCTACCTGTGCAGAGACATTTTGCTGATCTCCTGGGCGTCTCTCAGTGCACTCAAGTTGCTGGTCAAGATGCGTCACTAGCTGTTCGCGTGCATTTAGCATGGGTTCCTCTAAAGCTCAGAGAGGCTGAGTTCTAGATTCGACTGCACAGCTAGAGCGGGCCCAGTCTCACCAAACCCTCTGCAGTGCACCTGCTAATTATTTTCCGTAATCAGAATCACATTAAAGTCCCTCCACCCCATTGTTCTGCTGGGGCCTGGGGGAGATATGGGGGGAGGACTTTTGCATTCTTCTGTCTCAACTGCTCCTGTTGGGGCCCTGAGGCAGGGAAGAAATTTCCTACTGGCCGACCAGGTCCCTCGCAAGAACTGGGAAAGAGGCCGGGCTGTGGTGGCGCATGCCTTTAATCCCAGCACTCGGGAGGCAGAGGCAGGCGGATCTCTGTGAGTTTGAGACCAGCCTGGTCTACGAGAGCTAGTTCCAGGTCAGGCTCCAAAACCACAGAGAAACTCTGTCTCAAAAAACCAAAAAAAAAAAAAAGAACTGGGAAAGAATCAACTCTCTCTCTCTCTCTCTCTCTCTCTCTCTCCCTTACTTCCTTTTCCTATTTTTTTTTTAAACTTTCATCATGGGCAGTGGTGGTGCACACCTTTAATCCCAGCAATTGGGAGGCAGAGGCCGGCTGATCTCTGTGAGTTCAAGACCAGCCTGGTCTACAGAATGGGTTCCAGGACAGCCAAAGCTACACAGAGAAACCCTGTCTTGAGAAGACAAAAACAAAACACAAACTTACATCATTTGCACGTGTGTGCACACACCTGTGTGAATGCTTTTGTACATGGGCCCTGTGGAGGTCAGAGGACAACCTTCAGGAGTTCATGGACTCCACCGTGGATTCAAGAGATCAGAGTCGGGTCCCTTTTCCACTGATCTGTCTCACCCACACTACCTGCTCCTGAAGAAGATGACTTGGCGTGTGCCACAGGACCTCCGAGGCCACTCCGTCTTCTCTTTTTTTTTTCTTTTCTCTTTTTTTTGGGGGGGGTTTCGAGACAGGGTTTCTCTGTGGCTTTGGAGCCTGTCCTGGAACTAGCTCTGTAGACCAGGCTGGTCTCGAACACACAGAGATCCGCCTGCCTCTGCCTCCCGAGTGCTGGGATTAAAGGCGTGCGCCACCATCGCCCGGCTCGTTTTCTCTTTTTTTTTGTCTCACCAGAACGGCTCAGCTGTTGAGGCTGCGTGTACCACAGTGGCACAGTGGCAGCCCGCCCACAATCCCAGAGCAATTAATTACCTTCACTGAATGCTGGAGATGGGCCAAGCGGGGACCCTCATGCCGCACTGTCTGCATCAGAGTGTTTATTCCTCACAACCGAGGCTCATTTCCTGTGCTCTCCCATGTGCCTGAAGCACTTTACCAACTTTCTCTCCTCTACCCCACCTCAGCCCTGTGTGCTCAGTAGTGATGGCCCTGTTACTCAGATGAAAAAGCTGAGGCCCAAAGAAGCGAAGCAGTTTGACCAAGTTCCTGTAAATGCTCTCAGACGTCCCTTCCAGCTGCCATTCTGTCCAATTCTCACCTACTCCTCCTTTTCAGTCTTCCAGGATTTGACCCTTATGGCAGCCTTGGGCTTTGGCTTCCTTTCCTCATCTTTCCGGAGACACAGCTGGAGCAGTGTGGCCTTTAACCTCTTCATCTTGGCCCTTGGGGTGCAGGGGTCGATCTTGCTGGAGCGCTTCCTGAGCTGGCCTTTCCTACAGGATGTGGCCATCAATCTGTTCAGGTAACTGAAAGCAGCTGGGTTGTTTTGGGTGCTTAGAATGCAGCGAGGGAAAGTTCTAGATGACCAGGGCATCTCTCTAGCTCTGACATCACAAAATACTTAGGGCAAACTTTCTAGAAGATTTTTATTATTTATACAAAAAATCCAATTTAACCGGGCCCTATTGGGCATTTCCAACTCTGTGGTACCCCAGGCCTCCCCGAATTCTCCCTATTTTGTTCTTAATGATTCTGATTGTATAAAGTCATACAAGTTTGTAGAAAAAGTAAGAAAAGGAGTAGACACAAAACAAAGCAGAAAACAGAACTGTTGCCCAGAGAGACAGCATCTTAAAGAAAAGGAAGGGTGGGCAGGAGGTGCGGCTCCATGGTGAAACAGTTGCCTAGCATGTACATCAGTCCTGGGTTCCATGCCAGCCTGCGAGGAGAAAACAAAGAGGAGGAGGAAGAGAAGAGGGGGAGAGAGAGAGAGGAGGGAGAAAGGGTTGCAAGAAGGAACTAATCACACTTTTCTTTTCTGTAAACTAGCATCGATCCATGTAGACGTAGCTAAATGAGATGGTACAAACTGGCAAAACTAACCTGTGATGCTAGACGTCACAGTAGTGGTTTCCCAGGCAACAGGAACAGAACCAATAGGATGAATACATAGAATATATAGTATATATACATGTATATGTTTACACACATACATTTAGAAATAAGAATTTATTGATTTAGGTTACATTAAAATAATATTAACAGAGCTGGGAGGTGGTATCGCACACCTTTAATCCCAGCACTCGGGAGGCAGAGGTAGGTAGCTAGATCTCTGGGTTTGATGTCAGCCTGGTCTACAGAGTGAGTTCCAGGACAGCCAGGCTACACAGAGAAACTCTGTCTTGAAAACAACAACAACAATAATAATACTAGAAATAACAGGTATCTCACACTTGATAGGCAGAGAACACTTGTTGGTGCCACCAACAAGTTAGTGGCTGTCACACTCCAGCGGCAGACAGCCTGGTACTTGCTCAGTCCTGGAGAGCGCTGGTCCTTAGTCCACAGTGGAAGTCTGGAAATGCAGGTTCTTTCATCTGCAAAGGAATCAGCAGCAGCAGGGTGCATCATTCTACAGCAGGAGGGAAGGCTGGGCAGACGGGGAGGCAAACAAACTTCCTCCTGACTGTCCCTTTCTGTCTGGGTTAATACCCGGCAGGCACCTCCCACACTCTTCCCACAGCAACTAGCAATTAAGAAAACGCCCCTCAGGCCAATCTGATGGAGACAGTTCCTCAATTGAGGGTCCCTTCTACAAGATGATTCTAAACACGGATAGGCGGTAGACAGTTCCTGTGGGGCCCTACACTACTTTAAAAAGACGCTGGATACTTGATAGAAAGAACTAGGAGACATTTTCCTTAAGAATCCTTTCTTGGCTGGATGCCGTGGTGCACGACTTTGATTCCAGCTCTCGGGAGGCAGAGGCAGGCGGCTGAGTTCCAGGCCACCCAAAGCTACATGGCGAGACCCCCACCCTTCCCCCTTCCCCCTTCCCCCACCCCACCCCCCATAAAAGTAAGTTTTGTTTTGTCCAACCGTGAATTGCTAAGATTCAGAGTCACACCTTGGGAAGGTCTCAGGCCCCATCAAGGACATCCTAGCTTTCCCTCTCAGGCCCTTGCTAAGGCTTCTGGGACTTGTCCATGGACAGGAAGCTTTCTGTGAGCCCAAACACTGTGTTAGACGTGTCACCAATATTTTCCTTAGCCCATCCAGGGTCAAGGTCCAAGTTCATCCACAGGTAAAGTAATGGAGGTTCAGAGAGGGTAATCCTATGACGTGGCTGGGGTCATAGGATTCTAACTTCCTTCCAGCCTTCCCAGGCACTCAGAGCAGTCACCATATAAAATTGTTCGTTCCTTTTTAAATACTGTAGAGGGCTGAGGGACTGCGCCGAGTTAGCAGAGCTTTTGCTTAAGGCGCATAAAGCACTGGGTTCTACTCCCAACACTGCAAAACAAAACAAAAAACTGTTCCTTTATGGTGCACTCTGTAATCCCAGTGCTTAAGAGGTGGAAACAGGAAGATTAGGAGTTCAAGGTCACCCTCAGCTACACTAGCGAGTCTAAGGCCAGCCTGGGCTAGCAGACAGCCCATCTTTAAAATACCCTTTTAAATAACTTTTTCAAGGCGTAAAGCTACCTGCCTGTGGGTATTGCAAACCCTCTGGGTTGTGTCAAAGGACACCCTGAGGTTCTCACACAGAAGTCCTGGGCTGGGGCTTTTGTTTAAAGTTGCACAGGTGTTAGCCTTGGGCACACAAATTGGAACTGGGGGCATTTCAGGATGTTTACCTGTCATGGAACCTGTAACAGGGACCTGTTGTCCCTCCCTGCCACCCAGCTGTCATCCTACCAAAAACCATTTGGATCCTCCCGACTGAGACTCAGCTGTCACTGGCTTTGCAAGACTGAACAGTGGCACCCACCTGCCTGTCAGGCTCGGCTGGGCTAGTGGGCTTCGCCTGACCTGTTCCCTGCACTAGGGACAGAGACCCTGCTCTCCCCTCACACAGTAAGGGCCTTGGTAAGTGCTCACTGGGATAAAAATAAAAACAAAAGGCCCTTCAGTGAGCGATTTCCACCCCCACTGCACGCCTGGTGTCGGGGATCAAACCAGGGCCTTGCAAATGCTAGAGAAGATCTCTGCTCAGTGCCAGCCCCAACCACTGGTGTTTTGTTTTTCCATGACATAGGCTCAGGGAGCATAGACAGGTCTCAAATTCACTAGGTATCTGAGGGTGGCCTTGAACTTCTGAACCTCCTGCCTCAACCGTCTGAGTGCTGAGATTACAGGTGCACATGCCTGGTTTATGTGGTGCTGGGATCGGACTCAAGGCTTTGTGCCAACTGAGCAAAACCCCAGGTTCCATGGGTGTACTTTTAAAAAAAGTATTTATTTACTTGTATTTTATGTACATTTGGTATTTTGCCTGCAAGTATCTGAGTGTGAGGGTATCAGATCCCCTGGAATTGGCTTTATGGGCAGTTGCGTGTTGCCATGTGGGTGTTGGGAACTGAACCCTGGTCCTCTGGAAGAGCCGTCAGTGCTCTTAACCACTGAGCCACCTCTCCAGCCCCAAGGGGTGTACTTTTAATTGTATACCCTGAGTGGTTCTAGAAGATTCTCCCTAGAAGGTCCTGGCAATGCCCAGCTTCCTTGTTGCATCTGCCATGTGTTCATGAATTCTGCTCTTACTGTGACTCCAAGTGTTGTTACATGAAGTCACAGGGTGTATTCCAGGTCTCACTGTCAGGACATGGCTGCGTCAAGCCTTTTAACCACCTTAGTTCAGGGTCTTGCTGTCACTTGTCACAGGTCTGAGATCTCATGACTGGCCCACTAATTTTTGAATTGAGCTTGTCAATGCACTGAACACTCACCTGCCAAACATGACCTGTCTAGACAGTGACACACCAGGTCCCTCCTGGTCCACGTCCCCATGTCCTGCTCTTACCGTCCCCTCACATTCTTGAGCCTCAGGAACAGCAGCAATGAAGACCAGGGAGGCCGCATCCCTTATATCTAGGGACTTGACCTTAGGGCCTTAGATCTAGGCCATCTGGGCTTGAACCTCATCTTTGTTAGCAGGAGGCAGTAGTGGCCATCCTTCCGGTTCCATGCCCTCTTGTACACGATGGGGGCAGGGGCACATGACATTGTGGTAACCTAGTACCACCCTGATGGAGGACTGACCTTTAACCTCTGGCAATTCACCAGCCTCATCCCAGCACAGCTGGGATAATCCCTAGGGAGGAGAGGTTTCAGGGGAAGAGGGGAGGACCAGCTCAGTGCCACTTCCCCCTCCCCCAGGAAGCCCTCCATGATAAGTCCAGTTGGCACAATTAACTCAGGAAACCCTATATCTCTCCAGCCAGACCAGAAGCACTTTGAAGACTAAAAAGTGGCTTTCTCTGCCCGAATCCCCCACATTGAGCCTGCATATTTGTCCAGGAGAGGAAGGATTTGGATCTTCATGATGCCTGCCTCTATTCATGAATTACCTCTTCACGTGCCTACCAGTCTTTGTGTTAGATAGATACACATATACAAAGACTTCCTTCTAACCCCTGCCCCAGCTCGGGCAAACAAACGTTGTCATTCTTATTTTCCTGGAGGATGCTTTACGGGATTAAGTAGCTGCTTGGGTGGTAGAGCTGGGATGGGAAGCCAAACTTATTCTACTTCCAAACTGCCAAACCCAGGCTCCACACATCGAGGAGAGAAAGGAGGACCGTGGCGGGCCAGCGGGTGCACAGCGCCCTCTATGGAACATCTGAGAGCGGCGACAGCAGAAAGGAAGTGTGGGGTTGGGGGTGTAACTCAGACAGCTGCGGTGTCCCTGGGGAAGAGGCAGCCACTTTAAATCACAGTGACATTGGTAGAAAAGGCACGGCGCCTCTGAGCATGCCTGTACCACTGGAGTGTGCAAGGGACAGGGCAGGAGAGCCTGTGCTGTTGGGAAACCCTCATGCACGCGTGCGCATGCGCGCGTGTGATCTGCTGAATGAGAGGTACTCTTCCTCACAGGGTCTCTCTCCTCCCTCAGCATCCGGACGGCTACCGTGAGCACAATACCTGTGCTCATCTCAGCGGGCGCTGTCCTTGGGAAGGCCAACTTGGTGCAGCTAGCAGCGATGGTGCTGATGGAAGCTGCAGCCTTCAGAGCCATCAGGCTTGTTGACAAGAAGGTCTTCCACGTGAGTCCCAGGGCTGTGAGGGGACTTGGGAGAGCATAGGGGGGTAGGATGCTGCCCCACCTTGATAAGTTTTGGAGTTTTGAAAATAAAGCTAGGCCCCGAGTGGAGCAGAAAGTGCTTAGACGCCACTGAAGGTTAAACACCGCGCGTGGAGGCCTTGAGCGGCGCGAGATTACTATGGGATGCGTACAAAAGATGCATTCCCAGAGCATATTAGCCACAGAGTGTGTTGTATTTTTCATATATGGCTTACAGGCTAGTCCAATTATTCCAACAATGACTGTCTCCTGATAGAAAGCCCAAAGGTCCAGTAGTTTTCCAGCCCATGAGGCTGATGTTTCACTGGCCTTCAGTATACATTGGGATCCTAAAGAGGTAGGCTCTAATGGCGATGAAGGAATGGACTTGCCAGGGAGACTAAGAGCAAGGGCTTCCTTCTCCCTTGTCCTTTATAGAGGCTGCCATCAGGAGTGGCCTAGATTTAAGAGGGATTTTCCCACCTCAAAAGATTGGGACTTAAAGTAGGTCTTCCTACTTAAAACGATTTTTTTTTTCTCTTTGACTCTTTGAACTCTTTGTTCTTAAGGGGCCTGCCACCCAGCTCCCAAATAAAACACAGAGGCTTATTCTTTTTTTTTTTTAAATATTTATTTATTTATTTATTATGTATACAATGTTCTGTCTGTGTGTAGCCTGCAGGCCAGAAGAGGGCACCAGACCTCATTCCAGATGGTTGTCAGCCACCATGTGGTTGCTGGGAATTGAACTCAGGACCTTTGGAAGAGCAGGCAATGCTCTTAACCGCTGAGCCATCTCTCCAGCCCCAGAGGCTTATTCCCTGACCTTAATTTGACTTGTTTCAAGCCAGCTTTTCTTTTTTTTTTTTTTTTTTTTTTTTGGTTTTTCGAGACAGGGTTTCTCTGTGGTTTTGGAGCCTGTCCTGGAACTAGCTCTTGTAGACCAGGCTGGTCTCGAACTCACAGAGCTCCGCCTGCCTCTGCCTCCCAAGTGCTGTGATTAAAGGCGTGCGCCACCACCGCCTGCCTCTCAAGCCAGCTTTTCTTATTTATGCCAGCTACCTTTTGCCTCTGGGCTTCTTCCTTTTCTTCTGTGTGTCTTACTTTCACACTTACTCTGTGACTGGCTGGCTGATTGGCCCTTAGTGTCCTCCTCTCCTCTCCTTGTTCTCTCTTGCTCCTTCCTGAGTTCTCCTATTTATCCTGTCTGCCAGCTCCACCTATCCTTCTCTTGCCTTCCTATTGGCTGTTCAGCTCTTTATTAGACCAATCAGGTGTTTTAGACAGGCAAAGTAACACAGCTTCACAGAGTTAAACAAATGCAGCATAAACAAAAGCAGCACATCTTTACATCGTTAAACAAATGTTCCAGAGCATAAACAAATGTAACACACCTTAAAATACTATTCTACAGCAGTCTCCCCCCCCCCCCCGTCTGGTTTGCAAGTCCTCCAAATCCACCCTTCCTCCCCGTCCTTAGTTTGGTTTTTCAGCCTAACTTTATCCTGTCCAGCTATTGGCCAATTGGCTTCTTTATTATTGGATCAATCACACGACATATATTCACACAATGCAAAGGAATATTCCACAGCAGGAAGGTGAGGACAAAAGGATCAGCAGTTCAAGGTCATCTGTGACTATATATTAAGTTTGGGGTTAACCTCAGCTACAAAGACAAAAAACAGCAAACAAACAGTAAACAAATAACAACAACAGAGAACAGGGCTAGGGAGACAGCTCCATGAATAAAGACGCTTGTTGTGAAAAACAACAACAACAACAAGCCTGATGCCCTGAGTTTAATCCTGAAACCCAAATAAAAAGTCAGATGCTGGGAGGACTGGCGAGAAGGCTCATCCTTTGAGAACCCTGACCACTCTTCCAGGACCTAGGTTCAATTCCCAGCACCCACATGGCAGCTCACAACTGCCTGTAATTCCAGTTCCAGGGGATCTGACACCTTTTTCTGACCTCTGAGGGTGCTCATGTACAAACACAGATAAACACACATATACATCAACGAAGAAAAAGAATACACTTTCTTTTTTTTGTTTGTTTTTGTTTTTTAAAAATAGGGTCTCTGTAGATCAGGCTGGCCTCAAACTCACAGACTCACAAACTCTGCCTCTGCTTCCTGACTGCTGGGATCAAAGTCATGTGCCAACATTGCCTGGCCACCCGATTTATTCTTTTCTTTTTTCTTTTTTTTTTTTTTTTGAGACAGGGTTTCTCTGTAGCTTTGGAGCCTGTCCTGGAACTAGCTCTTGTAGACCAGGCTGGCCTCGAACTCACCGAGATCCACCCGTTTCTGCCTCTCAAGTGTTGGGATTAAAAGCGTGCGCCACCACCACCCAGCCCCCGAGTTTTTTTTTAAATATTTATTTATTATGTATACAATAGTCTGTCTGAGTGTATGCCTGCAGGTCAGAAGAGGGCACCAGACCTCAATACAGATGGTTGTGAGCCACCATGTGGTTGCTGGGAATTGAACTCAGGACCCCTTGGAAGAGCAGGCAATGCTCTTAACCTCTGAGCCATCTCTCCAGCCACCCCCCCCCAATTTATTTTTGAGTGATGTCTGTAACCTTCTCTTTTTGCATTTTACTTTTTAATTTTTTTGCTTTTGTTTTTCTTAAACCTATCTAAGACTAGGTCTACGGGTCTAAGAGTCTCACTCTGAAAGAACAAATGTTCTTAACTGTCTCTCAGCCCTAATGGGTTTCATTCATTCATGCATTCATTCATTCATTCATTTATTTTTGAGGCAGGGTTCACTAGGTAACTCTGGCTGTCCTAGAACTCACAGAGCTCTGCCTGCTTCTGCCTCCTGAGTGCTGGGATGACAGACAGGTCCCCACACCCAGGGCTATGTGCATGCCGCACAAGCTCTTAGCTGAATGAACTAGAGATGATCTTCAGTTTCAGGTCTATCTGAGACAGGATCTTCGTTCTGTAGCCCAGGATGGCCCTGCACTCACAGCATCCTCTTGCCTTAGCCTTCTATGTGATGGAAGTACGGGCATGACCTCTTCCCGGTCCGTAGGCGGAAGCTGTGTAGGCTTCCGTGCGTGGGCGCGTGTCTTCATGCGTGGGCGCGCGTCTTCATGCATGGGAGAGCGTCTTCATGCGTGGGCGAGGGCTCTTTAGCAGCATCCGCCCATGGAGAAGTACTCACCTATCGTGTGCCAGGCACTCTCACGACCATGGGAAAATACAACTGCAGGGAAATTTCTGCTGCGGAAGACACCATTACCAGTTTTTTAAAAAATGAAGTGGACAAGAGATGTGTCCTGTTTGATCGTGACCAATTCTATAGTGAAAAATAAAGCAGAGGAGGGTGGTGCCGAGATGTGAGGAGGTGGGTAAGATACCAGACAGACCGGTAGGAAAGCATCACCAGCAATTTTGAGGCCAGACCTGGAGGGCGTCTGGCAACCGTGGCCAGCCCTGGCCGGGTGTTTGGTAGATTGCATCTGTCCCATGGCCCTTGTATCTCTTGCCCAGACTCCTTACACGTCTTGCCCCTTGGTGATAATAGAAAGCTTGTTGCTTACCCCCTCAGGGCTGACCACTTCCTCCTCCCTGCCCATGCCCCTCTGCCCAGGGAAACGGTATTGCAGACTGTTGAATGGCCAGAAGTGAGTGAGAGTGGAGGGTGGGGAGGGAAGAGGGGTTAGGCTGGAGAAAGAACAGACCACACAGGGTCTTCCTGCAGGTCATGGAAAGGAAAGGACAGTCACTTTGAGTCAGGAGAGCCGGGAAGTGGCAGGGTCTGCAGCTGTTAGGAGAATATTCAATAGGGACAAGGGTGGGAACAGGAAATCCAGCTGGGAGGTTATTGCAGAAATCTGGGGTATCAGCCAGGCCAGTGGTGGTGCACACCTTTAATCCCAGCACTCCCGGAGGCAGAGGCAGGTGGATCTCTGTGAGTTTGAGGCCAGCCTGGTCTACAAGAGCTAGTTCCAGGACAGGTTCCAAAGCTACAGAGAAACCCTGTCTCGAAAAACAAAACAAAAGAAAAAAAAAAAGAAAGAAATCTGGGGTATCTGTGAAGGTGACTTTGGTCAAGGCAGCATCAGTGGGGAGTAGGTAAAGAGCCGATCAATTCTGAGAGTTTTTGGAAGACCCTGAAGACAGCCTTTACCCTAAACCCACCAAGAATGAAGCCTAAGGCTTATTAAATTTGCTATGCATGAACCATGAGTCTACCTGGCTGTAGTGTGGCGTTCCGAGACCACTCATCACCATGGGAAGGCCAGCTGGATGGGTTGTATAAGCTCTGAATACCAGGTCAGAGTTCAAGTCACACCTCCTACAGAAAGCACAGGACTTTCTCAGAGAGGCTGCACAGCTGACCTCTTTACGTAGGCCTGGGACACTCACCAGACCGTTGTGCTCTGTTGCAGATGGAAGACCACATAATCGCGATGCACGGGCATGTGTTTGGGGCCTATTTCGGATTGCTTGTGGCCTGGTGCCTCTCCAGGTCCCTGCCCAGGGGAATGGGTGAGAAAGCCCAGACAGAGAAGGCTCAGATGGCCACAAGCTCCAGTCTGTTTGCCATGCTGGGTAAGGATGAGAGGGCTGGGTAGTCTCCTGTCTGAACAGTTGGGAACAAATCCTGCTGACAAATCTTTCTGACCCTGAGTATCCTGGTCCTGTCCATAAAGGCCCTTTGTTTCTAGTAACGTTGTTGAGTTTATATAGCTTTATATATAGTCTATAGACTACATATATTATAATAAATAATGTGATATATAAACTATATTGTTATATATATATGTGAACCATGTTATTGTATATATACACTATATGTTATATATCAACTATAAAACATATTTAAACACCATATAGTTTATATATAATGTTATTGAGTTTATGTAGCTTTGGAGTAAGCCTCTCCTTTTAGGGACTTCTCTTCAATAATATTTGGTGGAGCTGGGCAGTGGTGGCACAGGCCTTTAATCCCAGCACTCAGAGGCAGAGCAGTTGAATCTCCTTGTTTGAGGTCAGTCTGGTCTACAGAGTGAGTTCCAGGACAGCCAGGACTGTTACATAGAGAAATCCTGTCTCAAAAAATCAAAATAATAATAATAATTCAGTGGAGACTTGGGTGTGGTGGTGTACCCCTGGACTACAGCACTTGGAAAGCAGAGACAGGAGGATTGAAAGTTCAGAGAGAGCCGGGCGATGGTGGCGCACGCCTTTAATCCCAGCACTCGGGAGGAGAGGCAGGCGGATCTCTGTGAGTTCGAGACCAGCCTGGTCTACAGAGCTAGTTCCAGGACAGGCTCCAAAGCCACAGAGAAACCCTGTCTCGAAAAACCAAAAAAAAAAAAAGAAAGAAAGAAAGTTCAGAGAGGCTCTTTACATTAGACTACATTTATTTATTTATCTTATGTGCATTGGTGTTTTACCATTAACTGGAATTACAGACAGTTGTGAGCTGCCATGTGGGTGCTGGGAATTGAACTCGGGTCCTCTGGCAGAGCCATCAGTGCTCTAACCACTGGGCCATCTCTCCAGCCTCGGCCTTGCATTTTAAAAGGAAGCATTTGGCCATCAAAGAGCAGAGTGAGGCCTGGCATTTGTAGAGATCTTAACGCACTGGGCCTTATACTCCTCATCTGGAAAATGTGTCCTCTGCTTCCTACCAAACTGAGACTTCAGACGGGAGAGGGGAGAGGTGACTGTTTAGACACCCCTGGAAGGTGACCAGGCTCGCTTGCTAGCTCCAGGCCGTTCCTCTGATGTCCGGGAAGAGAGTGGTTACAGAAGCAGCACTCTTCTGGCTAATGGCCTTCTCTGTCCTCCAGGCACCTTCCTCTTGTGGATCTTCTGGCCCAGTTTCAACTCTGCTCTGCTGGAATGGCCGAATGAGAAGAAGACCGCTGTGCTCAACACCTACTATGCCCTTGCCGTCAGTGCAGTGACAGCCACCTCCATGTCGGCCCTGAGCCACCCCCAGGGGAAGATCAACATGGTGAGGAGGAGGCTGCCTCCTGGGCCACATGTGTCTCTCTGTGCCTAACACACGTGTTGATGGCTGTCCCACAGGGCCAGGCTCTGGATGGGTGGGGGAGCTCCTGCGATGGGCCCTTCCTTGTCTGCCATGTAGAGAACATCAGGATACCAGAGACTAGACAGGCTTTCTGGGGGCTGGTGTGTGTGTTTGCGCATGCGTGTGCGCACATGTGTTTAAATCAATGTTACTATCACCTACCCACAAGCTGCTGCTTTGCAGGTTCACATCCACAATGCAGTACTGGCAGGAGGCGTGGCTGTGGGTGCCCCGTGTTTCCTGATCACTTCTCCCTGGATTGCCATGGTGCTGGGCCTCACAGCGGGGTTGATCTCCATTGGGGGAGCCAAGTGCCTGCCGGTAAGGACGTGGGACTTTATCACTATGAAGCGACACCATGACTGTGGCGCCTCTTATAAAGGAAGCATTTAATTAGGGTGGTTCGCTCACAGTTTTCAGAGGTTCAGTCCGTTCTAACCATGGAAGGGAGCAGGCTGGCATGCAGGCAGAGATGGTGCTGGAGGAGCAGCCGAGAGTCCTACATCTTGCAGGCAACAAGAAGTTGAGTGAGACACCGGGCAGTATCCTGAGCATAGGAAACCTCAAAGCCCACCCCCACAGTGACACACTTCCTCCAACAAAGCCACACCTCCCAATAGTGCCACTCCCTTTGGGGGCCATTTTCTTTCAAGCCACCATAACTACTAACCTCTACTTTGCCTCAGACCAGTAGTATCTGGGTCACTGGGTGGGTCACATGGGCGCATGAGGCAGGTAGTGACACTTTCCTAGGTCAGGTACAAAGCCCAGATACATTCATGACTAAGTTCGGCAGGACATTCAGGGAAGACCCCTGCGTCAGTGCAGGATCGAAGTCGCCTCTATTCTCAGATCAAACTTTATCTGACAAGCAGAGCAGGCCCAGAGGCATTTCTGTCCATCATTTTAATCTTTAAAAAAAAATTAAATGGCATTTATTTTTTGTTTGTTTGTTTACTGTGCGTATAGTAGAAGTCAGAGGACAACTTGAGTAAGTCTGTTCTCCACTTCTACTATATGGATCCTGGGAATTGAACTCAGATCGTGAGGCTTGGCAGCAAGCTCCTTTCCCACTGAGCCCTATCGCAACCCTGGCGGCAGACTTTTGAAGGCTGAATCTGGATACTCAGCTTCAACTCAAGGAAGAGTTTACCAGCAGCTGGATCTGATCCTAGCTAAGCCTCTCTGCTTTTCATCTGCAGAGGGAACACATGTCTCTTATCTCTTTTGGCTTTGAAACCCTGAGATGAAAGCAGTTGTTAGACAGCAAAGAGTGTGTCGGAAGGTGACATGCTCCCATTGGACTCAGGCCCTGTCTGAGTGATTCTTTCTATCGCTGTGATAAAACAGCATGACCAAAAGCAACCTGGGAGAAGGGTTTATTTCATCTTCCAGGTGGTAGAGTCTATCATCCAGAGAAGTCAGGGCAGGAATTTGAGGCAGGAGCTGATGTAGAGGCCATGGAGGGGTGCTGCTTACTAGCTTGCTCCCCATGTCTTGCTTATAGAACTCAGAACCACCCAGGGGTAGCATGACCCTCAGTAAGCTGGACCCTCTCATATGGATCATCAGTCAAGAAAATGGCCTGAAAAGCTTGCTCCAAGCCAGTCTGGGAAGGGGGCGCAATTTCTCACCTGAGGTCGTCTCTTACAAAATGACACCAGCTTGTGTCAAGTTGACGTAAAGCTGCCCAGCACAGCCCCTTGATGTCTTGGTGCCTCAGTTCCCTAGACTCTTTTTTTTTTAAGATTTATTTCTTTAATTTATTATGTATATAGTGTTCTGGGCACCAGATCTCATTATAGATGGGTGTGAGCCATCATGTGGTTACTGGGAACTGAACTCAGGACCTCTGGAACAGCAATCAGTTCTCTTAACCTCTGAGCCATCTCTCCAGCCCAAGATTTATTTATTTTATGTGCATTGCATTGTCGTTTTGCCTGCGTGTATATTTGGGTTTTTTTTTTTTTTTTTTTTAGTTTTTCGAGATAGGGTTTCTCTGTAGCTTTGGAGCCTGTCCTGGCACAAGCTCTTGTAGACCAGGCTGGCCTAGAACTCACAGAGATCCGCCTGCCTCTGCCTCCCGAGTGCTGGGGTTAAAGGCGTGCGCCACCACCGCCCGGCCTGCGTGTATATTTGTGTGAGGGTGTCAGATCCTCTGGAACTGGTGTTATAGACAGTTGTGAGCTGCTATGTAGGTGCTGGGAATTGAACCCAGGTCCTCTGGAAGAGCAGCCAGTGCTCCCAACCATTGAGCCATCTCTTCAGCCCTTCCTTTGACTCTTTAACCAGGGCAGGGTGGCTCCGCTACTTTGAAGATTACTCATTTGTTTATCAATTCATTCATTCAATCATTCACCAAACATGCTTAAAAGAAAAACAAACAACAACACACCCCCCAAAAAAACTTTATTTTTTAATTTTATTTGCATTGATGTTTTGCCTACATGTATGTGTGAGGGTGTCAGATCTTAGAGATACAGTTGTGAGCGGCCACCTGGGTGCTGGGAATTGGACCCTGGTCCTCTGAAAGAACAGTCAGTGCTCTTAACCACTAAGCCATCTCTCCAGTCACCAAACATGCTTTAACCCTCGTTCTACTTCAGATAAACATGTCAATAAAAAGCAGAAAGGCCCCTAAGCTAGCCTAGGTCTTCTGGTCAGAGTAGAAACCAATACTTGCAGAGAGAATGATGCCTGAGATGGGCAGTACCAGTATGGCGGATTAGCCAGGCAAATAGGGAAATGAATCCCAGACAGGGTCGGATTAGCCAGGCAAATTCGGAAATGAATCCCAGACAGGACCAGTGCCTTCAAACCCTCAGTGAGAAGAGCGTGTGACCCAGTCAAGAAACAGAAAGATATAATCATGGCAGAAGGTTTGCATTCGCCCGGACCTTGGTGAGATCAGCATGGAGAGGTGGGAAGTGCTGGGCAGAGCTCCTGGGATGACCAGGTGTCTGGATGTTCACTGCAGAGACGGTGGGGGCTGTAAGGGGAGAAGGAACCTGAAGAAAGCTCCCTAGGTGTCTCTTCAGGCCTAATGAGGGCAGGAGTGGAGGGACCGTGGGACCATGTGTGCCACGTGGATGGATGCCATCTGTCTGATTTCTCGTCTTCTGTTGTCTTGCGGATGGCATTTATGGGTGCCTAGTGATGTTCTTGCTCGGCATGCTGCTGGGCTGTGGAAGTTAGAAGCCAGCATGTTGCTCAACACTCTACAGCACCTAGAGGATGGTCCCCCAGTCCCAACATAGGATTATCAGCCTTAAATGGGAATGGAATCTGTGTTGGGCCCTTTTACTCAGAACATGACCAGGGAAACGTCAGCAATGGTGACTGTGCAGGCTACTTGCCTTGGCACTGTGATCAAATACCACCAAGAAGCAACTTAAGGGGACGGATTTATTTGGGCTCCTGGGTTGCGGCCACCAGATGTCTCCTCCTAAAAGGTTCTACAATTTCCCAGAACAGGACCATCAGGGGGGGGGGGGGGTGTTCAACCCCATGAGCTTGTGAGCCCTGTCACATTCCAGCTGTGACAACATCCCTGGGAAGTCTGTCAGAATTGCAGAATCCCAGTCCTCATCCGGCAGCCAGAGTCACTAAATCCTTTACATGTGAGCATGCATGAGCGCGTGTGCATGCCAGAGGAAGGAAACCAGGCCCTGGCATCTGCTAGGCAAGCATTCTCGGATCAGTCTACATCCGCAGTCTTTCTGAGCATTTTAAAATAAAGGTTTTGTTTATTTTTATTCATATGTGTGTTTTCCCTGAATATACATTTGTGCACCATATGCAGCATGCTGAGGCCAGAGTCCCTAAAACTGGGATTACAGATGTTGTGAGCCGCCATGTGGGTCCTCAGAACTGAACCTCAAATTCTGAAGGACTGTTAGGAAATACTCCTAAAAAACGAGCCTCTCTGCTGACGCAAATAATCCCAGTCAGACCAAATTAAAAGATATCCAGGTTTAATTGGACGTCCGCACTCTAGGGGTGGCTCAGAGAGGGAACAGAAAGCCAATGCGACCACCAAAGAGGAAGAGGGAAGACCATGTGTTTTTTCTCTGGGAGGCAGTTTATATAGCCTGTGGGAGTGGTCTTGACCTTTCCTGGATTGGGGTCAAGGTTTGGTGGGCTCAGGGGAGGAGGCTTCCAAAGATTGATGCGGGATGCTGAGATTACACTGACCTCCTCTAGAAGAGTAGCCCATGCTCCTAACTGCTGAGTCATCTCTCCAAGCCCCTCTTCTTGGTATTTTAAATGTTTCCATGGTGTGTGGGGTTAGAGGATGTGAATGTACTTTTAGGGCATCTTTAGGTGGTCCTGATGTCAAGGACCTGTGGAAGAACTGGGAGGAACTATGGGTCTTACTTTTTTTTTTTAATATTTATTTATTATGTATGCAATATTCTTTCTGTGTGTGTCCCTGAAGGCCAGAAGAGGGCACCAGACCTCATTACAGATGGTTGTAAGTCACCATGTAGTTGCTGGGAATTGAACTCAGGACCCCTGGAAAAGCAGGCAATGCTCTCAACCACTGAGCCATCTCTCCAGCCCCTGGGTCTTACTTTTTGTTGTTGTTGTTGTTGCTTGTTTTTTTGAGACAGGATTTCTCTGTGTAACAGTCCTAGAACAGTCCTGGAACTCGCTCTGTAGACCAGACTGGCCTCGAACTCACAGAGATCTGCCTGCCTCTGCCTCTCAAGTGTTGGGATTAAAGGAGTGTGTGCGCCACCACTGCCCAGCGGGTCTTATATACAAATCTACTTATAACATCACTTTGTCCCTAGGTGTGTTTGAACCACATGCTGCAGATCCAGAAGCACGGTGGGATCCATTATACCTTCGGCTTGCCGGGTCTGCTCGGAGCAGTCACCTACATTCTGCTGATACATATGAACTACAGTATAGCCCAGTGGGTACAACTACCGTATATCCCAGTGGGTACAACTACTGTAGAGCCCAGTGGGTACTACAGTATATCCCACTGGGTACAACTACCGTATAGCCCCGTGGGTGCCTTGGCTTCTTTCCTTAACATTCATCCAACTTGGGAGGAAATGTATCCAAAGCCAATTAATTCAGAATTTTTTTTAATTATTAAATTTAGACAGGGTAAGACAGGCATGGTGATGTAGGTCTTTATTTTATTTATTTATTTATTTTGGTTTTTCAAGACAGGTTTCTCTGTAGCTTTGGAGCCTGTTCTGGAACTAGTTCTTGTAGACCAGGCTGGCCTCGAACTCACAGAGATCCGCCTGTCTCTGACTCCCAAGTGCTGGGATTAAAGACCTACACCAAACTGGGCAGTGATTGCACACGCCTTAAGTCCCGCACTCGGGAGGCAGAGGCAGGAGGATCTCTGTGAGTTACAGGCAGGCTCAGCAGGTAGAGTGTTTTCCATCCTCAAGCACAAAAACTGGGTGTGGTGGCATCCATCCGGAGTCCCAGAATTTGGAAGGTGGAGGCAGGAGGACCAAGAGTTCAAAGTCATCTTCTACCTGGTATAGGAGATCTGAGGGGAAAAAGTTCGGTTGTTCAACACCTCTGACTGTAGGATCACACTGAAGAGCCAGTGTATGTCAGGCTTGGGCTGACCCACGGAGTCTGGGGATTTCAATGTACCTACCCAACTACATCTGCATAGCTCTATAAGAAAGTGTCAGGGACATGGTGGGGGGTTAGGGGGGACAAGACACTTAGTTTCTTCACAGCCCTTCTTGGCCCTGTCACTACTAATGCCATCTGTCATGTTTGTCCTCATACCCGCAGCCTGATTCGTGAGTGGTCTCTCTGCTTTGTCCATTCTAGGGTTACCAACCAGATGATCAAAGACTTTGGGGCTCTTAGCTTTGCTCTGGCGGTGGGAATGGTGTCTGGACTCCTAACAGGTCAGTGCAGTACCAGGCTTTCCTCCACTAGAGGGTGCTGTGGTACACATGTGCATGCCAGGCCCCTTCCTCCGGAACTCACCCCTTGTAAGGCAGGCTCCTCAAAGGATGATTTTTAAAATTTGTTTGTTTATTATATATACCGTGTTCTGCCGCATGTATGCCTGCAGGCCAGAAGAGGACACCAGATCGCATTACAGAT
The DNA here is from genome assembly GCA_025134845.1 of Neodon shergylaensis. Classification (NCBI taxonomy): domain Eukaryota; kingdom Metazoa; phylum Chordata; class Mammalia; order Rodentia; family Cricetidae; genus Neodon; species Neodon shergylaensis. The sequence goes on from JABTXL010018586.1 coordinate 2,894,352, forward strand.
GGTTGTGAGCCACCATGTGGTTGTTGGGAATTGAACTCAGGACCTCTGGAAGAACAGCCAGTGATCTTAACTGCTGAGTCATCCCTCCAGACCTTCAAGTGCTGTTTTTAAAAATAAAAGAATCAGCTCAGAGTAGTGGGTCATTCCTATAATCTCAGCACTCTTGAGGCAGTGGCAGGCAGTCTCCAAATTCAAGGCCAGCCTGGTCTACACAGTGAGTTCAAGGCCAACCTGGTCTACACAGTAAGTTCAAGACCAGCCAGAGCTCCACACTACTGAGTCCCTGTCACCACCCTACCCCATAACAAAAGACCCAACACAAAATCCAAGAAACGTGTAATTTCGGAGCTAGAAAGGCATTCAGAGGCCACCTGCTGCCAATGAGGCCCAAGAAGGAGGGACCCTCCCTGGAGTTTTCAAGTGGGGTGGCGGTGTCCTTGGGCTCAGGGGGAGTGACTGCACCCAGCTTTGCCTGGAAGGCCAAGGGACCCTTTCTGCCCCCAGACCTGCCTCTCATTCCCCAAGGGCACCCTTATACTACTTTACTCAACAGATGCACATCCGATTTCACCTATGACCCAGTTACTCTGGATATCAGGGACGGAAGTCCTTGGAGTCAAAGGAGCACAGAGGGAACGCGGCTCGCACTTTGAGAGCGGAGACCAATTGGCCTTCCTTTTGCTCCCTCCTAACACAACAGGGAACTGGTGATTAAAACAACACAGAGGGCTGGAGAGGCGGCTCAGCAGCCAAGAGCACTGGCTACACTTGCAGAGGACCCAGGTTCAATTCTCAGCACCGACCTGGTGCTCACAGCTTCACAACCATCCCTAACTTCAGGTCCTGGGATCCAACAGCCTCTTCTGACTGTTGTGGACAGCAAGGGCTTCACTCTCCATGGTGGTTCCTGTGCCACCTCCCTCAGCTGTGCCAGGGCCCTTTGAGTCTGTCTTGGGGAAGGTGTCAGAGCCACACCCACTGGAAACTGCTGGGTGTGACCTCAGTCCTGCTGGGAATTCTTGCCCTCATGGTTCCTTAGAAGACACCTATAGGATGAATGGAGCTACCAGGACCCACTGAGCTTCTCTTTGTCTGACGGAGGGAAGATTTAGTGCTTTGTTTTCCAATACAGCGTTTCTCTGCATAGCCCTGGCTGTCCTGGAACTCACTCTGTAGACCAGGCTATCCTTGAACTCAGAGATCCACTTGCCTTAGCCTTCCCAGTGCTGGCATTAAAGGCATGTGCCACCACCACCTAGCTTGTTGCAGTGATCTTGAGGTAACAATGAGCTCTCTATATTAACACTTGTCATTTGTTTAAGGTTGGCTCCTAAACATCAAAATATGGAGGGCTCCCCACGCCAGCAAGTACTTTGATGATCAGGCCTTCTGGGAGGTAAGATTTTTAGGTTATTAACAGGATAGATTTATTTTTATTTATTTATAGTGTGTGTGTGTTCACATATGTGTGTTCAAGGAGATCAGAGGATAATTCATGGGAGTCCCCTTCAGGTGCCCCAAGATTAAAGATAAGGAAATGGAGGCCCATTGGAGATTAAGTCACTTGTCCAAAATGGCAGAACCAATCAAGGGCACAGAGTATGTTTGGCTCTAAATGTGTAGCAGGCCTCTGCTGGAGAACCGTCTCCAGACACCCATCTCACCATGTGACATCGGAAAACGGACCAGGAGCTGCCTGAGGCTCCTGAAGTCATATAAGCACCACACAGAAAAAAACAAATGGAATGCGTTATTGCTTCTATAGTAGTGAGTCCCTGCCCCTGGAGGTATTACAAAAACAAAAACACATAAAGAGCTACATGAAGCTGGGTGTAGTGGCCCAGCCTGTGATCCCAATGGTAAGGAGGTTTAGGAAGGAGGATGGCACGTTCAGGGATAGCTCTGGCTACATAGCCAGACTCTGTCTCAAAATACAAAAAGGGGTTAGAATGGGGAAGAGATTTGCTGCTCTTACAGTGGATCTGACCTCTCCGCACACTGCACACAAGTAGTGCACAAACAGACAAACACGCACACATGAATGTACATGAGTGGTTAAGAGCACTGGTGTTCTTCCAGAGGACCTGGTTTTGACGTCCAGAACCTACTGGCAGCTTACAACTGTTGGCAGCCAGCCAGGCGATGGTGGTGCACGCTTTTAATCCCAGCACTCGGGAGGCAGAGACAGGTGGATCTCTGTGAGTTCGAAACCAGCCTGGTCTACAGAGCTAGTTCCAGGACAGGCTCCAAAGCCACAGAGAAACCCTGTTTCGAAGAACAAAACAAAACAAAACAAAACAAAAAAAAAAACAATTGTTGGCAGCCATTTCTAACTCCAATTCTAGGGATGCGATGGCCACTTACGGCCTCCGCAGGAGCCAGGCATGCGCATGGTACAGACATATCAGCAAGCAAATCCTCCAGACAAATAAGTTAAAATTTCCTTTTTGAGCCAGGCAGTGGTGGTGCACCACCTTTAACTGGGAGTCCCAGGATAGTCGGGGCAGTTACACAGAGAAATCCTGTAGACCAGGCTGGCCTCAACTCATAGAGATCCTCTTGCCTCTGCTTCCTGAGTGCTGGGATTAAAGGAGTGCACCATCACCACCCAAACGATTTTTTTTATATTTTATTTATTAATTATGTATACAATATTCTGTCTGTGTGTATGCCTGCAGGCCAGAAGAGGGCACCAGACCTCATTACAGATGGTTGTGAGCCACCATGTGGTTGCTGGGAATTGAACTCAGGACCTTTGGAAGAGCAGGCAATGCTCTTAACCTCTGAGCCATCTCTCCAGCCCCCCCCAACGATTTTTTTAAAGAATTAAAATTTAAAAATAATTTAACCACACACACACACACCAAAAAAACAAACAAAAACAGAAAGAGAAATATAGATCTAAGATCTCTCCTAACTTAAGATTCTGAAAGTGACAGCTGCCTTTAATCCTGGCCTACTCTACACAGTGAGTTCCAGTATAGCCACAGCTAACACAAACTGTCTCAAAACCCACATAATAAAATGTCTGCTTTGCCTTGACAGTTCCCTCACTTGGCTGTTGGGTTTTAAGCAGAAACATCTGAGAATGAGGCCGAGCGTGCAGCTGCCCCTCTCTGTGCGTTCCCTTCGTGCTGGCAACATGTGTTACAAGGAGGCCTTCCAAGTGGTGATTTAAGTTTAAACAATATGTCTGGTTTCATGACAGATACTGTCAATACTGGTGGCTGCAGACACCTCATTAAAGTTCTGGCCCGTTCTGTCGACAACTGTTTGCTTCTTTTCATACTTAATGAAGCCGCCACCCAGGTGGTTAACTGCTGGCTACAGCAGCACAGGAAGTGATGGGCAATACAGAAACTAAGAACCTCACGTCTGGTCACTGCACATAAGCTTTGGACCCAGCAGTTTTACAAGGTCCTCGGCATCCCCCAGACTGTGCTGTGGAGCTGGTTATGGGGTGAGGGAGGGTGCAAGCTCTCAAGTCCCTAAGAGGACTCAAATCCATCATCTGTGGATTTGTGATGTCATGGAGGATGACACCAAAGCAGTCTTTTGTGTCCTGACAAGCCGACATCATTCGGACCCATGGCCAGTAGGTCCACACATCTAAGCCATCTATGACACCAATCACGGCTCTCACTGGGCAAGTGCAACACCCCAGTGAAGGCCAAGACTTCAAGCTCTGCTCCGAAGAATCTGCAGCATATTGTGTGAGGTGGGAGCTGGGGGGTGGGGGTGGTGTGAGGCCAATAGTTATAGTGAGGGACAGACTATTAGCGTCTCTGGCAGCTGGTCCGTGCAGTGTAACCAACCCTGGGGTGCGCTGAATTTAGGTTAGCTGTTGAGAGGTAAAATGAAACACACAATTCAAGTCATTATCAAAACAAACTGTCAGACAGGTGGTGGTGGCGCACACCTTTAATCCCAGCACTTGGGATGCAGAGGAAGGCGGATCTTTGTGAGTTTGAGGCCAGCCTGGTCTACAGAGAGTTCCGGGACAGCCAAGGACAGCCAAGGCTCTGTAGAAAATCCTATCTCAAAAAAATCAAAGACAAAACAAATTGTCACCTGAGCCAGAGACTGTCAAGTCCTAGAAATTGTCACCTAAGAGAGTGTCAAGTCTGTACCCATCAGGACCCTGTTACAGCTGGTCTGTGCTGTTACCCGGCTTCTCCAGTATACTCCTGCTCTCTGGCAGGCCCGCAAGCCCCACTCATGCCTAAACTATTGCCAGTTTCTCCTTTCCTTCTGCTTGTATTTATTTCACGTGGAATGTCTTCCTGTGCCACAAGCTTTTGTTTCTTTGGTTTCTTCTGGGCTGTCATTCTCTGTATGGCCTCCTCTCCTGGCTCCAGGAAGTTTTGTCCTTCTCAGCAAGGGGCATCTCCATTGGCTGGGGAGCTGCCGTGCAAGTTAACTATGTAAGTCTGGTGCATCTTGGGTGCTCATTTCTCCTGGAAATCTTGAAGGACTGAAGAATCTACGTCCCAACCCTTGAGTTCTGCAGTACTCTGTTTTTAAGTAAACACAGTAGAAAGTCTGGGCCACTGACTGGGTCCAGCCCCACACTCCTGGGCACCCCTACCAATTCTTCCATTTTCCTGCCAGGATGGCACATATCACATGTGAAAGGTGCTACCTTTCCCATAGCCAACAGTTGGACAGTAAAGGTGCTCTTAATGGGAACACAGGTCTAACGCTCTTACACGCTCTGAAGGGTCTTCTGGTTCAAGAGAGTCGTGAACCATTTTCACAGGTTATCTTAATTTACACGCTAAGGAAGATGCAGGATATCCTGGCAGAACTACACAAACCATACCCATGGTACCAAGAGAAAAACTCTGACCACTGAATAGTTTTTAATAACAAGAAACGTTTATACGTTATTCCACATCGGACACAGAAGAGGGCGCGCTCAGTAAACAGACACTTTGGATCCCAGAGCGAATCCTCACCCCAAGGACTCTACCACTTCTCCATAATCAGCTCTTTAGACCATGATAGAAGCTGACAAAGTTACTCACGTTAATAGTTTCCTTTCAAAAAAAAAAATAGTTTCCTTTCCCATTGCAAAAGCGGACCGAGTCACGGCACACCAGACTGTTGCAGAGTACATAGGAGCTCTCATGATTCTAGCATTATACAATTTTAAGCTGAGATTGTACTCAGAATTAAGTTTAGAAAACAGCGTTACAAAAGACTGGGTGAGCGGTGAAGAAAAACCAATCCCAGGCAAGGTGGCCGTGCTGTGAGGCAGGTGTCTTCACTGCCACAAGTCCTCCGTGCGGCCGAATTTAAAAACCAGCCCTCTGTGGACAGAGCAAGAAGGACAACATGACTGTCTGGGTTGGGAAACTTCTAGAAAGATAGGAAGCATATGACAGACGAATCATCCAAAATGCACACACACCGTCTTAGAGACATGATTTCTTTACACTGCTAGACTGCTACTTGCTGTCATTGTCCCCAGACCTGAGCTCTTACTGCTGAGGCTTCTGAAAAGCCAGCCAATGTTTGGTAGTGATCATTAACTACTTGATCCAACAAGACTTTTGGGGGTGTGAGTGAGGGATGGAACCCAAGGCCTGGGGTGAGCATGCTAGCGCTGATCTCCAGCCCCACCTATACACCTTCCTGGGCTGTCTTGGTGTGCTAGGCCCATACAGATAAGCATACATACAGTCCTTGTCCTCAGCCCCTCTGATCTGATAACACATGGCATGCACTTCAGTGGGTGGCAGGCACAATAGCAAACCCCAAGGAAGCCTGAAACATGTAACTCATTCTCCTTGAACGAGTTCAATTTTTTGTTTTTGTGAGATGAGGGTCTCGTGGTGTAGTCTTGGCTGGCAAGGAACCTACTATATATAAACGAGGCTATCCTTGAACTCGCTCGGTAGACAGGCTGGACTCGAACTCACAAAGATCCAACTGCTTCTGCCTCCCGAGTGCTGGGATTAAAGGCGGGCATGTACTACCATGGCCTGGCAGTTCTGAGATCTATAACAAGGCAGGCTGAGCAAGCCATGAGGAGCAAGTCAGTAAGTGTCACTCATCCGTGGCCTCTGCATCAACCCCTGCCTCCAGCTTCCTGCCCTGACTTCCTTCAAGAACAGTGATGTGGAAGTGTGAGTCAAATAAACCCTTTCTCCCCAGGTTGTTTTGGTTTTGGTGTTTCATCACAGCAATGGCAAACCTAACTAGGATGCGGTGGCAGAAATAAGAGCTGGTGGGTCAATGAACAAGATACTTTTTGGTGAAGAAACCGCACCTCAGAATTTGAATGCCAAGAAGCCAAGGGGTGAAGGCCGAGGGATGGAGGTCCACGGTAGTGCTAATGCCTAGCATGCGTGAAGCGGGGAAAATCCTGCCTAGTGGTACACACTTCTAGTTCCAGCTACTTATGAAGCTGTGTTCAGTCTAGGTTACAGAGAGGAAGTCCTTCCCAAAGCGTGTGTGCATGCATGCACACACACACATACACACACCCCAAAGACTGAAAATCAGAACTTACCCAAAAAAAAATGAAGGCATTCTGGAAAAATACAGCAATTCCAGGATATACTGTAGACTTTTCTGTAAAAACAATTGTGATATTTAGAGGTTTACAATCGCTGAACAGAGCCAGGCAGTGGTGGCACATGCCTTTAATCCTAGCACTCGGGAGGCAGAGGCAGGCAGATCTTTGTGAATTCGAGACCAGCCTGGTCTACAGAGTGAGTTCCAGGACAGCAAGAATGCTACACAGTGAAACCCTGTCTTGAAAAACTAAAATTAATCTCCGAACAATTAGTCCAGTTAGACTAGCAAACACCAGCTTTCTTGCCTACCATAACTGATGGCTCTGCAGCGGTGATGGGGAAGCTAAATGACATAATACGTAACAGGCAGCATTGGCTCAGTAAATGACAGCTCCCTCTGTTCAGTAATACTACATCCTGAGGGCACATTATACACAAAGGACACCGTGAAATATGCTGACAATCCTGTAGAACAGAACTGACAATTGTCTGGCCCTCGGGGAGCTGCACCACCTTCCCTTGGAACAACCAGAAGACAGAAGCAACCCAGGAGAGGGAGTGGGACACGTGGAGACATTAGACCCGGAGGCCAGGAAGATCCCAGGAAGAGCAGATACCAGAGCAGAGGAGGGGAGGAGCAGAACAGCAGAGGACAAAGGCCCTGAGGCTGCTGGGTAGGAGAAGTGAGGACAAGGAGGTGAGAGGCCAGGCAATCACGCCTGGGGAATGAAACTTGAGCCACTGTATCCTAACAGGATCCCTCTGCAGGGAAAGGGAGAGGCAGGAAACTGGCTAGGAAGTACTTTCAGGAAAGCAGGAAGAGACTGTGGTGACAGTCATGGAGATGCCAAGAGGTGGCTATGAGGTGGGTAGGGCCAGGATACTGCACCCCAGACTGGATGCTCAGCGTGAGAGAAAGGCACCTTTTTTGACAGGCCCTGGCTGGGGGCAGCAGTGACAGGCCTACACCTCTGAAAAGACAGAGTAACCTCAGCTAAGGGGAGACACTGCAGGACACCCAGAGAGCAGGTCTCAGCAACCTTACCCCCAGACTGCCCGAGCCCAGAGGCACAGACCACTGTCAGCTCTTTCCATCCCAAAACAGCCTCAAGTTTTGTCTAGTTCTCTACTACTCCATGTTAACAAACATTACAGCAGGGCCGTGTGCCCTTAATCCCAGCACTCGGGAGGCAGAGGCTGTGGGATCTCTGTGAATCTGAGCCAGCCTGGTCTACAAAACTGTGGAGGCCCAAAGAGGACAAAGGTCAGAGAGTTTGGGACTTGTTTTTAGTTCATTCAAAGTTATTGTGCTTCTAACAAAGGTCCCACCTAGTTGTAAATCAGAGTTCTGCTCTCTCAAGGCTACTGTCAACAACTGTGGCTAGTTGTCAGCCCCCCCAAATAGGGCAAAGTAATTGGTTCCCTAAAACAAAAGTCTAAGGATCCAACTAAGTTCAAGTTCCCTTTCTGGAAATAACTTGGGATTCCACTCAGGGAGGGAGTGGTTTGCCTACAGTGTTTGGTCTAGGGCGTGAGTGATGAATGTAACCCGTGACTTTCTTTTTTTTTTTTTTTTTGGTTTTTCGAGACAGGGTTTCTCTGTAGCTTTGGAGCCTGTCCTGGAACTAGCTCTGTAGACCAGGCTGGTCTCGAACTCACAGAGATCCGCCTGCCTCTGCCTCCCGAGTGCTGGGATTAAAGGCGTGCGCCACCACCGCCCGGCTAACCCGTGACTTTCAATTGGTATGTTAATGCAGTCTTTTGTCTTACTCCTATGTTTTGGGGTCAGGGGTATATTAACCAGTTGGAAATTAAATGTTGGCGAATTTTCAGTACTCATTGAAATTCCCTCCTGATCCTATCCTATATGTTTCTGCATTTTATTATTTCATTCAGGTCTTTGTATTCTTTACTATATTTCTAAATTCCCACGCCTCCACTCTATAAGAAAGGTATTTTTGTTGAGGCTGGCCCCTAATGCAAGAGTAGTTCCAGAAAAGGCTCCAAAGCTAAAGCGAAACCCTGTCTCGAAAAAACAACAAAACAAAAAAAATTACCACCTTCAGGTATAGTGGCAAATGTCTTTTAGTGCCAGCCCTCGGGAGGCAGAGGCAGGCAGATCTCTGTGAGGCCAGCCTGGGCTACATAATGAGACCATGTCTCCTAACAACAACACTAATAAAACCAACCAACCAAACCAAATCAGGTGAGGCTGATCCAAGCTCTGCCAGGCAGTCTGTTTCCACTCTGCTAGCTCTGGTCTATTTATCTGGATTACTAAAGATGTTTCCCATTTTTCTAGGTCCCTCAAGTGGAATGTCAGCTCAAGGTCTTTTCCATGCCTTAACAGCGCACGCCACTGTTAATCACTTTTCCTATGTAACATCGCATCATCAAGGAGGCATAACCGAATAAATGTCGGTTAAATGTGGCAAACACAGGTAACCTCAGCGCTGAGGCAGTGGAGAAGGAATCGCTGATTTCAGGCCACCTTAGGCTACACAGCAGGAACTTACCCTGGGTGTGATGGTGAACATCTATAATTCCGGAATTGGGAGTATGAGTGAGGCAGGAGGATAGATGGGAATGTAAGGCCAGGGATACACACCAAGAGTCTATTTCACCAAAATAAACAGAAACAAACAAAACCAAGAAACCCGATGGCCATAAATTAGCTCAATGGGGAGAGTGCTTGCCTCCAAAGGCCGGGGGCTCAATGAGCACTTTAATGGGATGTTAGAGTTCTGCAGAGATGAAGTGATACCTCGTCACTGACAGCTGATGTAGGGCGACCGTGCAGACCCAATGACACATCACGAGTGCGCTGACCCAATCAATGAACAAATTCAACCATGGATTCAAATTCTGGGACCAGTGAGAGTGGTGGGACGTGCGGGGCTGGGCAGGTTTGCCCTCCCTGGAGGAGGTGGGGCATGCGGGGGTGGGGCTGGGCAGTCAGGCCCTCCCTGGAGGAGTGGGTCGTGGAGAACAAGCTTTTGAAGGCCTGTCTTGGCCCTGGCTCATTCCTGCTGGCCCTCGTTTCCTGGCTGTCGTGCCGTGAGCATCTCTGATACACTAAGCCATCCCCTCCTACTGCATCAACACCAGGGCCATAGAGCCAGACGCTCCTGAACTGAGCCAAGACAGGCCCTCTCTTTTTAAGCTGCTCCTCCTGGGTCACAGGACTGAAGATTCTACTCTAGAGTGGAGAGGAGGGCGTGGAGTTGTATCCCAGTCCTTCCAAGTACCATGTTGGAAGAAAAAAAATGCAAAGTTATCTATTGATGGGAAGAGAGACGTCTCAAGGTAAAATAAATTGCAATAGTTGGCTCATCTATATAAAAAACATTGTTTAAAAAAGTTTATCCTAGGGGCTGGAGAGATGGCTCTGAGGTTAAGAGCATTGCCTGCTCTTCCAAAGGTCCTGAGTTCAATTCCCAGCAACCACATGGTGGCTCACAACCATCTGCAATGGGGTCTGGTGCCCTCTTCTGGCCTGTAGGCATACACACAGACAAGATATTGTATACATAATAAATAAATTAAAAAAAAAGTTTATCCTAAAGTAGACAGTTTTGACGATTAATGGAGCATGAGATTAAAATATAGCATTTTCTTACCCTTGGCAACATAACCTCCAAAGAGAATCCACATGGACGCAATCAGGGAACCGAAGGCCAGCATGAAACCTATGAAGAGCCAGATGCGAGCGCCTGCGAAGACAACACGTTAGCATGGCTGCTCTGCAACCAAAGGCCACGATGAATGTGTGGGCATGCCTGCGATCCCAACAGTTAGAGGCAAGAGGGTCTGAAGCTCAGGGCTAGCCT